>OZ024909.1:67674120-67850864 GCA_964017125.1 Flabesymbios commensalis | reverse complement strand
ACAAAGAATCTTAATATTAGGATTTTTTACGACGATTAAAGGCGATCCCCGAAATCTTAACTTTTCTGATGAAAATAAGAGAAAGTTAAGATAATTTTAATATCAAGATTCTTTATTTAGACTGTGTAAGATCCTCGTGTGGCATGCAGGTATGAGACACATCATGGAAACACAGCACTTTATGTCAGAACTGGAGATATCGCACAAAACATAAACACAGTTGACATGGTTAACGACGTTTGAATGGAGAGAACAGATTTAGTTTGCGCGGGAAGTGCTGGCTTATAGATTCAACGACTTTGATGTTGACCTGTAAGGTCTCACATCACAAGTTGGCAAGGAACTAATCCAGAGATAGCATCTGATGACTTGATGTGGGAGATCCGCCAAGCCGGGCTATGCCAAAGAGGCTAAAATGGCGTATTGTATAGGAAAGCGAGTCAGCTCTATATTCAGATATCTGATGATAGGTTTTGTTTAGGGAAATATGAAACCTTTCTATTCTGATGATGATAATAAAATGTAATTTTCAACAAATTTGCACGATCCATATTAAGGCATAAAATATATGAACATTTAATTTATCATAGCAGCATTCTTAATCGACTTTTGCAGAATGGGGTCACCTTACCGTTTGAATTTTGCAGAAATATGACCCAGAGCATATTAAGAGTGGACTAATATCAAATATATACAACATAATTGCTTGTACTTCTGCTACATAATAGTATTGTACTTTACCATTACTATTCAATTATTATTTGATATTTAATTCTGATATATACCGTTATTATATCACATTACAACAACAATATAGGATATCAACAAGTAGCCCACATATTCTACAACTTGTTTATAAAATAACTCTGCATTTAAAAAAAATTTATCTGCTTTGAGGAGAAACTCATTTGCTTCACTTATATTGTTCGTGACGCGTGAACATCAGCCAAACTCTCTATTGTCGCTCACTGAGCATAAGAACATTACAGGAAACGGTTCCTCCGCGCTGAATGTCTCCTATTATCGTCCTCTAGTCACTCTGAGATCTAAAGCAGACATCATTTTTTATTCCTTGGTGACTTTCTGGCCTAAAAAAATCAGCTGCTTGATTATATCATACTTTGTGGATCGCGTCAGCGAGACACAAGTTCTAGTGGGTGAAAATTCCAATTAAATAATTTGGCGCTAACATGACCCAAAACCTCAAGTGGATAAAACATACCTGTGTAATTCATCTCAAACTACATTACAATCTTGCAAAAAGTAATGCTCATTTCTTTTTAAGGGTAAACACAAATCCTAAAAACGGCTGCAATCACATATACCCAAGTCATACAATAATGGCATATAGTTCTGTTGAGATTATGTATAGGATAAAGACCGAGGAGCTCTACATTCTTAGCTGTGGGAAAGGCCGAGGCCGAAGACCGAGGCCTTTTTCACAGCTAAGAATGTAGAGGTCCGAGTGTTCTAACTGACTTAAAACACATCCGGCCATAATCATACAGCTCGGTCACACCTGACTGATTATAACACCACAGGCCTACCACGATACTTGGTCTGTACTTGATCAACAATAACTCTCTATTCCCAGCTTAAAATGTAGTGGTCGGGGAAAGCAAATATTGTAGTGGTGTGTTTTAATACTGGGTTTTAAATTGTTCTACTGACAGTTTGCTTGTCACTATGATGCCACAACATCATGAAGTCAAGTCATGGAGCTATTGTGTGCATTTTAAGTCGAATAATATTGCTAAATTAGTAGAACTGAATATACTTTAATATAATCTGATAGACGAGGAGCATTATTATGGTATCCGCGCACAAAAAAAACGAGTTACTGTATGCATTTATTCGACAGTTGTCAAGATACGGATCTGCTGAGACTGCTTGACCAGAACTACTGACACCTGGCCCCAGTATGACATATACCATCCTCACTTATATTTGTCATATGCCAGTTTTAGTGGAGGCTTTATTCTTAACAACTGTCAAGTAAATACATACATTAACTCGTTTTTACACGGATACTATAGTGTGTTACTTGTCTATTATACAGATACCACCCCACCCGACACACCACTCATGTCGGCAGAAAACTGTATGCCCTTTGATGTCGCTCTGTGGCATCAATAAAAACGACAAGAAAGGGTTTTTTTTTAGGACTTAAGAGGCTGTGTGTTTGACAAACTGTTTTGACACAGTTGTCAGGACTGACGAGTTTTTGTCATCGACCAATACGAGGCTCGCAGTCGGAGGAAGTGGCTGCACATGCGCGCTAAGGCCGCTCTGTGGATACGAATCCCAATAAGAAGTTTATCACAGTGGTAATCAGTGATCTATGGTAGTAATCAATATGGTTTTGTTTGGTGGCGTGCATCGTTTCACGTCGCGCAGCATTAGAACGTGTTACGCCATTCTATATTACCACGAGTGCGTGATGTTAGGCGTGGTGGTGCGTGTCATCCACCTCAAAGGGATATACGTATACTCCGGGTGATCGAAATAAAAAAATCATAACGGGATTGCATTTGATATAGTTTTTGACTGTAGAATATCAGTGTGAAACCCTTTATTCCTAGACGGTTTAAATGTGAAAGCGACACATTTTGTCTCTCAAGGAGAACAGATGAAAGTTGATAAATTAGTAGATCCGAATGTATGCTCAAAGGCGCGCGCTTCGAGTATATTTATATCTACGAATCTATCCTAATTGATTCTTCAGTTAAAATTTTCAACCAAACTTCAAATAAGTGAAAATTACTCATATTGATTTACTTTGAGAACAAAACATTAGCAAAATTTGATGTTCATGCACTTATTTTACTCCAAATGACTGTGATTAAACCTGCTAATAAACATGACAAAACGATTATAGTCGTGACTACCCAGCAAACATAAGACATTGGCCCAACGTTGGTTCACTTTTGGCCCACCGTCTACGACGTTGGCCCAACAGTAAACAACGTTGGGCCAACGTCTCATGTTTGCTGGGTAGGGGTGAAAGTGTTAGGATCCAAGATTTGATATTAAACATTTTAATTTCATTGTCAGCATTGTCAGCATGAACCGTAGCGATGTGATTTCTGGTTTAATCCTGAACAGTATGAAAAACAACAGCATATAAGTAGATTCTACTGTTTCAACAATAGACTGATGCTACTGGTGTATTTTAACATCACATAAAATATAGATAAGGTATCTTGAAAGGAATACTAGTACTTCCTTTATAATATATCTTACAATTATTTACTCGGGTGATATAACCTGATAACATTTGAGATAAGAAAATTAAAGCATCAGAAATGAAATATTACACATTGCATACATTCAAGTAAACATTAATATTAATAATCCCATAATACTAAAACGGTAACAAAATTTATCTTATCATATATTTTATCAAATAGATTTTTCATAGTCGTAATATTATGCCAGAAATGCTTAACTCTTCCCACCCTTTATTCAGATAAACACTATATTATTGTTATCTGGGCGAACAATGACATAAACGTGGTATTTTATATGTGATGGTGTCAGATAACATATGTTTATGTTTAGCGTTACTCGCCATATTGATTTTTTTTCTCCACTGAATCACTCCTAAACGACAGCTAGATGCAAATGTTATTGTTTAATACACGCCACTAAACACTGCAAACGTCATATCAGCTTCATATGTAGGCTAGTGCCGTTGTTTACAGTCACTCATGGCGACTGCAAAATAAATTCTCAAATAAATTAGAAACAATTAGGTTAACTTATATTCCACGTGATAGTAGGCCCTATAGCGATTTCAATTTCGTTGAAAGTCTAAAGTTTTATAGACAAAAAAATAATGTATCACATTATTTGTTCTAGTGGGTCGGTTATAGTGAAAGCTCTTGACCCAGTCTCAGGTTTGTATACGGGAACAGCAAATAGATTTGATATTGTGAGAATTTCGGCCAAACGAGAAAGTCAGTGTCTGCAGTTTGGTATTATCTTTTATTAGGGTTCAGAAAGCTTTATTGCATATGTTAAAATGAAGGTGAAATTTGACAGGAAGCAAGTGTGAATTGTTTTAGTATAGGTACAGAATGACTAAATCATCGGGCCTTGGTTACCAATGTAGCAAGGCAGTTCTGAGCTCGTTGTAATCTAGCGATGACATTTTCTAGAATGTTGTGAAAGAGGAAGTTACAATAATCTAACTTGCTACTAACGAGTGTTACTGCAATGTGTTGGGCAAGATCTAATGACAGACGTTTTCGAATCGACGCAGATCATAGATATGAAAGAAGCACAGCCTATGTCGTTCTGTTCCTAGACACATAAATTTGTATCATGTATATAGAAGACAAAGAAATAACCTGAACCACGAAATACGGAACACAAATCCTTATTTAAGAACGATCAAGAATGAATTCACCATGCGCACACTGTATATTGCGCCTCAGTTTGTTTTATGTTGTTCAACGTCTGTAAAAAGAGGTCAACATAATACCAACATTGGCCCAAAATGGGTGAGTTGAAGAGATGCCTGTTGCTCACACCACGACACGAGCATAACTTTTACATGCAACACAAAATTCGCTGTCCGGATACTTTACCATTGAGGTATTATCTCCACAGGCGCCTGTAACTTGTAGGCCTACGTTCAGCAGACTGGGCCGAGTTACCTTGCGATGTGTAACCATGGTAACCACTTGATAAATAACGCTAATTATTATTGTCATGGCTCCCGGTCACGTGTCCAAACTGTTCGGTGTGCGTTTCTCAACTGATATCACGAGTCTGACAGTGATTGTCCAGCGCTGGCTACATATTGGGCAAACCATGGTTTTATAAACTATCAGCGCTTTACTTGATGCAATATTGCTGAAGTGTCGCATTGCTTCTCAACATCTGGGGAGGGGGGGGGGGCTACTCCCATACTTGGGAGTACTGGGGATGTGCCGCTGTACAGGGTGCCTTTTTGAGCTTCCATTTCTGGCACAGGATGTCTTTTTTGAGCTTCCAGAATTGGCACAGGGTGCCTTTTTGAGCTTCCAGCTTTAGCAACCGCTTTGGCGTATTTTTAGTATTTCAGCGTATTTCAGGCCATTTTCAGCCGAATTCCATCACTATTTCCCAGTCTCACAGCAGATAGCCTAAACTTTTCAGAACAAAAATTAAAGAGCTTGAAAATACCATTAAAACACGAAGTAAATTGGTAGTAATATTACACCATGAATCAATCAAATAAATTCGGTGTTTATTTCAAAATTGGGACAGGGTGTCTTTTAAGCCATGAGGCAAATTGCGACAGGGTCAGGTTTGACAATGCCGGAGGCACACCCCTACCCAATTCTAAAGCGAGTTCCCCCCCCTTCCCCCGGGCTAAACATATGGTGATATAACCTGATAACATTTGAGATAAGAAAATTAAAGCATCAGAAATGAAATATTACACATTGCATACATTCAAGTAAACATTAATATTAATAATCCCATAATACTAAAACGGTAACAAAATTTTATCTTATCATATATTTTATCAAATAGATTTTTCATAGTCGTAATATTATGCCAGAAATGCTTAACTCTTCCCACCCTTTATTCAGATAAACACTATATTTATTGTTATCTGGGCGAACAATGACATAAACGTGGTATTTTATATGTGATGGTGTCAGATAACATATGTTTATGTTTAGCGTTACTCGCCATATTGATTTTTTTTCTCCACTGAATCACTCCTAAACGACAGCTAGATGCAAATGTTATTGTTTAATACACGCCACTAAACACTGCAAACGTCATATCAGCTTCATATGTAGGCTAGTGCCGTTGTTTACAGTCACTCATGGCGACTGCAAAATAAATTCTCAAATAAATTAGAAACAATTAGGTTAACTTATATTCCACGTGATAGTAGGCCCTATAGCGATTTCAATTTCGTTGAAAGTCTAAAGTTTTATAGACAAAAAAAATAATGTATCACATTATTTGTTCTAGTGGGTCGGTTATAGTGAAAGCTCTTGACCCAGTCTCAGTTTGTATACGGGGAACAGCAAATAGATTTGATATTGTGAGAATTTCGGCCAAACGAGAAAGTCAGTGTCTGCAGTTTGGTATTATCTTTTATTAGGGTTCAGAAAGCTTTATTGCATATGTTAAAATGAAGGTGAAATTTGACAGGAAGCAAGTGTGATTGTTTTAGTATAGGTACAGAATGACTAAATCATCGGGCCTTGGTTACCAATGTAGCAAGGCAGTTCTGAGCTCGTTGTAATCTAGCGATGACATTTTCTAGAATGTTGTGAAAGAGGAAGTTACAATAATCTAACTTGCTACTAACGAGTGTTACTGCAATGTGTTGGGCAAGATCTAATGACAGACGTTTTCGAATCGACGCAGATCATAGATATGAAAGAAGCACAGCCTATGTCGTTCTGTTCCTAGACACATAAATTTGTATCATGTATATAGAAGACAAAGAAATAACCTGAACCACGAAATACGGAACACAAATCCTTATTTAAGAACGATCAAGAATGAATTCACCATGCGCACACTGTATATTGCGCCTCAGTTTGTTTTATGTTGTTCAACGTCTGTAAAAAGAGGTCAACATAATACCAACATTGGCCCAAAATGGGTGAGTTGAAGAGATGCCTGTTGCTCACACCACGACACGAGCATAACTTTTACATGCAACACAAAATTCGCTGTCCGGATACTTTACCATTGAGGTATTATCTCCACAGGCGCCTGTAACTTGTAGGCCTACGTTCAGCAGACTGGGCCGAGTTACCTTGCGATGTGTAACCATGGTAACCACTTGATAAATAACGCTAATTATTATTGTCATGGCTCCCGGTCACGTGTCCAAACTGTTCGGTGTGCGTTTCTCAACTGATATCACGAGTCTGACAGTGATTGTCCAGCGCTGGCTACATATTGGGCAAACCATGGTTTTATAAACTATCAGCGCTTTACTTGATGCAATATTGCTGAAGTGTCGCATTGCTTCTCAACATCTGGGGAGGGGGGGGGGGCTACTCCCATACTTGGGAGTACTGGGGATGTGCCGCTGTACAGGGTGCCTTTTTGAGCTTCCATTTCTGGCACAGGATGTCTTTTTTGAGCTTCCAGAATTGGCACAGGGTGCCTTTTTGAGCTTCCAGCTTTAGCAACCGCTTTGGCGTATTTTTAGTATTTCAGCGTATTTCAGGCCATTTTCAGCCGAATTCCATCACTATTTCCCAGTCTCACAGCAGATAGCCTAAACTTTTCAGAACAAAAATTAAAGAGCTTGAAAATACCATTAAAACACGAAGTAAATTGGTAGTAATATTACACCATGAATCAATCAAATAAATTCGGTGTTTATTTCAAAATTGGGACAGGGTGTCTTTTAAGCCATGAGGCAAATTGCGACAGGGTCAGGTTTGACAATGCCGGAGGCACACCCCTACCCAATTCTAAAGCGAGTTCCCCCCCCTTCCCCCGGGCTAAACATATTTTTCATTCATTAGAAGCTGACGTTGCTAACGCAACTGTCAGCTTCTAATGAATGAGAAATAGTAACAAGTAACAAGTCAATTATTCATTTATGATGACCTCCAGAGAGGCAATACAGACATATACAGGTATAGATATGCCAGGAGAGCGCTGGTGTCAATTACATGTACATTGTTTTCAGATAGAAGTGAGTATATACACATACACACATTTAAATATAATATTCGATTATAATTACTCTGATTACTACATTAAAATTGTAATAATATAAATTTCACAAAAAGACATAGCTTTCTGAGATTTACATTTGTCATTGCTTTTTCCATTTGTATAACTGATGTTTTTTTCCAAAACTCAGGATCTAAATATTTTGTTCGTTCATGGCTAAATTGGGGACAACTAATAATAAATAATGGTATTCATCGCCAATTTCTTTGCGATAATGTTGACATAATAGCAACTCAGCAGAACATTAGGTTAACTCTTACAGCGCGGGGACCAGCTTTATACGTCAGAATCTCACGTCTGTAGACGTCAGATTCTGACGCACAAAGACGGTCCCTGCACTGAAGGAATTAAACAAATTATATTGAGATTCAAATGAAGCGAAGAGAGATAACTAAGACATTTATGATGATTTCAAAGTGAAAAAAACTCTTTGATCTCTTGCTTTATATAAAAATATTTCAGCACTTTAAGGATTAGGCCTACTACACAATGGGTACTGAGGAATCGCCTCTAGTATTTTAAATAACTAAATAATTATGTAAACAAGTAAATGACCCTGTGATGTATAAGTCAATCTGCTTGTCTTATTTATGATATCATAAACACTGAAATCTCGCCGTGGAATTTAAAGTGTCAAAATGTTAAAGATCTGGCAGCAGAGGCAGAAATGCCTAATCAGCCAGAAGAGGACCTGTAAGTATCTACTTTATCAGTTTAAAGGTTAACTTTCTTACAAGTCTCGCACCATGTTGTACATTAGTGCTGTTGGCTGACACTACAGAAGAGGCAGGGAAATATTTACAGCTTTGCAATGTTCAATGTGCTGGGTTTTTACCGCCGTCCTAGAAATTGGAAACAGTCCTACATATTTTCAAAGTCTGGGCATGTCTAGGTGGTCGCTCAGCATTGGGAATGAACGTGAAAGACTAAAATGAGTTCAAACAGGCGATGTGCTAATTAGACAGAACGTTTATCATCTTGGTTTAACTAATTAGCGCTTTTTAGTGTCATTATGCACTGCCATGAGACTAGATTTTATTCTGATTTGCACGGGTGGGTGGGGGGGGGGGGGGGCGGGTGCTATGTATATTAATACTCGAGATTGATTTTGCTGGTGCAAGGATAATAGTTATTTTGTCCACTTATTTTTTATCACACTGGAGCTTCTCTTTCGATATAGTACATAATCTTATAGGCCAATATTAAGGGATATTACTTTACGTTCCGGTTATAGTTATTATTTTAAAGAAAAATGTTGTTGAAGAATACGATAAAATGTAAAACTGTAGGCTACAATAGATTCAAGTTAAAATGCTACGCAATCAAGCCCATGTTTATCTATAATTATATTGTCGTCAAAGAATTATTTGAAATTTTACTTTCCAAAAAGCACAAAATACATATCCAGTTATCAGATGTTCTAGAAAGTCAAAAGGCAGAAGCTGCTTACACTAAAAATAAACAATTACCAGTGATTACTGCCTTACCAGCAAACCTTAGACCTTGGCCGAACGTTGGTTTACTGCTGGGTTTGCACGACAGTGCAGCACGAATAAAACAAAGTAATACAATCGAAGTACTCTCACAAAGATGCGAAATACGGCAGTCAAAATTTATTGTAAAAACAATAAACTGGAAATTTTTAAGCGAAAGATTGTACTAAGGAATGTGATCCAGCAGCCTCCAGTATGTAGACAACGATGTGATAAGCTGGAAAAATAGGCGTCAGTTGCATTGTAAAGTGGTCAATACGGAACGAAAAAGGGAATGCGTTGTCAGAAAGAAATGGCTAAACATAGCCGAATAAGCGGTGTGTTAGACCTCATTAAAACATTACACTCCAGTGGCACTTCATGTGGCTGTCAACATATCTGGCAATTAACGCATTTTAACACCCAGCATATGTTTTGCTATTTGACCCTTTCATTGCTAAGCACGATCACAGTCGTTTTTAATTCATTTCATTAGTGGATTACATCACTCCAATTGGAAATTAAATGAGTGCTTAGACACCAAGATTCGTAAATGTTTGGTCTCAAATTAAACAAATATGAGTAAATTTCACCCACTTGAAGTTGTGTGTCGCGGTAGCGAGACACAACTTCAAGTGGGTGAAAATTTAAGTAACATAACTCAGCAATACAAGGGTTCATACCGACGTGGCGCGGGGAGGGTTAAAATAATTTTATGGTTTGCTTTATGAACACACACAATTATACGAGACTAATTATATGATATTTACAATGCTTAATGGGCTATTTTCTCTGTCTTAATTGCTTATTTTTATTAATTGCTTATATTATTTTTTTCATTCCATAGTATAGTATGAATCATTAGATAACTGCGAACACAAATGACAAAGCGCACTTTCGTACTTCAATTAAAATAAACACATTTCTATTCATGAAAAAAATCTATCAAATTGATTTTTTATCAAATACGCATTTATAGGCTACAACAAGATATCCAACAATTTTATTGGCTTTTTATTTGGTTCAAAATGGCTTGAAACCGTATTGTGGTAACTAGTGGTAGTCTATTCATCCTATACTATCCTCTGCGAACTTGGCCCATCCCCTCCATGCAAGCCCTCTGAGGGCTTGCATGGAGAGTATGGGCTGGGTTATTATAAAACATTATGAAAATGGGCTTACTTTTACTCAGTAGAAATGTAGATAGGGGTATACAGTGTTTTAACACAGCGTCCCTGTAAGCTGGTAAACACGACACCAGAGAATTCACAATGTTTATTATATTCAATATTGCATTTTTGCAGACACAAAATCCCCACCAAACACGAGCCTAGCAACATGCGATGTCAAGTCGTCGTTGGTTTAATGTTGAGCCAGCGTCACTGACGGTGGTCCAACATTAAACAAAAGAAGTCTCAGCGTCTCAATTGTTTATTGGGTTATATTAATATTGGTTTACCGTCTACGACGCTGTATCAAGATTAAACAACATTGGTTTCAACGTGTCGTTTTTGCTGGGCTTTAAAGAACAGCGTGTATCAATCTGATATCATATAGTAAGAATGTTTTTTCTAATTAGGTTGTTCAATTATTCAGCGGGTTGTAGCGTTATATATCATTAGACAAGAATTTATTCTGATTTGCATGGAAAACATATTATGAATATGAACAACCGAAATTGAATTGTTGATATGATCATGGAGATGTTGCAATTGCAAGGACTAATTATTTTTGAAAATAACACTGTATATAACGACTGCATATAAATTATATATCGAAGCAAAATAGACCTCAGAGGGATATGAATTCCCAGCTAGCACCAGAACGTTTCAAGAACGTAATGAGAAAGATTTGTGAGGTTACCAGTTTAACTTTTAATGTTGCAGGAACGTTTAGGTGTAGAGTTGTTGTTTGATTCCAAAAACGTTAGTCATGAACGTTGGTTAAGAACTCCCCAGTAGGCCTACATTATCTGAACATTGTTCATGAATGTATAAGAACCTCATAAGAATATTCTCTGAACGTTTTTTGTGTACGTTGGATAAGAACTTCCCATGAACATTACCTGAACGTTTTTTCATTAGGTACCAGCCCAGCAGACACAAGACGTTGAATCAATGTTGTTTTAACGTTGTTCCACCGTCTACGACGCTGGACCAACGTTAGACCAACATTGATTTAACATCTTGTGTCTGCTGGGAGGGATTGATCCATGATATAAAGGCCTGAAAAGTCTACCTTTTATAATATGTATGATGAACCTAACGGTATTTTGATGTTAAGAGAAGAAATAGCAAAAGCACTGAGTTTAAAAGAAGGAAGCTCCCTGTGGTTGACAGGAGATTTTAATGCCAGAACTGGGAATTTGATTGATTACATTAAAGATGACAAAACACAGTTCTTTACAGGAAATAATATTTATGAACCAGATAATTTCTCATTGCCTAGATTTTCAAAAGACATTATTATAAACAAGTTCGGTAAAGATCTGATAAATATGTGTCATGAAACAGGAACACACTTTCTAAATGGAAGATTTCCTGGGGACAAAAGTGGAGAAAAAACATGTTGTACAGCTAATGGTACAAGTACAGTAGATTATATGTTAGCGACAACAGATTTATTTGATAATGTTATTGATTTTAAAGTCTCACACATCGATGATTCTTATCACTTTCCACTGATATGCCAATTTAAATTTCAACAGATAATTAAAGAAAAAAGTATCGAAATAAAATATGAATATGAGCAATCACCGACTTTTAAATGGAGCTGCGAAGCTTCTGAAAACTATCGAAAAAATGTATTACAGGGTGAAAATGAAGACGGTTATAACCCTATTTCATTATACACTGATCTTGTTACCTCAAACCATGAGCAGAACTGTGAACAGATTTTAAATAAAATAACAAATATGTTGCACACAGCAGGAAGTTTTCTATTAAAGAAAACCGGGTATCTAAAGAGAAATCTAGAATTAAAATCTCAACCACAATGGTGGGATAGTGAATGTGATCAATTAAAACTTTTAAAGTTTAAAAAATTAACACAATATAGACGCACAAATAACAACGAATCCTTAGAAGAGTATAAAGAAACTAGAAATGATTTTAGAAAACTGTGTAAAGAGAAAAAATGTTCATATGGTTTGAAAATGAGAAATAAATTACAAACCTCGAGTGAAAAACCAAAAGAGTTTTGGTCATTGATAAAAAGCTTAACACGGAAACCCAAAAAATCACCAGATATATCAGGTGAACAATGGTATGATTACTTTAATGAACTACTGAAGAGAAAAGTAGATGTTAAAGAAACTGAGATGCAATTTGTGTCAAATTTTATTGCTGAACATGATATATTTTGTAATGAATGTACTGAAAACAAACCTGACATTTTAAATTCTTCCTTTACTGAAGATGAAGTGAGATTATGCATTTCTAATTTACCTAATGGAAAAGCAGGTGGTATTGATGGTATTCTAAACGAAATGTTAAAATGTACAAATGACATCATTACCCCATTACTTACACTTCTTTTTAATAAAATACTGCTAACAGGAGAATACCCAAATATATGGTGCAAGGCTATTATCTGTCCGATTTTCAAAAGCGGTAACCCGCATCAGCCAAGTAATTACAGAGGTATATCATTACTGTGTACACTTAGTAAAGTCTTTACAAAAATAATAAATAGCAGATTAGTTAAATGGGCAGACGAAAATGAAAAACGACAAGAAGAACAAGCAGGTTATCGCAAAGGTTATAGTACTATAGATCAAATTTTCAATTTACAAAGTATAGTTCAGAAATATTTGTGTAAAAAGAAAGGTCGGTGTTACGTAATTTTCGTCGACTTTTTAAAAGCATTTGACACTATACCGCATTGTCTGTTATGGTTTATACTAATAAATAATGGCATACATGGTGACACACTGCGCTTTTTACGAAACATGTATATGCATCTACAATCTTGCGTGTGTACAGGCGAAGGCCTAACAAAATGTTTTACTTGTAAAATTGGAGTGAGACAAGGATGCATGTTAAGCCCCTTTCTTTTTATACTGTACCTGAGCGAATTAATTGATATGTTCAAGGCTAATGGTTGCCAAGGAATTTACTTAGATGAACGAACGCAAAATGTCATGATTTTATTGTATGCCGATGATATGGCAATGTGCTCTGATACAGTTGGGAGAATACAGAAAATGATTGATGTCTTGGGTCAATTCTGTGAAAAATGGGCAATGATTGTTAATTTAACAAAGACAAAAATAGTGGTTTTTAGACGAGGAGGATGTTTGAAACAAAATGAAAAATGGTACTACAATGGAGGAAAGATAGAAGTGGTCTCTAGTTATAAATACCTTGGAATATTTTTTACCAGTACATTAAAATGGTCGCAAGCTAAACGAAGCCTTGCAGCACAAGCTCGGAAAGCTATATTCCTTATAAAACAAGTTCAATATAAATGTGGATTTTTACCTTTTTCAACAGCTATGAATCTGTTTGATAAAATGATTACCCCTATTTTGCTCTATGGATCTGAAATCTGGGGATATGAATATAGCCATGTTATTGAACAGGTACAATTAGAATATTGTAAGAAAATTTTGGGTGTGAGGGGCAACACAATAAATTGTGCTGCTCTGGGTGAGTGTGGTCGACGACCTCTTGCTGTACATTATATGAGTAAATGTGTTAAATATTGGTTAAAACTTATACAAATGCCTGTGAATCGTTACCCGCATGTATGCTACAATATGTTGAGGTCATATGATGACAGTGGGAAGATCTCATGGGCAACACATGTTAAAATGTTATTGTACAAATACGGCTTTGGACATGTTTGGTTATCGCAAGGTGTTGGTGATAAAATAATGTTTTTAAAAAATTTCAAACAGAGACTCTCAGACTGTTTTGCTCAGGACTGGCACCACGATATAACTGCTAGTCATAAACTCAACTATTATGCTAATTTCAAATATACATTAGAACCAGAACGTTATCTTCATATCTTACAAGTACGGAAGCATTTTATAGCGTTCGCTAAATTAAGATGCGCCAGCCATAATTTAGCTATAGAAAAAGGCAGACATGATAATATCCCAAAAGAAGAACGTTTATGCACTTTCTGTGATGACAATGTACTGGAAGATGAATTTCACGCAGTAATGATTTGTGAAAAATACGAAGAAATCAGATGTTTTTATATTCCACAATGTTATTTAAATCCACCATCTATCCACAATTTTAATAAACTGATGTCTACACAAGATGATAATACTATTTTTCAACTTTCTATTTTTATATACAAATTATTTGAATTGAGAAATAATTGAATGTGTGTGTTATTATATTTGCAATGTAGGCCAGTGGCCCTTATGCATGAATAAACTATTTGACTTTGACTTTGACTTTGATATATGTTTCAGTTGTTCTTTTCAAGAAAATTGTGTCATACTAAAAAAATAATATTACGGTATAATGATACAATAGATTCACGTTAGATTGTACAGAAATAAAGTTCATGTTTACCGTAGGCCCAAGCAGCCTATTGTACTGTTTCCCATCGTTGTAATAGCGTTGATTCAACGTTATTACAACATTATATGTTCGGTGGGTTTCAGGTATTCTGGCATCTAGCGGTGGGTAGTGCCACATGTATTGTAATCACTCACTTTCAATCTAAGAACAAGAGGGGAATCCTGCAGGTGTACACAAACAAACTGGCGTCAGGAGTGATCAACTTACCTAGAACACGTTTATTTGCTTAGTGGTGCATTCCACACTGCCAAACATTTTACCAAAACATCCAGTTAGCTCTCTATGGAAATGCTCTCCTTGCAGGAGCGTCTAATGTCAAGTGCATTTTGGCCTTCACTACTTAGTTAACAAATCAACATATTGGCATTGATAGATTACATCTTGTCAACTTTAAAAACGCCTCAGTAAGTTGACAAATAAATATATTACTTGCCATTTCAACCTTATTATTGTTAATTTTATGTTTTTCTCTTTTTTAGATGAGAAAAAAATCCAAAATCTAATGAGGGAGGGCGAAAAAGAAATTTCGACCTTTTGCTAAAAAGTTAATTAGGGCGGCCAAAAAAACAACTTCGCACCAATTTCTGGAAATAAAAAATTGGACAACATTGGACCACTTTTTTTAAAGTGAATGCGGGTGATAAACAAAACAAAATAAATATAAATATATAGCTGGAGCATTGTTTTTTATTTCCTTAAATGAGCTGGGGTTTTTTGGGGAAATTTCATTACTCTAATGCGCGCGCTGGGCAGAAATGAAACACGTGATTTTTTGTAATGCGCGACCTTCATCTTATGCGCGCGTTAAAATAAAATAGAGAAAAACATAGTAGCCTATGTTGTGAACATATAAAGCCACGACTCCACATACGCGTGATGCGTGAAGCGTGATGCGTGAAGCATGATGCGTGTCCACCGAAATCATTGAAAATAGAAAGAGCGACTCCACATGCACGTCATGCGTGATGCGTGATGCGTATTCGTTCTGGGCTTGCGTATTCACCGTATTCACCGGAAAATTAAATTATTATGTCACGCAATGTGATTGATGATACGTATCTGGGGAAGTTGGTCAATCTGATTAAGGAACACCCAGCACTATATGACAATTCATTAGAAGAATATTTAATGAAAACATCCGAATTGGAAACATTTAGGACAGTATAGCAGAAGCTATGGATGTGGAAACGTTTATATTCAGATAAATAAGGTGCCATGTCCCTGTGTGTAAAAAAGTCACAGTAGATTTGCACTAGGTGGCTTCTTCAGCAAAAAGAACTTTGACGCATCACGCATCACATTTTGACGTACATGTGGAGTCGTGAAGTACGCATCACGCTTCACGCATCACGCTTCACGTATCACGCGTATGTGGAGTCGTAGCTTAAGTTTCTAAAAGTTGAGTCCTTATATTATTATTATTATTATTATTAGTCAAATGACGGTGGATCGCAACAGGCGCGATATGTCGACCCAATGCTGGGTTACTGTTGGGCCACTGTCTACGACGCTGGCCCAACACTAAACCCAACATTGGATAAACTTGTTGTGTTAGTCGGGATCTTTATTAGATAACAGGATAAAGAATCCAGAATCGTCATGCGGCGTGAGACGAGAACACTGGTGAAATATAGATGTGCTATCCTGTATCCACAGGGGCGTCCCCTTGGATATGAAAGGGTGTTATCTGCCCCTTACAAAGTAGCATATACACCCTTTCATATCCAAGGGGACTAAGGGTTATGTGACACTAGTGTGTCTAAGGAATACAACATAATTTTAAGGCACTAAATAATTCATTCGCGGTAATCAACGTGATACTTCTGTGATATTGTTTTGTTCTTTGAAGACGCAAACGTAAGATCAAACTATTCTTTCAACAGAAGTGGATGCCTCGTAAGATACCTAATCAAATTTTCTGTCTAAAATTTCGACTTTCTTTCAAGTGCCTTTGTCATAGCAACGTAACACGTATTATGGATCACAACCTGTTTACATATAGTTATATATACCCGGAGTAAGATTTTTAATGATATTTCCACCAGAAGTTCGGTGCTCGTACCTTTTCTAATTCCGGTCCTACTCTCTGGAATTTACTGCCTGTACACCTTCATGTATCTAAAAATATTTCCTCTTTCAGAAAACTGTTTAAAACGCATTTCTTCGATCTGGCCTTTCCGCCCTAGCTCCTCTGCATCCCGGCTCCCTGATGACGACCATGCTTATTTCCCTCGACTCTTTGATAAGGATGGATTGCGCCTCTAAGCTTGGCCCTCCGAGGAGTTAGGCGCCATAGAAGTTTTCATTTCATTCATTATTTCATAAGTTATTTGCAATTTAGTTCTACAGTCTGATAAATACATGTATTTACTTAGCACTATGGATCCACCGCATCCAGACTAATCCAGACAAAACCAACATAAAAATAAGCAGTTCAATACACTAAGGGTTGACTTTAAAGGTGCTACATTATTCAAGAGATCACTACACGAAGGTAGGTCTCTCCACACCGATCTACGACGTCATGTGGATGGTCATCCAGATCTAGGAAATTTGAATTCAAACAATGTCATGCATTTTGGTACATATGTTATTGTCAAACACGTCATGCCGCCGCGCTCAAACATGTTATCCTTGAGCTGTCACTGCCCATTTACAAGGGCTTAATTAACAAGTAAGTCTACTAGCTTGAAATGTATTTATCAGATAACGTTGTAAATAACAAAACTATTATTAACTAAAATTATTACGGTTGTTTTTTTCGAAATAACATTTTTTCGTTCATTTAAATCTGGAAATTGCTGTCGCAATTCCCAGCTTTAAATGAATGAAAAATACTGGAGATCACCCCAGCAGTAGAAGTGTTATCATAGTCTACATG
Source organism: Flabesymbios commensalis (assembly GCA_964017125.1). NCBI lineage: Eukaryota > Metazoa > Annelida > Polychaeta > Terebellida > Flabelligeridae > Flabesymbios > Flabesymbios commensalis. Next base: position 67,833,252 of record OZ024909.1, on the reverse strand, counting down.
GGCTAGTAGGGAATAAAGCCGCCTCTGGTTTCTGTTTTATGCGGTCTCTGCGCCACAGGTGTCGTCAGGCACTATATACCACAGAGAAATGTTTACATGTTTACTCTGCCGACACGTCTGTTAACATATTCATGGCTTGGGCTGCCATAAAACAACGTAACCATTCCAGTCTCAAATCGGCTTTGAAATAATCAAAACATGTATTTATCTTTGGCAAATGGTCTGTCACTGTAGTTTTTGGGTGCAGTCGTGATTTTGAGAATATAAAAATTTGTAAATGACTCTGGCATGATATAGACAAAACAAGACTGGATATAAGAGTGGAACCTGAATAGTAGTTTCATTGATCACATTATTATTAATAAGCTAATAAGCTACCTAATTTTATTTTTCAAATCCAAACATGTTTTAATATTGTCATATGATCTGGAGTGTTTTGTTGTATATTATCTCGCATTATTTTGTGTGAGGTTTTTAACACTCTCTCTCCGCTCAAGCCAAGCCTGTCAAACAGTAAGTTTTTCACAGACTATAATATCCTCATGTAGTTGGGCGGACCAACCACTAAATCTAACTCACTTTATATGATGTATTTGAGTAACATTGAAGGAAGAAAGAACCGTATTTTAACACAGAAAATATACATAGATATAAATACGAAGCTCTGGAAACGACATGCATTAAAAAAATCAACAGAAAATATGGTTATCTTGTACGTACAAGATAGTACCTTGTACGTACGAGATAGCATATTGGCTACCTTATACGTACAAGATACTATCTTGTACGTACAATATAGCATTTCGGTTACCTTGTACGTACAGGATAGCAATTCCGCTATCTTGTACGTACAAGATACTATATTGTACGTACAAGATAGCATTTCGGCTACCTTGTACGTACAAGATAGCAATTCTGCTATCTTGTACGTACAAGATACTATCGTGTACGTACAAGATATCATTTCGGTTACCTTGTACGTACAAGATAGCAATTCTGCTATCTTGTACGTACAAGATACTATCGTGTACGTACAAGATATCATTTTGGTTACCTTGTACGTACAAGATAGCAATTCTGCTATCTTGTACGTACAAGATACTATCTTGTACGTACAAGATAGCATTTCGGCTACCTTGTACGTACAAGATAGCAATTCTTCTATCTTGTACGTACAAGATACTATATTGTACGTACAAGATAGCCAATATGCTATCTTGTACGTACAAGATAGCAATTCTGCTATCTTGTACGTACAAGATACTACCTTGTACGTACAAGATAACAATTCTGCTACCTTGTACGTACAAGATATTATCTTGTACGTACAATATAGCATTTCGGCTACCTTGTACGTACAAGATAGCAATTCTGATATATTGTACGTACAAGATACTATCTTGTACGTACAAGATAGCATTTCGGCTACATTGTACGTACAAGATAGCCATTCTGCTATCTTGTACGTAGAAGATACTATCTTGTACGTACAATATAGCATTTCGGCTACTTTGTACGTACAACATAGCAATTCTGCTATCTTGTACGTACAAGATACTATCTTGTACGTACAAGATACTATATTGTACGTACAAGATAGCATTTCGGCTACCTTGTACGTACAAGATAGCAATTCTGCTATATTGTACGTACAAGATACTATCTTGTACAATACAAGATAACAATTCTGCTATCTTGTACGTACAAGGTACTATCTTGTAGGTACAAGATAGCAATTCTGCTATCTTGTACGTACAAGGTAGCCAATATGCTAACTTGTACGTACAAGGTACTATCTTGTACGTACAAGATAACATTTCGGCTACCTTGTACGTACAAGATACTATCTTGTACGTACAAGTTAACTATATTTTCTGTGGATTTTTTTTATAATGCATGTCGTTTCCAGAGCTTCGTATATAAACACACAACAAACCTAAATGGTCAAAATATCAGAGAAAGATGCACACAATCATTGTTGAAAACAACGCCACTATTCCGGTAAAATGTTTTGTGTTGATTAAGTTGCACTCATTATAACAAATTACCTCAAATTAGAGCCTACAGATATTCTTCTGACAATGTGTATATTATGATAAAATAAATCACATATAAAAAAAATAACGAAACAAATAAAACATGAGGTCAATAAACAGCCATATGAAAAATTATATTGAGATTACAAGATTAGTTCAACTTTCTTCCTACATCTATCAATCTTTCTTGTTTTGTTGTTATAGTGTTATAGGATTTTATTTCTCATCACCTGAGTCAAACCCATCAAATACAGATCCACACAGACAAACAGACTATACACACAGTACACAAAATACATTGACCCGGTGTTGTTTTAATGTTTGTCCAGCGGCGCAGACGGTGGACCAGCATTAAAACAACACCGGGTCATGTTGCATGTTATCCTGCTGCGACCATCTGAAATGTGCACCGAGGCGTTTTTATCCAATGCATATTTAGGCCCAAGTAAAGTAAAGTAGCTTAGCATTAGAAATTTGGCCCTTTATTTTAGCGCAACTAAAACAAAGGATGAACCTTAGTAATATACTTATACCATTTACTTGGTTCTTTCTATTATCTGATAGATTCGAAAAAGATGGATCATTCGGTCTGGTTGTGACACGAATTAAATTCATGCAATATATACAGTATATCGTTCATAGCCATGGAGTGATTTCTGCGGATTGCGCACTAAAAAGAACCCTTTAAGTCATTCAATAAGAGTAGGGCCTAGGGCATAGTCCGGATTTCAGGTTTCCTTCTGTCGCAGAAAGCAAAATGAGGCTCGCCATTTTCCCTATCTTATAGTAATAATAATTATAGGAAAATATACGCTTGGTCTGGAATTTCTTTAACCCTTTTAGCGCGGGGACCAACTTTAGACGTCTGAATCTGACGTCTATAGACGTCAGACTCTGACGTCTGAAGTCAATCCCCGCACTGAAGAGTGAAATGTTTATAAAGGCCGCAGACCCATAACACAGCACAGGTATTCAAATGAAGCAGAAAGAGCTAACTAAGACAGTTATGATGAGTTCAAATAGAAAATCTCTTTGCTCTCTATGGCTTATACAAAAATATTTCAGCGTTGTAAGGGTTCCCACAGGGCAAACGACGTTGTTGCGACCTTGAATCAACGTCAATGACGTCAATGACGTTGTTTCAACGTCGCAACAACGTCGTGTGCCCAGTGGGTTAAAATAAATAAATAAATATGTAACATATAAAAGCGATTTCAAGTCCTCACTTCCACCGCATACTAACGGGCACACCATAATACAAGGCGTTTTTGGGGAAATTGCACAACACAAAAATGTAGCAGTTCTCCATATCAGTATCCTGAGAATGTAAACGAGACACTGACAAGGCCATCAATTCATCTCTCACACCTCACTGGGTCCGCCATGCAAATATAATGCTCCGCAAAGCCAAAAAACAGTAACTGCTTACTTGAAAAGTAACTGCTTACTTGAAAAGTAAGCAGCTACTGCCTTTTGGCTTTGCACGACAGTACAGCTTAGTCATACGTAATATGACCCTTCAGGTACTGATCTGACCTCAACTGATTTAGCGATAACTAACCCTCTGAGTACTGATACTACTTCTGTAATCGTTATTAACCCTTGAAACGCTGAAATACTTTTGCATAAACCATGGATACCAGATGTTTTTCCAATTTTAAATCATTAGTTAGCTCTTTCCGCTTCATTTGAATACCGTATGTGTCTACGGCCATTATAAATTATTAATTCTTTCAGCGCGGGGATCGTCTTTAGACGTCATAATCTGACGTCTACTATTTAACCCTATTAAAGGGTTAATACTATCCCACCATAAGTGACATATCGATACACGGATGATTTCATGAAAATAGAAAAGACGCTTCAAAGAAGACTAGTAAATTCATACTCATGTGACTGAACAAGAGAGTAATTATTTATATTTTGCATATTTTAGTGTATGTTATTTTACAAGTTTTTAATTAGTAAGAAAGGAGTAAAATACGAACGATATAGGCGTATAAGAACATGGCTATATTTAATCGCGAAGAAATTAGTGAAACAGAAGTTCTCGGCTGTACCGTCATGTAACGTCCCAATCGTAAGGCTGATGTATGACTGACGTCTTTATAGTATTGTATCACATGTAACAGAGGGGGCGCGGCGCATTGGTAGAGCGCCTGACTGCCTCGTCAGTCATACATGCGTCCCGGGATCGAACCCCGCTGATTCTGCGTGGGGTTTTCAGAGAAATATCATGTTTCTCCCCTCTCAGCGGCATCGTCGTGTTAAGGTTAAAACCAGTGTATCGACGTAAAATTCGACGTCGAACCAACATTAGACCAACATTGGACCAACGTGACAATTTTCGAGGCTTGTGCGTCTATTAGAGAGATAAGACAGCGATATATAGGATGCCTTAGATCACCCAGACAACTAGACAGGATTGGTTGGCATAGCGACAGATCCGGAGATGTTACACGGCACAATAATACAGAAAACATGTGGAGGCACATCTAGCTGCTGGTTAGACCTGGGTGTGGATCTACCGTGGTTTGATCTATGTCAGGGGTACGTCCTGGTGCCCTTTTCAAAAAGTAAATTGCCAAAACATCAATCAAAATTGCGAAAACATCGACATTCATTTGCACTTCTAAAAGCCCCTGTTCAATAGCTAAATAAAAATTGTTGGACGAAAAGCGGTAGGCCAGCCGAATTTCCATAGGATCCCCCGCTTTTTAAAATTCTGCAATCGCCCCTGTGATATGACGCTGTGAGTAAAGAATAGAGATTCAGGGTAATTGTCAGGACGATATAAATTACTATCTGGGGGTTATTAGTAATGTTAGTTATCTAACACAAATGTTAGTTATTCTAACAACAACATGTAGGCCTATGCCGGCCTGAGTAACATCATAAGGAGGAGGGTATATTACAAGACAAAACACTACAAGCACAAGACTCAAACCCGGATCCTCTCAAACCCGGTGAACATCCTTTTCGTATTTTCGCATCATCAATGTGGCAGCAGACCCTAATTCACACAATAAAAACAGCAGCAAAAGATAATCGATGTTTACAAGAGATAGGCCTTGTTTTATTTTTCGAGCATGTTTTCCATTTTTATAGAGCCACATTTGTAATTGCGTCTTGCCGATCAAAATAATAAAATTAATACTAAATATTACGAGACAAAAACTTTTGTAAAAACAGACCGAAGTAAATGAAAAAAGCTCCGACATGTATGTATAATGTTTACACATTACAGATAGGGCACAAAACATTAGATCAAGTTTATTCCCGGTCAAAAAATTGGATCAGATTACACCTCCCTGATCCTAGAAAATATACAATTCCGGGACAAATGATTTGACCTTATCTCGTGTAGTGACCCTCTGTGCATAGTAAACTATAGTTATCTTCTCTGTGGCGGAATTATTTTTGTATAAATCATGGAAACCAAAGGGTTTTCTTCACTTTGATATCATCATAAATGTCTTAGTTAGCTCTTTCCGCCTCATTTGAATACCTTATAATTGCTATGGGTCCACGGCGATTCCAAATATTTTAATTCTTTCAGTGCGGGGACCGTATACATCAGAATCTGACGTCTATGGCAATATGGCACCCTAGCAACTAAAGTGTTGTAAATATTATTCAAGTGAGTGGCACATACAACACTTTAGTTGCTAGAGGGAGTATGGAGACATTGTTCACATTTCGAGCGGTATTTATAACCAATCTGCAAGGGCGTGTTCTGGGACGAGCTTCAAAGTTAGCTAATTCACTAAATGACTGTACTGGATAGGATGGACTTAGGCCACTGTGATTAATTGACCTGTTTTCGATGAGAAAAATATTACAAATTTAATGACGAAGAGCGGGAAAAAATCGTTTAAGGAAAGAAACGACTTTGGACCAATTTTTGGGAAATTTCTTGCTACGGAATAAAAAAACTTTGAACCTGTTTTTAATCTCCTGGAATTAACTGTTTCCTACGGAAATTGACAATCATCCAATGCTCACGCGCTTTTTCTATAATGCGCGGCCTAAATCTAATGCGCGCGCATCTAAAACAGAAAAAAAAAACATAGTGACCTTAACTATCAGCTTAATTTAAGATCGTCTCCGAACACGACCCGTACGCTAAGGCCTATCTAAAGGGTTCACACCTTATCTACGGGACGGGCGGTATGTGTTACCGTACACCCAGTTAACACCAGACATTGATCTAATGTTTTATTAATGCTGTGCCACCGTCTGCAATGCCGGCCCAACAATAAACCAGCATTGGATCTACGCTTCGTGTTTGCTGTAATCTCATGGTGTTTATCCGGGGAGAGCTTCAGAAGTTTCACGTTAACCCTTGTGTTGCTGAATTGTTTGCTTCTGTTTTTCATTCATTTGAAGCTGGAATTGCTAAGGCAATTCCCAGCTTCAAATGACTAAAAATATGACATCTCCAATAACGAATTACTAGATTAACTATAGGCTAACAGTATAAGTATCTACCAAAAACTGTTTTATCAAACTTTTATCAAACTTAGTGATATTTCTATTGATCTAAAACCTGCTCCGATGGTGTTTATTCACGTTAACTACTGATTTGTTTGCTTCTATTTTTCATTTATCTTAAGCTGGAATGGCTAACGCGATTTTCAGCCTAAAATGACGAAAAATATTTATATTTATGAAAAATAGACATCTCCAATATTGAATTATTGGATTAACTAAGCATCTAATAAAAACTGTTTTATTAAACTTAGTGGTGTTTCTATTGATCTAAAACCTGCTTCAAAACGAATGTATACCGTTCCAGTAGCACGAGGGTTAACACTTACAGTGCGGGGATCGAGTTTAGTCGTCAGATTCTGACGTCTGTAGACGTCAGATTCTGACGACTAAACTCGATCCCCGCACTGTAAGTAAGAGTAAGCATATTTATAATGACCCGTAACATATGTATTCAAATGAATCCGACAGAGCTAACTAAGACATTTATAATGATTTCTAATTGAAAAACCCTTTGGTCTCCATGGTTTATACAAAAATAATAAAGCGTTGTAAGGTTAACCCTTATTTTGCTGAATTGACATCTTGCCCAGTCAAAGCCAGACACGGGCAGACCGCCGGTTTGTCTGTAGCATACAACTTGACAGCGGAAGGTACTGAATTGTTTGCATCTACTATTCATTCATTTGAAGCTGCTTGAAATGACGACAAAAAATTATATTTTTGAAAAATAGACCAATATTGAATTATTGGATTAACTAAGCTTCTACAGAAAACTGTTTTATCAAATTGATTGATAGTTCTATTGATCTAAGACCTGTTTGAAACCGTATATTATATAAGTATACGGTTCCAGTGGCACAAGGGTTAACCCTTTCAGCGCTGGGATCCGCTGTAAACGCCAGAGTCAGATTCTGACGTCTAAAGTCGATCCCTGTACTGAAAGAGTAAACATATTTATAATGGTCGTAGACCCATAACATAAGATATTTATGATGAGTTTAAATTGAATAAACCTTTGGTCGCCATGGTTTATACAAAAATATTTCAGCGCTTTAAGGGTTCAAGTAGGAAAAGCTACACAACCTGTTATCAGTGTTATCTGCATGATGCACGTTTATGCTAACACGTGTGACATCTTTGGCAACTAGTATCATTCACTGTACTCTCAATTGTGCTATTTAAAAAAATATATTTTACAAATTATTCAGAACTCGCCCAAGCATCATCAACCATATTACCTTCACATGGACCAACATTTTAAAAAAATTTGACCAAATATTTGTCAGATAAGCACACTTGACATATTATCATTCATAAACCATTATGGTTTTTTTGTTTTGTTTTTTTCTCACTACGTACATGTCCTGTTCTGTGCCAGACAGTGTGCTCGCTTACTCATGTTGTTAATATTTTACATATTATATGCCCACACACGGTAATGGCTATTTCTAATACACTACCCCAACTTTATATAACTTATAAATGAACACTTTGGAGTTATATTGACATGAACAAAATGTATCATTACACAATAGGACCATACAAAAAGAAGCCAAGCATATCCCTCTTTCTTTCTCAATTTTTTTTTAAATTTGACCAAAGTTACTAAAGTTACCCGACCCAACATTGAAACAACGCTAGATAATCGACATCTCGTGTTAACAGTGATAGCCTTTCCTTGTTTTGTCAGCGCGAAAGCAGAAAAAAACGAAACGTGCATAAAACTCCTGTAATGCTTAGTGAAAATGTAGGAGTACGTCTCACAAAAACCAGACATTCTGCATGATGTCTGAAAATAAGAAAACTTTGGTTACAAGTTGAGCCCGACACACTTGTGTCTAGCTAGCGCAGATGAGGAGATCTGTGCCCGTATTCTCGTACAAGTTACGATATATCGTAGGCGTCGGTTTAGTCGAGATGGCCATCTCGACCAAACCGACGCCTACGATGTAGCGTAACTTGTACGAGAATACGGGATCAGCTGAACCCTTGATCCTATAATTTGGACATGTGTTAATCTGCCTTTGACTTGCCGTATGTGTTGTGTTAGCAATAAATACAAATAACTCTAGTTAGGTCTACTAGTAGATCAACTCTTTATCGACAACGTCTTTGTGTTTATGTCGCCTCTGAGCTCGGATCACCGATTTATGGGCTATATAATTTTATTATTATTAATAATAATGTCTTCCGCTGTCAGTATTACCCAATTGTCATTGGCATTATCTGTTCTGAAGAACGTTTTATTACTTTATGTAATACTGAAAATACAGTGTTATTCTTTCAGATAACACTGCGATATGCTGGCGCAATACACTGTTTGTACGATTTTGCGCATAAGCAGAACTCCCAACTAAATAGTTCACCTGTAATCACTGTATGGCGCGTTGTAATAGAAAACAGTGTGTCAAGACTCCCAACTAGAAAGTTCAGCTTTTAGACACTATGTGGCGTGTTGTTATTGGGAATGGTGTATTATCACATTGCACCGTAATCAAGCTGCGTTTCTCCCGTGTACGTATGCCACCCGTATATCATCCGCATCACATCTATATGTCATCCACATGTCATCTGTATGTTATCCATATGTCACCTGTATGTCACGCGTATTCCATCCGATTGTCATACTACGTCCATATGCCATCTGTATGTCACAGGAATGTCATCCATATGACATCCGTATTTGATCCGTATGGTATCCGTTTGTCATCTGTGTGTCACACGAATGTCATCCATATATTTCACGATCGCAACATGTATGCGGATGATTTACGGATACAGAAACATAAAAATGGCAATTTTGTATTGTTATCACAAATTATAATTAGAATTGTCTACGGATACGGCCAATTTATGACGAACACTTGGAAAAATTACTTGAAACAATATAAACTCTAGCGTATTAACTGATTAATGCTTGAATGCTGTGCAACTGACCGCTCTTCCTAATACATCGGCTCTCATGTAAAAACAGTCTCGATATATAGAGCTGACAACAATTTGTATCAACTAGGATAATTTTCATCGAGGAAAAGTATAGCACTATATAATGAAGACACATATTAAAAAGTAACTCCCCGTGGTGTAGCTTGTTATTTTTTCTCAGCCATAAATGATCGGAATGCGAGTTTATCACAATCAAATATGAGTTAATCACAATCCATTCAATTTGTTCTATTATGCAGATCCCTAATTTACATTATTCATTTATCATTAAATATTGCCTTAAAATGTATTTCGGAATGTCGATGTTAGTCCACATTATTGCTTCATCTGTGGAATTCAGCCTTTAGCTCACTGTGACTGTGTTGAATCTCACATGCCACTATAGATACATGAGTTAAACCTTTCAGTGCAGCGATCGACTATTAACAGCAGAATCTGACAGCAAAAGACAATCCCCGCGTTGAAAGAATAAAACAATTACACTGACCGTAGACCCACACTATGGGTATTCAAATGAAGCGGAAAGAGCTATCTAAGACGTTTAAGATGATTTCAAATTGAAAAAAACTTCCGTCTCTTGGTTTATACAAAACCAAGAGAGTTAATGAGGTGAAGACAATGGTTTATGGTTGAGCGAGTGTATTAAATAAAGCATAAGTATCAAGATTCAGAGCAAGGAACTATAATGTTCATAGCTGATCGTGATTCATGTTATGCCTACTAAGGATCGAGCAGGAAATATAACTGCAACGATTTTGCCAGTGGCCAATTACATTCAGCAGGAACTTTGAACCTGTACTATTTCCGACGCGACTACAGAAGATGGGTTCGTATATCATCTTATTCACACTGACAGCTGCCTGGTTTCCACGTAGAGGAAGCATAAACACCGGTCTCTCAGTTTCCAGTGCTTACGTAATCCACACAATACTTCTTTGATTTTGTCACGTGAGAACCCACATAGCGATATACATAAGATATACATAACTTATATTAAGGTCACAAAAAGTCAAATGTTACTTGATGCCCACTGTATGTATGATAACGCTGTCTATAAATGTAATTGCTATTATGATTTACAGCTGAAAAACCCGCTAAATTGCTTCCTTATTACGTTCTACTGCTGATACAGAATGGTAAAGATCAGTCAGGTTATATATACTGTTTATTGTCAACTTTGTTTGTCTGCGGTTGTTACCAAAAATTATTAGCATTTAAATCTTTAAACTATTTGAATTTCTCAATATATAGCTTAGCTATATATAGCTAGAAAATGATATTATTAGTAGTAGAATTGTTCATAATTATACATTTTAATTTATTTTAATTTAACCTATTTGTGTCATTTTGTGTGTTTAGGAATTGACATAAAATCCACAAACCGAACCAGCTTCAGAATATCAGTGCAGCTTATAATAGCGGTAGGTGATTTGTTAGTACAAAAAACATATTTTTCTTTAATTTGTTAATGTCGTTAATGCTTTGTTGTCATTAATTAGATGGCTTATCTTTCTCTTTCCCTGACCAAACAAATGCAATTCTATAAAAACAAACGAGATCAATCGTTTGAGATCAATCGCTTTGTCAGTCAGTCGAACTGTCATTCAGTCAGTTAACAAATCACACGACCAGACAATCAATCAAAACTAATGAAAACAAGCCCAAAAACAATGAAACGAAAAGGTCACTCATTCATTCGCTCGCTCGCTCGCTCGCTTGTTCGTTCGGTCGTTCTACAAAATCAGCGCTACTGAATGTACATAACGACATCATTATCAGTATGGACATACTATTGACCATGCTATATTAACAAATAAACTTCCAGATTGGTATGGAATATCTGGTCAGGCCAAAATTTTGAATTTGTTTTATTTGAAAAGTAAGCATGAATCAGTCAGAATTAAAAACACTCTTTCAGATAAAGTTGCATTCTCTTATGGAGTCCCACAAACTCCATACGGGGACCACCGCCTGTCACCTTATAGACTACACCACTCAGCGCTATAATATCCAGTTTCTGCATACATCCCCATCTTTATGTCGATAATACTTGAATTTAGATGTCCTTATCAGTTTCAAATGCTAAATAATATCTAAATATTTTGTATTTATTTCATGCGTCTGTCGGCATGGATGACGTGGTCCAAGCTGAAGCTATAAATCCTGGTCAGACAAAGTTTATTTTCATTTAAATAATTTCCAATGCTTAATTCTGGGTTAAGACACAAATTCATATGGATCAGCCAAAAATCTTGGTTGCAGTGGCATTGGTCAGTAACAAGTCATATTACTGTAACTCCATCTTTCACAACATTCCAGAAAAGGACATCGCTAATTTACAAAAAAAAAAAAATTCCAGTGTGGTAACCAGTGCCCCATGTTTAGTCGTTATGCTCCTATGCTAAAATAATTACACTGGCTTCCTGCCAATTGTCTCTTTTTATTTTAAAATATTCATAATAAATTTCTGAACCCTGAGAGACATTGAACCTGCATACCTCGCTAACTTACACATTCGGCCGAAATGCTCAAAATACTTACGTTCTACAAATTAAAATATACTTTTTTGTTTCCATGTATAAAAATAATGCCCAAAAAAAATGCCTAAGCAATTTTAATATTCCGGAATTTACTTAGAGCTCACCTACTTGATCCGGCTTTCCCGCCCTAGCTCCTCGGTGTCCCGGCTACCTGTTGACGAACTGGCTTTGGCCTAGACTATGACACATGATCATGCTAAGGATTTGTGCGCCTCTGAGTCTAATATAAGCGCTATGGATGATTGATTGATTGATTGATTGATTGATTGATTGATTGATTGATTGATTGATTGACTGACTGACTGACTGACTGACTGACTGACTGACTGACTGACTGACTGACTGACTGACTGACTGACTGACTGACTGACTGACTGACTGACTGACTGACTGACTGACTGACTGACTGACTGACTGACTGACTGACTGACTGACTGACTGACTGACTGACTGACTGACTGACTGACTGACTGACTGACTGACTGACTGACTGACTGACTGACTGACTGACTGACTGACTGACTGACTGACTGACTGACTGACTGACTGACTGACTGACTGACTGACTGACTGACTGACTGACTGACTGACTGACTGACTGACTGACTGACTGACTGACTGACTGACTGACTGACTGACTGACTGACTGACTGACTGACTGACTGACTGACTGACTGACTGACTGACTGACTTATCGATCGATCGATCGATTGATTGATTGATTGATTGATTGATTGATTGATTGATTGATTGATTGATTGATTGATTGATTGATTGCTTTATTGATTGATTGATTGATTGATTGATTGATTGATTGATTGATTGATTGATTGATTGATTGATTGATTGATTGATTGATTGATTGATTGATTGATTGATTGATTGATTGATTGATTGATTGATTGATTGATTGATTGATTGATTGATTGATTGATTGATTGATTGATTGATTGATTGATTGATTGATTGATTGATTGATTGATTGATTGATTGATTGTTAGTTCACAATCGGTCTTGTTCTTAAAAATCAGATAATGAGCTGAGCTGTTCTGGTTAACTTGAACTTTTTCGATAGTCTCAGAACACGGCCCTATCTGGTTCTACCTGTAACTATAGATTCAGTGGGTGTTCCACTTTATCTATGATTCAGACCTGTGGTTTAGGAACGATCTCACTGACATCCATCACCCCATATTATGTCACAGCAATATAGCCAACAATCTAGCGTATCATTCCAGCTTTGGTTTAATCCTGTGTCAATTTTGATCCAGCGTTGGTCAGTGTGCATGATAAAAAGTATTTTGAACAGAAAAAATATATATTAAATAATAGGCCTACTGGAATATATCATACCGCGCAACGGGGGGGGGGTGGATTTCTGCGGCTCTTCCTCCGACGACTTATCCTTGGCAATCATTCAGCTACTTAAATTATTGTCTCATCCACCAAGAGATTCTGCCCGAGTGTTGAGGTTTGGATCCACGAATCAATCTCTCTCTCATCTTATGCTCAAGGGGATTCTATTTTTGGGCAATCAATGGCTAACTGTTAAAAAGGAATAGGCCTACGCCCACGAAAAGAAACATTACAACCCTAACAAACACGATACGTCAAAACCCAATGTTGCTGTAATGGTAGTCCACCGCCTGCGATGCTGGCCCACATTAAAACAACAGTGATTCAACGTCTAATGGATAAATCCAATAAACTATAACCTAATTCTCGAGTTATCCGCGATGGCACCTAAAAGATTGTTGTTTTCCATTGTTTCATTGCTGCTCACCGTCAGCGAATAAGATAAATGTCTTTGTTGTAAAGGATTCTTGTCGGCAGTGGCGTCCTCTGTTTTTATCAATTTAGACTGTATGTGCACAAAAGTGGCCTAAAGGCAGATTCATTTAATTTTTTCATTATTTTTTCTGAGATCATTGACGTCATTGTGGACGAATATTTAGGATAATTTGAAATTATTTGAAATTATAGGAACAAATTTAAGAAGTAATTTGTTCATACGAGATTTATAAAACCCGTTTATTATACGATAGTGATCTCGCAAATAGGTGCTGACATTTTTGCAATTTCAGAGCGATTGACCTCGTATTCGAATTATGTAATTTTGGAGTGAAACACAAGCTTTCAAAATATTCAGGCATGCTATTATTTATGTATTTATAATAAAACTTCAACAGCTGCTACCGAAACAAATCCATAATTTACAAAATTCCAAGTTGTTTAAATAATGGGTCAGTGTGTGCATAAAATTCACCAAGTGTTATAATGCGAATGTATTTTTTTCTGCAATAAACCAGTGACAATATTTCTAGGTTTATCTACACAATAGCACAATAAGCAGAATATAATTTTGCAAATCACTTCTAATGATAGTTTCGAGCGGAAACCATATTGGCTTTTATAAAATAAATTATTCTTTTCAAAGGACTCTTTCTAAAAAAATGTAATAGATGGTACGACAAGTGTATTATATGAGTAAAACCAAAAATTGGGGTAATTTTGTGGCATCAAAAATGACAGTGATGAGACCATCAAAGAGGAGGAAAACTACTTGATGGGTTTGGTGCACTGATCACAAGAGAGCATAAAAAAGTCACTGGCTGCGCTAGAAATTTTTTTTTCGCTTTAAAAACGTCATATAAAAAATGTTGCAACATCCACTTACTACTCCGTTACCAAATCCAAACCATTTCAAAAATGATGTTACTTTGTTTAGCTTCACATCACATTTTTAAACGTGATATCCTTATTGAAGCATAATACTAAACAATGGTACCTCAAAACTGCTAAAAATTTAAGAAAATTTGACGGGATAAACAAAAATTCTTATTTCAACTCCGTTACCAAGCCAAAAAATACTCAACTCCGTTACTAAATGTTTGGCTCTACATAAATATGAACTGTATATTTTCTTATCATAACATCGATCATAAATGGGTGCTCTATTTATATGGGGACAACGAGCCATGTTTTAAAAGACTATATCATCAATCATTATGACTGTAAAACCCATAAAATTTGTCAATTCACTACTCCGTTCCCTTTTTTTGGTAACGGAGTAGAGTGGAACGGAGTAGTAAAATTAAAAGTATTCTTGGGATTAATGAAAATATATGGGCAATAATTCAAAGATATATCATACGGGTGGAAATAGTCGCCATAGCAACTGTTCTAGACATGCAAGCATAAAACCAAATTCGTTTTTATACCCACAAGGCTAGGAACGGAGTAGTAAAAACAAAAGCATATTTTCTAACTTTTTGGTAATACCTGTTCCGAATAACTTGTCACTCAACAATATTAATTCTTTCAAGGCGAAAAACTCGTATAAGTGCAAATGTGGGGACATGTATATTCATCAAAATTATATATATCGATATCAATTTTAAGTCGAATTTTGATCATTGATTAGTTTAAGTGACCAATGTCTAGCCATGAAATGTAATTGTTAGAATTATATTGTGATTTTGTATCCTACAGTGAAGTTTCAAATAGTGGAATTTTCTCCGGGGACATGCCATTTTCCACGTTTCCATGACATAGAGCTCTTATAAAATCATAAATATATATTTTTTTTTTACAAATAATCTTATCAAGTAATAATGCTTAAACGTGAAGTTGCACCATTTATTTTTAATATTATTATATTTAAATCAAAATACGAACCTTTTAAGTCCCGGGGACACTAATTTTATGTAAAGTTACCCCAATTTTTGGTTTTACCCATATAATAACATAAGTGCATTAAATGGGAATAAATACTTTATTTTAATAACTACACCAATGACACGTGAAATTTTAGAGGGAATTGTATTAATGTGAGAATCCCAGATTATTAAGAGTTGGTCCAAGAAAATTAATGTCATCACAGATTCTATAGTATTATTTTCGTTTTTTATTTCAGAAATGGTAGCATTTTGTTGAGGCTGGTGGAACACCGTGTAGGCCTGCCTTGTTTTGCCGGTCATCTCATATGCACAGGTAGGCCTACCACTTACTAAAGCAGTGGACATAGGCCTACCATATTATGTCCAGCAGACGTTTTCGTCTTTAAACTACTAATTATCCATTATTACCTTATCTAAATTATTCTCATTAATTAAATCAAAATTAATCCATGACGAGGGACAAATGATCAATAATGAAGCTATTTCGACTTTTTGGCAACTGGAGAAATTAGCATTGAATTGATTATTTTAGCATATTTTTTTAAATTATACATGATATAATTATGTATGACCAGGAAATGGTCAGTGTCTACAGTCCTGTCTAGGCCCCTCGATGTGTCCTGAACCGTCCTGTGGTCTGCAGGACTCCAGATGGCACGAGGCAGTAAAACGGCGGAATTGTAGACCCATGCCGTCTGTTTCAGTGTTCCCAATCCAGCAATAGGAAACAGCCCGAGGCTGGTTCAACGCTGTGACATCGGACCAGCGTTGAATCAGCCTTGGGCTGATATCTGATGCTACAGGGTCTGTCATTTCTGGCATTGTAATCGCGTGGCGCCGCACACTAACGTTACATAACACGTATGAATGCGGGACAGACGTCACGCAAAGACTCGTTCTCTCGTTTTGTCCAGGGATCAATCTAAATAGCAGACGGCCTGGAAACAGTTTGCAAAGAGAGCGTCTGGGCCACTCGTAAGGGGTCCAATGAAACCAAGGAATATTAGCCGTAACAGCCTCATCTCATTCCGCGTTATAGACGCGCTGACTCGCGAGATGGGATTTTCTGCAAATACGGTACTTTAACAAAAACTTCTCGGGATATTGGATCAGTGTCTTTGTGTGCTGGGCCAATACTAAGGGGTTGTCTTGTGTTTGATGCACGACCGGCTGCTCATTTAAGCACACACAAGCTTTCAAAGAAAAATTATTCAATGTAATTATCTTTCACGGGCAGCCAACTTGTTTTCTCGCAATAACCCTATGCACTTCCTGATGAGAAACATGCCAAGTTAAATTAGATTAAATTAAAAGCAAAAATACAGTTGAAATGTTTCTAATTATGACACAAAACATACTTTTCAATATTGAACAGTTGTTTGAACATGTCAATTAATTGTTTTGTGGTTCGCGTAATTGTATGTGCAAAAAACGCTATCACGATACATTTTCAAATGTAATTCATTGGATTTTTTATTTCTTTGGTGTCCAACAAAATCAGATAAGTGATCTGCATGATTATAAAATTAAAATTCTACAAGTAACGTACAGCTTTCAAGCTACACCTGGAATAAAGCCTAATTCCACAAAATAGCATATTGAAATCCATCTCTGCTTATCAATAGTTCAAACAATCCGATCCTGTTCTCTTCGTTTACAGGAATTATTATATTTAAAGAAGATAACACTTTTTATACCAATATTAGAATTATATTTTAGTGTTGCTTGTGGACAGTGAAAGTTCAATGATCAGATAATAAAAATCGGTGACTTTCATTCCTCTGTCTGGATTTACTCTCAACTCATTCGAAATAACTTCAGTATGTTAACCGTTCCCACATATTTGTTCAGTCAGCCACTTCAACAAAAAATTCGATTACTGGTGATGCCACTCTGGTGGGTTTTTCCTCCTACTATATTCGAATTAACATTGTTATGCCAATTCTGTTAGGTTGTACAGATGAAACGAGGTATATTCAATTCCAGATAAAGCACGGTTCCAAGCCGCACTGTTCCATCAGCTCCAATCATTCCTGAATAGTGTGTCTCTCTTCGTTGTTTTTGCTAAGAGTTGTCTAAAATAATAGCATCAGTTTTGACATCACATCCGGTGCTTCTCAGAATTCCACACACAATTATTCTAAAGGCAAAAGGCAAAAGAATGATACTGCCTGATGGCTTTGCACGGCAGCATGCGTCTCTTTGTGTGAGTATTGTTAAAACCCTCGGAGTCCTACATTCTTAACTGTGAAAAAGGCCTCGGTCCACGGCCTCGACCCTTTACACAGCTAAGAATGTAGGCCTAGAGCTCCTCGGGCTTTATCTTATACTGAAAGCGACATCAAATATTATACAATGTTCTCCGCTCCACTAGGATTCCAACATCACACTATTAATATGAAGCCAGAACTGCAATTGCAGCTAGAGAGAAATACAAAATAACTTTATTTATTAGCAATTTATCAATATAGCCTACAATTTAAAATGTGAAATCGATTTTCGAAACATCTGCCGCAGTAAGTCTTTAAATGTAATTTTTAATATCTTCCATAGAGTGTTTGCTAAATAGGTGTTTCAGACGTAGGCTATCTGTGAAGAAAATTATTCGAGATGGGGTCCATAGCTACTATGTAAACATATAAATATAAATGAATCAGTATGCCATATCATTTGTTCCACATTGAAAAAAGAAAGGAGTTTTAGATCAGTTTCACAACTAACTAGTAACATAAAATATACGAGGTAACCCTTACAGTGCGGGGACCGTCCTAATGCGTCAAAATCTGCCGTCTGTATATGGCAGATTCTGCCGTATAAAGACGGTCCCCACACTGAAATAATTTAAATATTTATAATGGTCGTGAACCCATGACATAGGTATTCAAAGGAATCGGAAAGACCTGACCAAGAGATTATTGATAATTGTAAATTGAAAAAAAACCTCTGGTCTCCATGTTTTTTTTTAATTCAGCGCTTTAAGGGTTAAACCTGATAACGGTATCTCTGTGACCCGGACGTAACATACTTATCCCCGGGATCATCTTTCACTTTCACAGGAGGTTCACCCGGCATAGTCTAGCTGAAGTTTGCACTAGAGGCAGGTCTGGAATGGATGAGTGATTGTCGATTTGTGCACTTTGTAGTAATACCGCGAGTGCTCTCCACACCACACTACTATAAACAACACTGCACACACCCTAGGCATTTGGACAACTTGGTTTACTTTATCAGTATCAACCACGATGACAAATAAAAGAACTATATTGATTAACCAGTATGAATTTCCAAAGAGCATGAAGAGAAGGTAGTCAAAGTAAGACATTTAGCTCACCAAGAAACACAGATAAATTGACTACAAGATGAGGGAGGGGGATACTTGCGTACAGTGAGTATAGTGATGACTCAAGACAGGACTAGTAGCCCGACCTGGTGGCGGAGCTGTATAGATAGTATCGTGACGATAGTATCGAGCAAGAGTGATAGCGTCGAAGCGACATGACAAGTGTTGAGCAGTAAAGCAATGCTTCCAGTCGAGAAATATTGACCCATATACCACTCCATACTAATCGTTCAGATTTTTAATTTTCAATGCGTCTTGTTATTTGACTGAGGTATACACTGTTTGCACGATTTTGCGCATAAGCAGGACTCCCAACTAAATAGTTTAGTTTTAACCACTGTGTGGCGTGTTGTAATAGAAGTGTGACAGGACTCCCAACTAAATAGTTCAGCTTTTAGTCATTGTAGTGTATGGCGTGTTGCTATTGGGAAAGGTGTATTACCGAAGAAAATGGCCTTCAGAAAAGGCTTTCAGCGCATGTAGTGCGAATGCTTGGCGAATAATTCGCCAAGCATTCGCCAATGCTCTTATTGAATGTATAGTGCAATTATCTATTGTATACACGGCGAATAGTTCCCAGTGCATTCACAATTCACACCGAAATGAGCTTTCAGCGAAAATGTATGGCGAGTGCTCAGTACATGCATTATGTAGATTCGTTTTCTGTATGACAACTGTACGGCGAATGTATTTAGAATGACTCGGCGAATGTATGGCGACTAAATCGACAATTCACAATTGTATGACGAATGTTCGCAGAATCGAACGGAAGACAAACAACAGTTTCAATAAAAAACACATTTGAATCAATACATTGTATTTTTGTGAATTTCATCCAAAAAGTAAAGGCTAGTGTAACAAAAGCTTTATCTGAGAAATATAATTACAGGTCCTATCGTGATATCGCCGGTCCATATGTGCAGATATCTATTTTCGGCATCAATATTAACCCTTTTACCGCCGGTGCCGCATATATTCGGGTTTTCATTTTTTATTAGCACATTAGGTACTACCTTTTGAACATGTTAAAGATATAATGAAAACAGTAGACCTCCATTTTGTAAAATCTGAATAATTTTCACTCACTTGAAATTGTGGATCGCGTCAGCGAGACACAACTTCAAGTGGGTGAAAATTCAAAATTGAATAATTTGGCGGTTAAAAGGTTAATATGACTCCCACAGCCCCACTGATCACGCCATGCTGTAAATACACTCTTTGGCATAACAGGGACTGATGGTTATTAATTTAACTAGCTTTCCTGAAGACTGGCAGATAATTTACCTGAACTATAATTAAACTTTTAATATTTAAGCGGTAATCATTTAATATCTGCTTAAATAAGCCGATACAGAATATAAAAGGAAGATGTTTGTGTCTTAATTATAATCATATAATGTGGACGGCCGCTGCAAATTAATAGTCGTCGATTCGATGACCCTTCAAGAAGCTGCTGAACATATCAATTGAAGGCAGTACAATATGAGTGACGAGCAGAGCTTTATAAGTGATTTTAACTCAGAGATCATGTATATTTATAATACAGATTTTCTGTGTTTTTTGTTTGTTCATTTGAGCATGTGGCAGTTGGGATTTTGCACACAATTTCTAGCTTCAAATGAAAATGAAAGATACCTGAACAATTTTCTTTCTTGTAGTCAGTCAGCCTCGTTTTTGAAAGGGTATACAACAGAAGCTAGATAATTTCTGATAATACCAGTGGTTAGCGGGTCAGCACCAGGGGGGTTGGTGACGTAGAGTGTGAAAGTGGTGCAATTTGTCTGTTCAGTCTGATGTTTATTCAGAAATATAATGTAAATATATAGTTCAGTTGCCATATTTTAGTCAATTTGATGGGTATCAAGATGCTCACTGATGATAGTGATAGGACGGCCTACTGACGAAAGACATTTTGTTTAAAATAAATGTAGCCTATATGTATAAATGAATGAATGAATGAATGAATGAATGAATGAATGAATGAATGAATGAATGAATGAATGAATGAATGAATGAATGGATGAATGAATGAATGAATGAATATGAATGAATGAATGAATGAATGAATGAATGAATGAATGAATGAATGAATGAATGAATGAATGAATGAATGAATGAATGAATGAATGAATGAATGAATAAATCGATCGATCGATCGATCGATCGATCGATCGATCGATCGATCAATCGATCAATCAATCAATCAATCAATCAATCAATCAATCAATCAATCAATCAATCAATCAATCAATCAATCAATCAATCAATCAATCAATCAATCAATCAATCAATCAATCAATCAATCAATCAATCAATGGATGAATGATCAATGACATGACGAACAACAATCTTGCTTCCCGGTGGCCACAGGATCCTGCACGGATGCCTCGGAGGGAGTCCGATGGCTACACAGATATGGCGAAGGCTCCTCGGATATCCCAGGTAAGAAACACGGAAGCGCACAGCCGTTTTCCTGACAAATTAAAAAAGTAATGTGGATGATGCCGCTTAGCACACCCACAACACGGACACCATGCACGTATGTATGTAGGCCTACACGATATAGCTCGGAGCACCCAGGACGGTATATCCGGGCTCTAACTGAGTTGTACGTCGTCGCCTTAATTATAGCTAACACGTTACAGAAGGTGACTATTTACACCTTTGTATGTGTATTTAATAATAGTGACATGAGCAATTATTAATAAAATTGACATCAGTTGCATTTGAAGGTTTCCAAGATATGTTAAATAATATTATAATTATTGTGTATTGCAAGTTATTCAACTGAAATTTCCACCCACTTAAAGTTGTGTCTCGCTGACGCGATTCACAACTTCACGTAGGTGAAAAATATTCAAATTTGACAAAATGGAGATCAACGATTTCGAAATATTGGTGATTGTAGTCACGTTATCTTTAATGTGTTAAAAAGCTGGCATTTGATGTGCTAATAATAAAATAAAACAACAAAAAACGAATATAATCGGAACCGGCGGTTAACAATATTATTTGAAAAGCAGAAGTAAGTGTGCTGCGTGACATTCATAAAACCTCTTGAAACTGATTTGTGATTGCACAATCGATTTGTGTTCATATGAAGTGCCCAATAAACTACACACGTGAAGAAGTGTCTACAGCCCACGTCACGGATATATCGTCACCTTGGTATCAAAGTGTCGCAACTGCCGCCTTTGATCGACATATATGACCTTTTAATTTCATGGTAACGATATTTTTAAAGTTGTATTTTAACTATCAAAGTTTGCTTGGAAATACGTTCTTCAGTCACGCTTTGCTTTGTAACGTACGTATGTCCATTATATAGTATCAGTAATATGATTATCAGTTACGTTATAGTTTGAAAGCATTCAAAGTGTGCTTATTTTGACATATGATTTGTTATTCATATTTGCTATTCACATTAAGATCAAACAGTTATCCGTTCCAACATCCTAAAATCTGGAAAAAACTGTAAAATCGTTAACACGTGTCCTAAAATCTGGGGGGAAATATTATTAGTACATATTACAAGTGGATAAGTAATTACTTATCAAATGTTGGCATGGTTTCAGCGCATATAAATAATACATCAATTAATCATGGTAATAAAAGATGTACAGAAAATTCACAATACAAAATTAACCATGAGATCCGATTTCGTGGAATAGTTTATTTTGAAATTAATTCCAAATGTTTTTCGACAGCGAAGTCTGTTTAAAATGAAAAACTCCTTGTGTTTTGTCTTTATTCTGAGAAATGTGCTACTTTTCTCTCCCTTATGGTGTGCCCCAGTAAAGTGAAGCACAATAATCAAGGAATTTTTTTTTTTCCTAATTTAGCTCTCAACGGGTTAAGCATATAGAATACGACAGTCAAGTGTGAGAGCACTGCGTCCTATGTAATGACAAGTGATCTTAAGTGGAAACCACTGTGATTTTATGTTCCCAACAACTGATAGGGTGAAGAAGAAATGTGGGTATAGATTATACAGATGAAAAAACCCCTGAGTTTACTATCGACCAGTACCAGGGATCGTGCATAGTAGTCAACATTATCGCAATCGTGCCAGATACATGTAAATGCGTTTTAAACACACTTATTTCTATTTGTAAATAACTAATTTAAATCAAACCTTCCTTGGAAAATACGCATTATTTAAAAGAGCGCACGTGACGCCCGAACAGTATTCCGACATTAAAAATGTTTGTAATTATGTTGATCACGATATGCGTCCCTTAATAAGGCGGATTATTTTGTGAGAATTTACAGTAAGCTTAATATCGTACAATGATATGACAAAAATCTGACATGAGCATTACATTAGGTAGACTTTATATGTTTGATTCAAATTGTCATATATATGTTCTATATTTTTAATCTCTTGATTCAAGGTGTGGATCGCGGTGACAAAACATAACTTAAAGTGGGTGAAAATAATATTTATAACTGAGCGCTTTTCCACTGGGCACACGACGTTGTTGCGACGTTGAATCAACGTCAATGACGTTGATTCAACGTCGCAACAACGTCATGTGGTCAGTGGGTTAAAACCCTGCAAAAATCCATTTGTTCCAGGGTGAGCATAATATGGAGCATTCACTTACCTTGGTGGTTTACACAGGGAGAATCTTGAGGAGCAGGATGTAAACCAGTAGATACAAAAGGTGGATACAGCAGGTGAAGGGGTGGACCTAATCCAAACAAACACCTAATAAACCCGAGCCATCATCATCTTATCTGTAACAACAGATTGTTCTGGTATTGTGATTATAGGCCTAATCATGGAACTTTGATATATATTTTGAACTCTGTTCTTATATTTATGATAATCCTCTGCCTTGTCGCTGTTGTGTTTTAAATATTCCTCGTGACTGTTTCTCCTGACCACCTGTCACACGTCAGTCACGCTCTGATCACGCTCTGATCACGTGCCAGCGATAGCTCGGGGAGCAGAACACCACAGTCACAGAACACGTCCGGTTCCAGCTGCTTTTCTGACAAAGGTGGAGCCCCTGAACATGAGATACCTAGTTCCTCCTCGTGCCCAATACACACTTCTGGTAAAACAGAGCCGTTGACAGACTTGTGCGGCGAGAGAGCGGTCTCACTCTGTTAATACTGACCTAATAACCACTAAGAGTGCTGTTGCCGCTGATGCTGCTGTTTCTTATAACGCTTCCAGGGATGTTGCTGCTGTTGTAGTTGTTTAACCCTTATCCTGCTAAGTCATCTTATTTAAATTTTCACTCACTTGAAATTGTTTCTCGCTACCGCGACCCACTACTTCAATCGGGTGAAAATTACTGAAAAGTATTCGTTTAATCTGAGATCAATCATTTGTAACTCTTATGTTTAAAAACGCATTTCATCTACAATGACAGTGAATTGGTCGGCTATTGAAATGGATTAAAAATGATTAGGCCCCTATAGTCGTGATTAGCGATAAAAGGGTTAGAAACAGACGTTTTGCTGCATGTGTTGTGCTGTTTGTTTATGTTGTCGCTTCCAGTGACGCTGGTGTGTGTTGATTCTGGTTTTACAACCACTGACTAATGATTTTGTAACTTTTTCTATTGTTGTCTGTTCATTATTTCTAACTTGCTAATTATTTTTATTACTTCGCGTACGTGCTCCTACTTTCACTCCTGCTGCTAGTGCAGATAATGCTGCTTCTATCATGTCTACTAGG
This sequence comes from Flabesymbios commensalis, assembly GCA_964017125.1. Classification (NCBI taxonomy): domain Eukaryota; kingdom Metazoa; phylum Annelida; class Polychaeta; order Terebellida; family Flabelligeridae; genus Flabesymbios; species Flabesymbios commensalis. The sequence goes on along the minus strand of OZ024909.1, from coordinate 67,808,524 downwards.
TTACTTTGGATCAATTGGATGTTCTCTGTTACTTTTTGCAGCTGTTTTCAAACTTGCATCTTATTCGTAGTGGCTGGTTGGTTTTTATTTTATATTTGTGCTGTCGTTTACCGTTTCAGGTGTAGCCTAACTTCCGTTGTGCAGCACCTGCAGGGGATATTATTGCTGAGTCAGGTTAGGGAGGAGAGAAAGGAACACTTTAGACAAGAGTTGCCTGCCCAGCTAACACCAGACAATGATCCAAATGTTTGTTTGATGTTGGTCCACCGCCTACGACGCTGGCCCAACATCAAACCAACATTGGATCAACGTCTATGCTGGGTGGGTTCTGTAGAGCAGCTATTAAAAACAAGTGTCTTAGTTTTGTGTATATATACACACGCCCCACCTGGTGAGTACCACAGGACACTAGTCATTGATCCCCACTCCGCCATATGGATATCTGAGCCATTGACACTTTGAGTGCCGGAGGTGTGTTCTCAGACGACCTTAACCCTTTAAAACCTCACGATGCATCGGAGCATCATTTTGCATCTCTGAAGAATAACATAATTTCCAACACTTAGGGGTTTTAACGGAAATTTCCACGGAACTGCCTTGATAATACCGATATATTTTTTCATTTGCCACACGCTTTAGGTCATCTTCACCCACTACAAGTCGAGAATTACGGCATCAATTCGCGGCTTGTAGTGGATGAAGATGACAATGATAAATTCAGGCTTGAAAGGGTTAAAAGTCAAGTTATGAACTAAGCTGATGATTCATAGCATGAAAAACCATCTGGATCCGCCCCCGTTGGGGGGGGGGCACCATTCTCCGGGGGGGGGGAGGGGGGGGCTCGTTTTATTTTTAAAATAAATAATTTAGGGCGGATTCTGAACTGTTCTATATAAACATGAAATACCCTCTGGAGATTGAATGGTGCCCCCCCCCCCTTAGTAGTGGACCCCCACCACAGTTTCATATTGGAACAATATACCGTACTACGTAAGTTACGACACGATTCTCGTGATATCAGGGGATATAGAGTTGATGCTTCACTTATTTATTATTAACCCTTTAAGCCCTCACGATGCATTAAAGCATCATTTTACATTCCTTGAAAACAGACTTAGGTAAATTTCCATAAAACTGGTTTACCAATAAATGGCAATTTTATTTTATTTTTTAAACCACATCAAATCATCTTCATCCACTACAAGTCGGGAATTGCGACAGCAATTCGCGGCTTGTAGTGGATGAAGATGACAATGGTAAATTCAGGCTTGAAAGGGTTAGCTAGCCTATAGATACCTTCCGTATTCACTTGAATTGTTGAGTTATTGTGTTTTCTAATATTTTTCTTCAATAGTAGCTGGAATTGCTAATAACACAAATTGCAACTTCAAATGAAGAAAAATATTTGAAATATATATGAAAATAAAACATCTACAAAATAAATTACTACATTAAAGCAGCTCGATCGTTACGCTTCAATGAATCATAATATTTACATTGCGGTGGACCCCACTCCTGTGGACGTTGACCATGCTGCGCACGCGTGCCATTGCATTGTGCGCCCACAATGTTTACTCAGCAAATCGTGAAGACCCACCTACTTTAACAGAGCATCTCCCGTATCGATTGCAGTGACATTTTATTTAGTTTGAAACTGATTTAACCCTTTAAGCGCTGATTTTTTTAAATAAAAACCTTGGAGGCCAAAGGTTTTTTTTAATTTAAAATCATTATAAATGTTTTAATTGGCTCTTTCCGATTCACTTGAATACTTATGTTATGCGTCTACGACCAATATAAATATTTACAGTGCGTGATCGACTTTAGAAGTAAGAATCTGAAGTCTAAAGTCGCTCTCCGCACTGTAAGCTTTAACCCTTTAGCCGCCAAATTATCCAATTTGATTTTTTGTCTCGCTGATCCACAACTTCAAGTGAGTGAAAATTATTCAGATTTGACAACATGGAGGTCAATAATTTTTAAATTCTTGCTGATTGATGTCACCTTTTATCTTCAACGTTTTTGAAAGCTGATATGCAATATGCTAATAAAAAATGTAAACAAGGCCCGTCGACGACGGAATTAGGCCTCAGCCTCTAATCATCGTTTAAAAGTGAAAATCATTTGAAACAAGAACACACTCGACAATAGCCCGCCGCCACTATTGAAATTGTCCGAGGACTGGTTATTAGCAGCATGCAATACAAATTTGAGCAGGATGCAAGAAAAACTTTTGAAGGTAAAGCGCCCACATGATTAATAACGTAAAATGTGAAAAATCATAATAAGCCGATCATTTTAAATATATTTTTCTGTCATTTGTGAACTTATCCAAGACCTGGTTACTATATATAGCAAGATGCGGACTAAAACTTTGCAAGTTATCGTGCCCACAAGAAAATGTTAACGCCGGCGCCGTGACCTCAATTGCAACAGCCCAACTTTTTTTAATTAAAAAAATTAAAAGGTGAGCTAAAAATGTATGCCATTTAAAATGTAATTTTGTTAAAACTCTTCAGGGTAATATACCCTCTCAGAAACTTCACATTTTGTTCAATAGCAATGGTCTAGCTATCTGGTACGGTTTTCCAGATATTACGCATATTAAAGGTGTAGTCAACTGTTAAAATTCACGGGACGAGGGTCCCCCAGAAGGCAATAGTGCCCGTGGGTAGGCCAAGTCCCTATTCCATAATAATACTAAATATGCGTTTCATACCTAAAGCCTCATTAAGAGCAAGTTCTCAAATCACAGCAAGTTCATATATACTTGAGCGACATCTATGAGTTTATAATTCAAAGATCTTGGCCCTTACCCCCACTTGGTCGCTTGCTTGCAAACAAACTGACTGTATTACTGCGGGGATGTTGAAACTGCTTGACCCAAGCTTGTATTGACATGCCCAGTAAACACAAAACATTTATATGACTTTATGCAATGTTGGACCAACGTCGAAGCCGTTGGGTCGACGTTGTATAAATGTTATACAAATGTCTTGTGTTTGCTGGGCAGGCGGACTTTCTCTCAAACATTGTTCATTTATTCAATGTTGGTTCAATGTTGGGCCAGCGTCGCAGACGTTGGCCTAGCCTTAAAACAGCATTGGATCAATGTCCCGTTTAAGTAGTATCTTGTAATCAGTTCAGTGGCTATATTAATGCCGTCAATCTGTACTCAATATGCTACTGTTGGCCTACACTTGACCGTCCCAGGCATGCGCGTCTTGCAGTTGAATCATTCTTTAAAGTCAACAGTGATAACAAGTCCGTTATAGGTGAAATTTTTCAGGGCACATTCTCCCCTAAAACCACACATTTTATTCCATGGTAGGCCTAATGGGCTGGCCACCCGATACGGTTTTCCAGATATTACGCGTCTCGAAGTGGATAATTGCTGCATGTCGGCCATTTGTCATGTCAGCCAAGTTGAATTTTTTCATGGTATATCCCCACCTGAAACTGCACATTTTGGTCAATAGTAATGGTCTAGCTATCTGGTCCGGTTTTCCAGTTATTAATCATGTTTAAAAAATATTTTTTGCCGCCATGACCTAGTTTCTGTGCCCAATTTCGAACCCATCCGAGCTATTAGTAAAATGGATATATATGGTATAAATTTTGGAGCGATACATAAAAAATGTTGAGTGAATCGCGTTAACGAAAAAAATGTCGATCGGAAAAAAATCAAGGTCATAGGGGTTACCGAAATGTCAAGTGTGAAATTAGTCAAGCTTTAGTCATGATTAACCAGAATGGGAAGCTTAATGTACATTCCAGTTACGAGAAACAAGTTATAGTGCTAAAAGTGGCAGACAGACGGACGGACGGACGGACGGGGACACCTGATGCCGACAATAGGCATCCGCCAAAATTTTAGCTGAGGCCTAAAAACGAATATTATCGGTAGGCCTACCAGGCACAGACAGATATTTTATTGACATAAATAAGTCTTTGCAGACTTATTTGTCATAAAAATGATAGAATATATGTACATATATACAAGATGGTTTATTTGCTAAAATCACACGACAAATTACATGGTATCACATACAGAGTTAAAATCATGTTAATCACCTACCGGTTGTTAAAGAAGGAAGATAACCAACAGTTTCTTATTGGAGCGAGATACTGCAGAAGTTACGACACAATTCTAGTGATAGTGTCACTGTATGGGAGCATATAGGCCTACCGTGTTCATGGGAAATAGAAGGGGCTACTCCAGGCAAATGTGTAAGGGGGGCATAATTTTATGAGAACCGTATAACTGTCAGACCCGTAGCCAAGGGGTTGAGGGTGACTACAGATTTAGACCACAAGCAACATTGGTTCAACGTGGCGAGACCATGCTAAAATAGATTGAGCATCAACATAATTAGAACTTCATGAATGTTGTTATCATGGTTATGCTACCGTTTCTAGATTTAAAAAAAATTTCAATTTGAAAACATTCATTTTTATTGGCTCGTGTTTTGCTGGAATATACCTATTAGGCATTTATTTTACATCCCCATTTAAAAATTTCGGAAGCCGTAATAATTAGGTCTACATATGACTTATCATAGGGGCCTACAACGAAAGCCTAAAGCGTCCATACATGCATCGTGTTATTCTGGCAGAGACCTTTACCTTGTGATTATGTCCATAAAATCTCCATAAAATTACAGTATAAAGCTTTGGTTTTAAACAGTAATGTTCCACTTTGCATCTATAAGGTCTACATTGGGTACAAAGTTATTCATCCCAACCAACTTATTTAGGCAGTATAGGATAGGATATACGAATGTATCGAATCTCGTTCGTTTTTATTGGCGCAATGGATGACTCCTATCAAGAGTATATAATATTCTTGCTTCTATTAAATTCATCTATGGTCTAAATGAGTGACAGAATAACGCATAATGAACTTAGGCTTCATCTGCCATCTACTGATTTTATTTGTCCAGATCATACCCCTTTCTAAATGTAGTCATACAATAAAAACAATCGAATTATATTGTTAACACTTGAAGGGACTAGCCCACCACATGGTTTTCACGAAGTCAAAGCACGCCAGGGGCATCAACTGTACGGGGTCAATCTGTGGCTGAAACAGGTTTCAGCCACAGATTGACCCCGTACAAAATCGTGGGACAATTCTTTGGATGGTCATATCTAAGACCCTCAATAATCAGGATGAAAATAGCGGAGTTTTTTTAATCAGTAGCATTTCAGTTCCATACCCGCATGCTCAGCACATAGGTCGCACATGCAGTCATTAAAAAGTTATGGGCATTTTTCGGACCTCGGGGTCGAAATCACCGCCATATAGAATTTTTTGGGATAAAGCAAATACATTAATCCACGGCCTCATAGAGGACGACACGGCTAGGGCATCAACACTGATTGATTTTATTTAGTTAAAATACTTTAACAACAAATCTAATAATATCTCAACAATGAGAAATGTAAATATTAATGTCCCAGACCATGAATAAAACTAGATTGATTCCTGCGACTATTTTGGGACCTGACATTTTTACCCCAAATCAATTGCTGTTTTCCCCAAATATTCACCAAATTGTCGCCATGTGTTGCCAAATTGTAGTCCACTGCTCGCCACATTCTCCATTTGCACGCCAAACATCATCTTAAGACTGATTGTTAGGGGAGGGTGAGCCTATAGCGAGCTGGGAAACGTCGGGGTACCCAATATGGCGAATTGAAGCTTACACCGAGGTCCCGTTATGGGTCATAACGGCCGACGAAGGACTCCTCCCAATCTTGCCATCAAACTCAAATAACTTCCTTCTCCGTCCGATCAACGGTATTAAATAAACTAGGAAACTGTCTTCTCTCTTGTCATGTTTAATTGATTAACATGTTAAAACCACATTGCACAACCCGCCGCGCACGGCACGTCTCTATGACTTGGTGAGAGCGAGCAGCGGCACGTCCGCGGTCGCTGAGTATCACGCTTCAAGTGAGGGAAAAATACTACGGGCCGCACCACGCTGCTCTGCGTGCACACGACACCACAGCCTGGCAACGGGGCGGTCATCTCCGTCAGGCTGCGTCCAGGAATCTGGGGATGACTGCCACATTGACTAAGCGATGTCAGGATCCTACATTACCCCCGGCTGAGTGACAACGTAGGACCAAACTGACGTGTAGGAGACTGCTTCGTGCAAGTAACGGGGTTGTCAATTATGTAACCTCTTATACTAAGCATATTATTCTTTAAAAAAAATATAGCGGGTGCGGTTACATTGTGAGCGGTTAAAAGCGCAGCATTATACGTGAATTGTCCGATCCTCTTAACTCCAACTGTCCTTGATATATTATTCACGTGCTGCCATCTGCTATCAACCTATTCATTTAATTAACAGAATTGCTATTAATGTTTTAGCAATGAATTTGCTAAAAGAAAATGTCCTTACATTTACATATCTGTACACAATTCTGCCAGGCCTGGCATATTCATTTACAATTTAACAACATTATGATTACGAGGTATGCGGTTGGGCCGGCCATAGACGTCGTTGGGCGCGACTATGGCGTGAACCATCTGTACAAATCGAGCAGGAGTCTGGATTATGCGTCCGACTCTAGTTTTTCGCACTGTTTGGTCGGTCGAAATTTTGTCGCGATTAGCGATATTCGCATGTTTGCTTTTTGTCGAGTCGATTGCGGCGTCAGCAGCACCCGGGGTTTTACCCCGTAGATGTAAAGGTATGCGGGAATACGTTCGTAAACCACCACCGTTCCCGTTAGTGCGGGACGCGGCAGGGGCTCGCGAATGCGGCGCTACATAAGCATTGTCTCTGTTGGACAAGTTTACTTGAACATCTATTTGCTTTGGGACTGTGGCCGATTTTTGATTACTTCTGACTGCCGTCGACTTTTTGTGTTGACTCTCGTCCCGTTGGACGTCGGAGTGTCCGCACTACCAGGTCTAGGTGGACCCTGTGGATTCCTACTAGATATCCTGGTAGCCGTCGACTTCCGTGAGTTGCTTGGCGTTTTACGCTGTGTTGTCGTACCTGTTGTAGGCTCGCACTCCATGTGAGCGGGTTTAACGCGATCTAAGGAGACCGTCTCAACCTTGCCTTTAACTAGGATTTTCATAACTCTGCCGCTCCTCGCGATGACCTTGTATGGTCTGTCGTAAGGGGCGGTCAGAGGCGGTGCAATTGCGATTCTGCGCAAGAATACGATTTCCTTGAATTGGAAAATGTTGTGTTGTTGTGTGTCACGTGGCGGACATAGACGGAGACGCGACATGGCTACGCGTAGCTTGTCTGAATAATTCTCCAAATCGGTGTTAGCGTCGACGTTGTACTGTTTAGTAAACTCTCCTGGGAGTCTAAGGGTTGTCCCGTGAATCATCTCAGCAGCTGACCTGCCCAGTCTCTCTTTCACGGCTGAACGAACGCCTAACAGTACGGCCGGTAACGGGATAGTCCACAGATTCGGTGACTCGTGCGCCATAATGGCGGCTTTCAATTGACGGCGGAAACGCTCGACTATGCCATTCGACTGAGGGTGATAACTCGTAGTACGATTCCGAATAATCCCGAATTGATTACATAAACTATCCCACAATTTGGACTCGAATTGAGCGCCCCTATCAGTGGTGATAGTGGCCGGGGTACCATAACGTGCTATCCACCTGCTGAAGAAGGCATCGGCGACCGTCTCGGCTCTAATATCTACCATAGGTATGGCTTCGGGCCAACGTGTAAAACGGTCGACACAAGTCAATAGATATCTAAAACCATCAGCATAAGGTAAAGGTCCGACTATGTCCATGTGGACATGATCGAATCGCTCGGTAGGTTCAGTGAACTTTCCGAAAACAGGAGTGTTATGACGTGAAACTTTAGCTGTCTGGCAACCCTTACAGGTACGACATCATCTAGCAATATCTATGTTCATGCCGTGCCATACAAATCGGGTATTAATCAAAGGTCTGGTGGCTCTATGCGATGGATGGCCTAAACCGTGTAAGTTTGAAAAAACTTTTCGGCGAAATTTCGCGGTATAGTACGGCCGGTTGTGTCCCGTGGACACATCACACCAGATCAATTGATTATCAAATGATTTCAATAGTTTGAAATTCATAGTGGACGTATTCGAATGTCTCAAACGTGTGAATTCCGCGTCATTAGCTTGATCGAGACTTAACGCTTTATAGTCTATCACTGGGCCATCGTGTATTGCTGACACTGATGGTCGGGACAGTGCATCAGCGACGAAATTTGTCTCTCCTTTTACATATCTAATATCGGTGGTGAATTCAGCAATGAACGCTAATTGACGTGTTTGTCGTAGAGATGCGCGCTCAGTGAGGGATGACATTACGAATGTTAAGGGTTTATGATCGGTATTAACGAAAAAATTTCGTCCTTCCAAATTGTGTCTGAAATGTTTAATTGTAGCGTATACTGCCAAAAGTTCACGATCGAACGCACTATAGCGTGTCCCTGCTGGGTTCAGCTTCTTGCTGAAAAACGAAAGCGGCTGCCACATACCATTTAAAAATTGCTGCAAAACGCCACCGACGGCGACATCACTAGCGTCACACGTGATGTTAAGCTGAGCCGTCGAATCTGAGTGCACCAGAAGCGTAGCGTTTGCCAGTATCTGCTTCGACTCAGAAAATGCTGACTCTGCTTCTTCATTCCACTTCAAATCGAAATTTGATTTCGGTGACAATCTGGTATGGCCTTCGTTGGCAGCAGTCAGTAAATTATTAAGTGGCGTCAGCCTGTCGGCGCAATGTGGTATGAAACGGTGGTAATAATTGACACTACCCAGATACCTACGCAATGCTCGTTGCTTTTCGGGTTTAATGAAATTAACGATTGCGTCAACGGCGCTAGGTAACGGCGAAATTCCTTCGGCGCAAACGTGATGACCTAAGAAACTTAATTCAGACGTTCCGAACTGACACTTTTCAGGACCAATGATGATTCCGTACTTCGATAGTCGAGCAAAAAGAATTCGTAGATGTTTCTTGTGCGTTTTATGATCTGGGCTGGTTACCAGTAGGTCATCCAAATAAACAAAAACGAAATCAAGTCCGCGTGTCACGTGGTCTATAAATCTCTGAAACGTTTGACCTGAATTTCTCAGACCAAATGGGGTTCTAGTGAAATTAAACAAGCCGAAAGGTGTGGTAACCGCGGTCTTATGTACGTCGGACGGTTCCACCGGAATTTGGTAATAAGCCCTGACTAAGTCTATCTTCGAGAAAATTTTCGATCCGGCTAACCGCTGCGTAAAATCTTGAATATGCGGAATCGGATAACGGTCCGGTACGGTCTGTGCATTCAAACTACGGTAGTCCCCACATGGTCTCCAATCGCCGTTTTTCTTTGGCACCATGTGAAGCGCTGAGGACCACTCGCAGTCGCTGGGTTCAATGACCCCTAATTTAATCATATCATCAAATTCGCGTTTAGCGGTAACCAACTTATCGGGAGCCAAACGTCTTGATCGAGGAAAAACCGGGTGACCTTTAGTCACAATCTTATGAGTTATGCCGTGTTTGACGGGCTCACCATTTGTCGTAGGGCGTGTCAGTTCCGGGAACTGGCCGAGGAGTTTAGTATATTCGTTTTGAACTGTATCGACTCTGTTCAATGACAGAGGTTTAAGCCTGTACGCATGTCTCGAAGACATCTGCTTCTCAAGTCTACGAGCAAATTGTAGTGGAATAAAAAATCAGCCCCGATTATGGGTTGCTGTACATCTGCCACTATGAACGTCCACAGATATTCGCGCTTCAAACCGACGTCAACGACGCGTTTACAATTGCCGTAAGTCTTTATCGTGCTATTATTAACTGCCACCAGGGGGAGACTGTCAGCGCCCGAAATCCCGTTAGCGCAAAATTTCGGCAAAACACTGACAGCTGCACCCGTGTCGATCAAATATCTGCATTTGTGTCCTTTATCTGCGACATATAATAACTTAGAGTGAGATAACGCGATATTAGCGACTTCGCGCTGACCTAATGAAACATAGTATGAACAGGGTTCACTGCACAAGCGCGCCTTTTCACCATAAGTGTGGCGGTAATAGCAAACCTGTGCAGTGGCTGTGTCGGTCGGTTGTGCGACATTATTTTGCGACGTTTGCGGCGGCGGTACGAAAGGGCGAACATTTTGTGGTGCATTAGTACAATTATTTGAATTAGGCCTATTAACAAACTCATTGGCCTTTACATTCGGCGGCGGAACGAAAGGTCGAGCATTATCTTGAACGTCTCTATATTGGCTATGTTGAGTACCAATGAAACCTGAGGCCTGTACATTAGGGACAAATGCAGGCGCGTTAGAGTAGTTATTAACTCGTCCACGTCCTTTATTCCGTTTCCTCTCAGAAGTTGTTACTGTCTCTAATTTCTTGATGCGTTTGGATAGATCTTCTAACAAACCAACTAATTTGCTGGTCTCGTCGACTTTGATTTATGCGACCCCCGGCTTACTCTCTTCAACGTCTTGTTCTGCAGCTAGTGCCCTGTCAGCCAAAATGGCCAAACTCTCGAGTGAGGCACTGTCGGGTTGCGTCGCCAAATGGGCTCTGATGGAAGCGGGCATCTGTCTTATGAATGCTTGTCGAATCACCGCCTTTCCAACAACAGCTTTGGTGCCGAAACCTGCAGTCTTCTGCAGACGTCTCAGGAACCGCGAGGGAATGTCGCTTCCAATCTTCTCGCCAGAGATAACTTTATTGACCAGTCCTCGCCTCTCAATTAGTATGGCTTTCAGGCTGTCATATTTATTTGACCTGAAAGGCTGCAGCAATACGTCTCTCACGTCTGAAGCTATTTCCCCAGAAAGTGCAGCGCAGGTTAGACTATAACGCTCGTCGTCATCTTTGATCTGGTGGAGGGCGAATTGCGTCTCGATTTGATTAAACCAGAGCTCCACATCAGAGGCGTAGAATGTTGCAATTCTAAATTTGGGCAGGTTCGTAGCTCGTTTCTGCGGCTGTCTTCCAAGCGGTGAAGAACTCCGTGACGAGTCACTCCTCGAGTGGGAATGCAAACGTTTATCACGAGCAATCCGGGCAAAATCGGCTTTAAGGCGTTGATATTCCTCATCAGCTGCTCGGAATTGAACCTCATTATCTTCACCGTCAGGATGATAGCTATCTTTTGGTCTAGCACCCGCGCCTTCTAGAGGCGATGACATGAATTCTTCGCTGTCGTACTGCTTAGACATGATGAAGTAGTGTTTGTGAAATTATTTAATTAATGAAGCACCTGGGGTAGCTGGCCTATTGGCCCTGTGCCTACCCCAAATGTGTTTAAAATGGCATGTCGTATTAACACATGCCAACTATTTTGACGCGCCGTGCGCGGACAGGTTGTGCAATGCTGTAAAAATCAGATGAAATATGTCTGTAATATGTTGAAGTTAGAAGTGTAGACTTTAGCAAATGTTCATGCTATGTCGCATGGTGCGAGAAACGGGGGTTGCAGAGTAGTTGCAGAAATATGTGTCGTTGAATTTTCGCCTAAGTGCTGTTCACAAATTCACAAAAGGTATGTATTAATTAAAATGAAAACTGTAGGTCTATATGAGACATAAAACGTTTTCACTGAGTCACACACATGCAAAATGGTAGCGTGAAAACCGTAGGTCGCAGTGGTACATAAAAACAATATGCCAGATATAACTGTGATAAGCTATGCTAAGCTATTATAATAGTTTTTGTAAATCGACCTGGGTGAAAAAAAAAAAAATCCACACAAGTCGAAAAACACATTCAAATATTTGCAATGTTTCGCGATAGCGCAACTGTCAAATCGAATATTTCTGTATTTATATAAAAATTTAAGCTTCAGAAATAACTATCATGAGAAAATTTCGTTCTCAAACTGATAGACCAAATGTGACTGCGAAGAAAAACAGTGACATTTGTGATTTTAGAATTTTATCTAAAACGTGACTGACAGTAGTCTATGTTGATAAATGATAAAGTGTATCATTTCGCTGAAAAATGATATCTGTGACGAACATTCCACGTTTTTTTTTTTTATAATGGTACGTTCATCACCGAATCACTTCATAAACGTCCGACTCAATCGCTCGCATCGATTCATTGAGTGACGTATAAACCGACTGTGTTCGATGGCGGTTGGTTTATGTCGCTTGTGTTGGGTGTGTGTGTGTATGATCGGCGCTCACAGCCTGTACGGCAGGCGGCGTGTGGCTTATAGTCTGTAACGGTAAGCTTTGAGCGATGCCTACATAGTATACAGTCAGCATCCCTGTCTCGCCTCAGATTAGCATATTCATCAGCTACTGCGTGCCCTAATAAGGCGCAGAATATCCTAGCACGATTACAAACACCAAAAACGTTTCAAAGTGAATAAAAAAAATCTCACCAATTAGTGATATAATTTCGTTTTCGAAACGACTATTTACACATTTTCTCCCTCAACCGTGTTGAAAAGGAAAATTTACAAACAATTAAAAAAAAAAAATTATTACCAACTGTCCGTGTAAAATTTGGAACACGTGACTAATAATCTCCACCAAATCAAAATGGCGGCTTACTTTATGCTAATGTGGTGCGGCGGCACAGGTTCACTGTTCCGATGCATGCCGGGTGGGGGGGAACACGTGGGTGCCCACGGCGAGCTTTGAGCTAAGTTAGGGAAACCAGCAACCAAGATGGCGCTCACCTACCAAATACAAATATAATGGTCAGCATTCTCTGAAATAACATATGATAATAGTACAAAATATTGACCTACGGTCCTGGGAATATTCTTAGCAGACCAAATAAGACCATTTATTGACATTCATTTAGGGAAACAATTTATTTTGGCCCTAAACCTATTAAAGGTTACCCGAGTCGAAGCGGTAGTAGAAATTTCTGTCGATTTTTAGAAAAATCGTGAAAAAATTTGACGAGATTTCGTCTGTGGACTTTAAGATCGAGTTACCCAATTATGGTAATCAACGATAAAAATAAGTTATAGAAAATACCCCCCTCCTACTCGCCTACAGTGGCATTAGTAGGATAAAGGCATTAAACAAACTCTTACTATAAAAATGATAGACTATGTCTATAAGAGTAATTTTCTAGATTCTTCTAGAGAATCGGCAAGGCCGCCATCTTGAAAAGGCGCCAAACACGTGGAATTTCGACCAAAATTTTAGAAAATTACGCCGTTTTCGACGCAAAAAAACGTGCTTCTCGTCTGGTAACACTTTCTAACTAATTAATACTGGCATACATATATTTTGACCTACAGCTTTCACGTACCTTGTGAAAAAAATGCGGATGATTTTTTTCAAAAAATCCCCTAAAATTATGAAACTATCCTTGAAAACAGCAGTTTTCAACCGGTGCCTAGGTGAAAATGCTGTTGATTGAACAATCAGTCGTCGAGGTCACCAATATAGCGAGCTGGGGAACGTCGGGGTACCCAATATGGCGAATTGAAGCTTACACCGAGGTCCCGTTATGGGTCATAACGGCCGACGAAGGACTCCTCCCAATCTTGCCATCAAACTCAAATAACTTCCTTCTCCGTCCGATCAACGGTATTAAATAAACTAGGAAACTGTCTTCTCTCTTGTCATGTTTAATTGATTAACATGTTAAAACCACATTGCACAACCCGCCGCGCACGGCACGTCTCTATGACTTGGTGAGAGCGAGCTGCGGCACGTCCGCGGTAGCCGAGTATCACGCTTCAAGTGAGGGAAAAATACTACGGGTTGCACCACGCTGCTCTGCGTGCACACGACACCACAGCATGACAACGGGGCGGTCATCTCCGTCAGGCTGCGTCCAGGAATCTGGGGATGACTGCCACATTGACTAAGCGATGTCAGGATCCTACAAGCCAACTCTGATTGTCCAGTAGCATGATGGCAAGGCAGAATCAATGCTACAGTACTAGAGATACATGCATACTATAATAGCTGGACATCTCTAACGCAGGGATCTCACCAAATTGCAATCAATTGCCGAAGTTGGCAAATGTTTGGCGGAAACAAAATCGGCGAAGATTTGGCGACAATGGCGAAGAAATTGTCACCAACTGTCCGCAGCTGCGGCTGATTTTGAGGGGTAGCCTATCTCATCGCACTGGCGACTATTTGGCTAATGCCAATGGCCAATTAATGCCAAATTTGAGAAATTGTGATGGTTCGGCAAACATTTTGCGGCTAATTGGCGAATGTGGCTATCAATCGGCGAATTGGAGCCTACTTGAGAACTGTTTGGTGTAGGCTACAGATGGAGAAAGTGGAGAACAGTGGCGAGCAGTTGACGTACAATTTGGCGATCCCCAGCCAATAATTTGCTACAACTTGATGAATATTTGTTTTATGAGTAGGCCTATGGTTTATTATCTTCAACTCCGTGAACAATTTGAGCCATGTTTAATTTTGTCCCTGTATTAGTATCAAGTGAACACTATTTTTGGTTGACTAAATTATGCCATTATCGCTAATAGGCTATAGGTGGCATTGTCAAAATAATTGAACATACCACTCTGTGACAAGCCACTCACTACAGAGTCGCACATTATATATCTTCCCCTTGGAGTTAGAAGGTGCTAAACTGCCACTTTACAAAGAGGCAGTTTAGCACATTCTATATCCAAGGGGACAATATACTTACCACCCCTGATACCAGCTTCATTTTTTGCTATTATAGGGCCTACTCGTTTTCAGACTTGACTAAAAAAATGGCCGACTGTTTATACTTTTTGGCTAGAGGCTATTATGATTTAGATTGAAAGTATATTGTTAAATGGCCTGTGTTCAAAAGTTTTAAAATGCCATTATGTGACACGCGACTCTAGCTACCATACCAGCTTCGCTCTTCCCATACAATAAATTTATAATAACGTTAGACAGATAAAATAGCTTTTTGCCCATATATGCCCATGCTAATTCAGATATATATATATATATATATATATATATAGAGTATTATTATCAAATTGGCAATAAACTTCTTTTACTACATAGCAGCCATTACATGTTGATATTTTGAAACTAATGTACATCACCTTAAGGTGATTGTTAGTCAATCAAACATTTTAATGCTTTTTGCCCATATACCATGCTGATTCAGATAGAGAGTATTAGTAGTCCAGGCAATAAATATTTTTTAATGGACAAAAATGTTAACAAAGGTTCTTCAAATTTGACTCAGTGGGGCCATGTGAAAACACGCATAAAACCCCACCCGAATCCTCCTTGGAGAAAGCCTCGTTTTCGGGTAAAATCCAAAATGGCCGCCATTAAACCAGTAATTTGTGTATTTTTTTGAATAAATCGCTATAATTTGAGAACTAAACAACGGACAGCCACATATAATATGTCTTCTCGCACTAATTTTTAAAAGGATTTTATTTGTTCACATTTAAAATTCCTAAAAGGTCAAACTGAGATCATTTTCAAGGTCAAGGTCAAATTAAGCCTAAAAATGTGAATAATTTATATATATTTTTTATTAGATCGCTATCGTTTCAGAACTAAGCATCGTAGAGCCACATACAATATGTTTTTTCGCAATATTTTTTTCAATGGATTCTATTTGATTACATTTCGAATTTGTAAGAGGTCAAACTGAGGTCATTTTAAGGTCAAGGTCTTATAAATGTGAAAAATTTGCATTTTTTAGGTGCACAAATGCCAAAATATTTAATTGACAAAAATGTTAACAAATGTTTCTCAACATAATTTTACTCGGTTGAAGTATTTAAAACAACACATAAAACCCCATCCAAATCCTCCTTGGGAAAAGCCTCGTTTTCGAGTAAGATCCAAAATGGCCGCCATTATTAAACCAGTAATTTATAGTCCTATATATTTTTTTCAATCGCTATTATTTCAGAACTAAGCATCGTAGAACCACATATAATATGTTTTTTTCACACTATGTTTAAGGGATTTTATTTGTTCACATTTAAAATTCATGAAACGTCAAACTGAGGCTAATTTCAAGGTCAAGGTCAAATTAATCCTCAAAATGTGAATAATTTATATATATTTTTTATTAGATCGCTATCGTTTCAGAACTAAGCATCGTAGAGCCACATACAATATGTTTTTTTGCAATATTTTTTTCAATGGATTCTATTTGATTACATTTCGAATTTTTACGAGGTCAAACTGAGGTCATTTTTAAGGTCAAGGTCTTATAAATGTGAAAAATTTGCATTTTTTAGGTGCACAAATGCCAAAATATTTAATTGACAAAAATGTTAACAAATGTTTCTCAACATAATTTTACTCGGTTGAAGTATTTAAAACAACACATAAAACCCCATCCAAATCCTCCTTGGGAAAAGCCTCGTTTTCGAGTAAGATCCAAAATGGCCGCCATTATTAAACCAGTAATTTATAGTCCTATATATTTTTTTCAATCGCTATTATTTCAGAACTAAGCATCGTAGAACCACATATAATATGTTTTTTTCACACTATGTTTAAGGGATTTTATTTGTTCACATTTAAAATTCATGAAACGTCAAACTGAGGCTAATTTCAAGGTCAAGGTCAAATTAATCCTCAAAATGTGAATAATTTATATATATTTTTTATTAGATCGCTATCGTTTCAGAACTAAGCATCGTAGAGCCACATACAATATGTTTTTTTGCAATATTTTTTTCAATGGATTCTATTTGATTACATTTCGAATTTTTACGAGGTCAAACTGAGGTCATTTTTAAGGTCAAGGTCTTATAAATGTGAAAAATTTGCATTTTTTAGGTGCACAAATACCAAAATATTTAATTGACAAAAATGTTAACAAATGTTTCTCAACATAATTTTACTCGATTGAAGTATTTAAAACAACACATAAAACCCCATCCAAATCCTCCTTGGGAAAAGCCTCGTTTACGAGTAAGATCCAAAATAGCCGCCATTATTAAACCAGTTTTTTATAGGCCCATATATTTTTTTAAATCGCTATTATTTCAGAACTAAGCATCGTAGAACCACATATAATATGTTTTTTTTTCACACTATGTTTAAGGGATTTTATTTGTTCACATTTAAAATTCATGAAAGGTCAAACTGAGGCTAATTTCAAGGTCAAATTAATCCTCAAAATGTGAATAATTTATATATTTTTTAAAATTAATCGCTGTCGTTTCAGAACTAAACACCATAGAGCCACATATAATATGTTTTTTCGCAATATTTTTTTCAAGGGATTCTATATGTTTGCATTTTAAATTTCTCAGAGGTCAAACTCAGGTCATTTTCAAGGCCAATGTCTAAAAAAATGTGAAAAAATTTGCATTTTTTATGTGCACAAATGCTAAAATATTTAATTGACACAAATGTTAACAAATGCTTCTCAACATAATTTTACTCGGTTGAAGTATTTTTTTAATCTTTTGAGAACTACACATAGTAGAGCCACATATACTATGTATTTTCGCACTATTTTTTTCTGGGATTCTACTTGCTCACTCTCTAATTCCTATGAAATCATAATGAGGTCATTTTTAAGGTCAAGGTCAAATTAGACCTAAAATATAAATAATTCACATTTTAGGTCATCAAATGTAAAAATATTTAATGGACAAAATGTTAACAAATTCTTTTCAACATAATTTGACTCGGTGTGGCTATGTAAAAACACACTTAAAACTTCACCTGAATCCAAAATGCCCCCATTTCAAAAAGTAATTGAGCAAAATCTATATAATTTGATCAGTCAGTCAATGATACAGTATTGGATTACGTTGGATTGCATTACACTGCTTTAGTAATAAAGACGAAGCACATAATCGCAGAATTGGAAATTATGTTGGTGAGTCAGTCTCAGTATCTGCAGAATTGAGCCTGATCATGAGTATAAAGCATTTCTGGCGAATTCGTCCAATGAACAGGCCTTAATAAACCTTTTTGGTGAATACATGGCCAATGTAGACATTACCGTTCAGCATGCAGAAGGTGATTCAGATTATAAGATATGTACCGTGGCCTGCAGGTCAGCACAAGCAGGTGTTATCGCAGACGATACAGATATTTTTCTGACAAGTTTGGCTATCATGCTCAGGGTCGTTTCAGACATTGCCTATCGCGGGTTGAAGCTGAGCCTGCAATATGTATTTAAGAAATTAAAAACTAGTCTGATGATGAATGTATTCAACAATCAGATATACTTCTCAACCTGAACTCAGAAAGGGAAACACTGGCATGGCCTTGACTACGCTGTTAATTTGTATTGTCAATAGAGTTGGCGACAAAATGCTTTCTTGTGGAACACCTTTCTCCTGCAACTTATGTGAAGTGTAAGTGTTATCCCATCTGACTTCAAATAGTACCCCTTGGACATAAACGTGTTTTATACTTCCAGGTGGTTTCATAGGCTTGTTCTGGAGCAAAAAATATTCCCACCATGTGTTGATGTTTGACAAAACCTTAACGGATATGTACATCTAACCTAACCAGATGATCTGTATGTGTTTTTATATTTAAAAAAACCAAGCAATGTGTGGAGTGTAGATTTGCTTATGCTCGACTTGTTCTCACTTGCATATATGTTGCCTCCACATTGACTTCTTCTCGTCTATTATCATGCAGGTCGAGAAAATATTTAAAATGGCACAACCAGTGGACTGGACTGAAAGAAGGGCACAATAGACTAGAAAATGACACAATAAGGGGACTGGACTACATCGAGGGGGTGGGGGCACGTGACCCCCTGGTCCGCCCCTAATTATACTACACAAGCGCTCGTTGATGGTTGGTTTATTGCTGTCCCTGCGTCGCAACTCAACTGGTCCAGCAAACATGATACGGGAAACGTTACAGGCTCCTGAAGGAGCGAACACATTGTTTTCATTCTATTTACTCGACAAGTTTAAATTCGATATATGTCATCGTCTAAAATGACATAGAATAAGATTTGTAAGGTCAGTGATGCCTAGAATGAAATAATGATATCAGAAATAGATGATGTGCCTCAAGATTAGCCAAAAGGGCCATATTGCAATATACTTTTACTTCGCGTGGAATATATAATAATAATAATAATAATAAGGATAGGCCTAATAATTAATTTAATTGATAACCTGTTGGATTGATAGGGTTGATGAGCAGCGCGTGTCCAGTGCATCTGCCTCAATGGTCGGTCACCCCCCCCCCCCCCTCCAGTTAATTGTTGACCATAGCATTATGTTTACTTATGACGTTGCATTATAGTGATTACTAGTCGGGAAGGGTGATGACAGTCGGTTAGGCGAGATAACAATTACATGTCTACAAGCTAAAGAAATAAACTTCAAAAAATATTTTTCAGTGAAATGTGGTCAAAAATGTGGTTTGCGCGAAAAATCATATCTGCGAAATTAAAGTATATTACAGTATCACATGTAACTATTAGACCTCTAGTAAAAAAAAATCATTATATAATTGTTATACTGAGCATTTGTGACCTTCGTGTAATGCTTGAAGGTCACACTCAGCCTGAGGCTAATTATGATTGTAATTTGATGAGCATAAATGGGCTCTACGTCCGAAAATTGATTATGAGATTTTTAAATAAAAATCTATTTTGTTCAAAAGGCCGCTGGCGACCATCTTGGATTTTTGTGATTTTCGGCCAAACGCAAAATGCATCTTTTGAAATAAAAACTGGTGACCTTCATCAATCATTTTTCCACCTAAATGCATTAAAAAATTTGGTCCACTGAGAGACCACTGGATGAAATAAGTGAATACTTGCTTTTCACTTGTGATCGATGATGGCCATTTAAAATTTTGCACTCTACGAAATTCCGCCCACCTTTTCTAAAGAGCCGTAGAAGGTTATTTTTTTACTTGCCAAAGGTTGGTCACGGAATCATGGTTTGGGAACCAGCTATTATATGATTTTTAGTAGTTTGACCTTTGTGCGCCCTTTTGAACTAAATTTAGGACACTTTCACCCCCTGCACACCGTAGGACTTTTGATATGTTGCGTGTCATACTTCTAACAAACTTTCCTGAAATTTTCAGCTTGTTACGAATTTGTTACAGATATTAGGCTAACTTTCCTGGACTATAATATCTATGTCGTCGGTCCCAATATAGTTCCGGCTTAGAGCTGCACCGGGAACTGTATAATGACCGAAGTAACCACCTTTCTCGAAGTAAAACTTTAAAACCATAAAATTAATATCCTAACCAGTGTAGGTGGGTTATACGTAGTTTCCTTCGAAATCAAGTAACCCACAAAACAGTCAACTTCAGATTTAAAAACACTAAATCATTTCGAAAAGTATTATTTATCAACTTATACCATGAAATAAAAGTAGCAACTATCTCAGGTTGTAATTTTGTGCAACAGATTTAATCAATTTCTAGGTCTAATTTGACCGTAATCTTGAAAATGACATCAGCTTGACCTCATAGGAATTAAAATATGAAAAAATAAAATCCCAGATTTTTGTGCGAAAAGACATAGCATATGTAATACTATGTTGATTAGTTTAAAATTATATGAATTTAGATGAATTACTGGTCGAACTAGGGGGCCATTTTAGATTTTACCCGAAAACGAGGCTCAACTCAATGAGGGTTCGGGTGGAGTTTAATGTGTGTTTTTACATAGCCACACCGAGGCTAATTATGTTGAAGTTAACATTTTTGTCTATTAAATATTTCAACATTCGTCCACTTTAGAAATGAAAATTATTCATATTTTTAGGCTTAACCTGATCTGGGAAATTAACTCAGTTGGACCTTTTCCGAGTTTGAAATGTAAACAAATAGAATTCCTAAAAAAATATTGTGAAAAGACATATTATATGTGACTACGATGTTTAGTTCTTAAATGATAGTGATTTTTTTAAATACATACATTACTGCTTTAATGGCGCCATTTTGGATATTTCGGCATTTGAGAGCTTAAAAAATGCGAATTATTTATATTTTAGGTTTAATTTGACCTTGACCTTAAAAATGAACTCAGTTTGACCTCTGAGGAATTTGAAATGTGAAAAGACAGAATCCCCGAAAAAACATAGTGCGAAAAGACATATTATATGTGGCTCTACGATGTTTAGTTCTGAAATGATAGCGATTTAAAATATATATATAAATTACTGGTTTATTGGCGGCCATTTTGGATTTTACCCGAAAACGAGGCTTTCCCCAAGAAGGATTCGGGTGGGGATTTATGTGTTGTTTTAAACAGGTTGACCGAGTCAAATTATGTTTGAAAGAATTTTTTAACATTTGTGTCAATTAAATACTTTGGCTTTGTGCACTTAAAAAAGAAAATTATTCACATTTTTTAGGTCTAATTTGACCTTGACCCTGAAAATGACCTTACTTTCACCTCTTATGAATTTTAATTGTGAACAATTAGAAGCCCTTAAAAAATTAGTGCGAAAAGATATATTATATGTGGCTCTACGGTGTTCAGTTCTCAAATGATACCGATTTATTTAAAAAAATACATCAATTACCTGATCACTGTTTTAATGGCGGCCATTTTGATTTTACCCGAAAACGAGGCTTTCCGCAAGGTGGATTCGGGTGGGGTTTTATGTGTGTTTTCACATAGCTCCACCGAGTCAAATTATGTTGAAAAACATTTACTTACATTTATTTCCATTAAATATTTGGGTATTTTTCACTTAAAGATGCAAATTATTCACATTTTTAGGTCTAATTATTTGACTTTGACCTTGTTTGTGACGTCAGTTGAATATGAATATGAAATGTAAACAAGTGGAATCCCTTTAAAAAAGGTCTGCGAAAAAACATATTATATGTGGCTCTACGATGTTTAGTTCTCAAATGAGAGCGATTTTTAAAAAAAATTCTTACATTATTCGTTTTATGGCGGCCATTTTGGATTTTACCCGAAAACGAGGCTTTCCCCAAGGTGGATTCGGGTGGGGTTTTATAGGGGGTTTTACATAACCCCACGGAGTCAAATTCCGTTGAAATACCTTTGTTAACATGTTTGTCCATTACCAATGGTCCACGATCACTTCATTGCCTGGACTATAGGGGCCTATTATCAAATTGGCAAATGGCAATAAACTTGTTTTACTACATAACAACTATTATATGTTGAATATGATATTTTGAAACTTATGTACATCACTGCAATTTGATTGTTAGTCAATCAAACATTTAACTTGTGCAGAACATGATATCAATAAGCAATTCTGGGAATAAAATTTACATTTGTCAGAGATTAAAATTGGCTGTTTTAAAATAACTGTTTCTGTATTAAGCTGAAACGGTTCCATGACAAAACGGACAAATCGATTAAAAAACAAATATCAAAGAGTATGTCATTGTCCCAATGGTATCAAGGAGTAAGGAATGGGGGGTGCAAAAAAGGAAAATTACGAGTAAAGTAAACTCCACTCTGGGATTCATTCGGAGGAAATTGAAGGCATGTCCATCTGCTTATTTCTCCCTGGTCAGATCATCCATAGATAGCGCATGTCCCTGAGCCTGCACTCTCAATCAAGGAGTAGAGCATTGTTCTGATTGTACCAAGGAATACGAATGTGTCCCACTGGTATCAATGAGCAATAGGTAAAGTTGAGCAGTTTTTTTAATTGTCCATACCCCACCTGGTGTTGGCTAGGATATATATAATTACAAAGCCCCACCTGGCGATTGACAACTTAATGTTTTTTTCTTGGATAAAAAAGTAACAAGATAAAAAGTAAGAGTCCAAAAGAAACACTGACAAAAAGTTATATAACACCCCCTTCCTATACTTCATTGTATTAGCCAACTCGGTGAAAATATTGGAGGTCAAGGCTATTGAGTTTCACAGAATATTTGAGTTCGAATATTATATTCATTAAGTTAATAAAGATACCATTATTTTCTTCAATCATTTTTAATCCCCCGCAGCAAAAGGAAAGTGCTTAAAGGTGATCTATCACCCCTTATATAGTATGAATAATTTTGTGACAAATAAATCAAAGTTGCCACAAGATGGGGCACAAGTAGTTCATTATATGGGGTGATTGGCTATCATGTGACCCTCTGAGAGGGTCACATGATAGCCAATCAACCCATATAAAGACAATTATTCATACCATATAAGGGGTGATAGATCACCTTTAAACTGCTCTATTCTTAATAAATCATGTTATCACTAACCAATTTACATGAAAAAGAGATACCTTGAAAAAGTGTTATTTTGCGATCCCGTCAATACTGTTAACATTGAAAAGTGTTTTTTCAAACAAGTGTTAGGCTACTTAGCATGCTTAGTGATCCCCTCAATACCATATTGAATTGAAAAAAGTATAAGGGCCAACAAGTGTTACTTAGTGATTCCGAACAGGCACAGAATAAATTAATATGTGAATTGTACCTACCATAGGCTAAAAAAACGCTAGTTTTTAAGCATTGAAATTAATTCGTTGGCAGTCCAACCAATAGTCAATTACTATCAGCAGGATATAATGGTATAGCTGTAGTGAGCAAGAGGTAGCGTGCTCGACCTAAGACACCAAGGTGTAAATTTCGAATGCGGTCTCTGGAATGCGGTGATATCTGACTCATCTCACTATCCTTGGGAGGGGGGCAGTGGCGGATCCAAGGGGGGCATCAGAGTGGAATATTATTTTTGTCAAATTTTAACCCCCCCCCCTCCTCACTGAAAAGCTAGATCCGCACCTGGGGGGGGGGGGGGTCCCCTGGCTCAGATTAGTTTGTATGCGCACTCAAGTGGAAAGCCCCATTAATTCATAAAACACACTCTGGATCTTGTGAAGGCGCACTTTGTGCACAAGCAACATTTCTTATTCTACATAAAGTTCTGTATTAAAAGGGTATCAAAAAATGTATGATGGAAATAAAGTGAATATGCTCCTATATCAATTATAATAATCAAAGAGGAAGAAAATGGGGAAACTACATTTTAATAATAATACAAATTCGTAAAAACCCTAAATTATCTATCTAATCGATGCCGAGTCACCACAACGGCGAACAGAATTGCATGTATCATATCCTTAGGTTACTGCAGATCTTGTCAACTGCTTTCGAATATAACACAACAAGAGTAGTTTAATATTCGTGCAGAGATTTCAAAACAAAAAGATGTAACAATGACAAGCCATAATAAGTTACAATACTGAATTTATTGTAAACCTTTACAAATTTAATCAATATTATATGAATGAATGAATATATATATAAACTTCTATAGCGCCTAAATCCTCGGTGTCCCGAGTTCATAGGCGCGAAAATCAGAAGAGGTGTTCAGTACCGTAGTCGTTATTTCATTCCGGGTCACTAACTGAGCATGCCAGGACATAAAAGAACTAGTTCGGAAAAGCTTGGTTAAAATAAAAAGTTTTTTTTTTGAAAGAGTGAACTGTTTTTGAAGTTCTAATTTCACCGAGGTGATGATCACACAATTTTGGTGCCGCCACAGAAAAAGACCCCTCACCCTTCTTGGTCTTAATCCCAGGAACAAATAACACATTTTGGTCAGATAAGCGAATATCACGAGTACGTTTCGGAGGTTCCATCCTCCTGGCAGCAAGTCTTGACACAGCGAGGCCGTCAGGCCAAGCCTTGCTGAATTAGCCATACCATCCACCTATTGGGGTAGGGAGGGAGATTTAGATATTGAATAATCATTAGTTTTTCAAAAAATGTCTTTTTAATGTTGGCCCGCTGTCTGCGACGTTGGCTCACCATTAATTCAACCCTCATGCACGTTGCGGTGAGATGTGGTGGTCTGTGTCTGAGACGTTTCCGGTGAGCTACTCGGCCAGCAGACATGTGTTGTTTAATGTAGGGCCGGTGTCGTAGACAGTGGCCCCACATTAAAACAACACTAATGCTAGAGGTCAAACTTGGGTCAAACAGAAAAAATATTTTTTGAAAGTCCCCACTCCAATAGGCGGATTCAACCCTGTTTCAGCAAGGTCGGTCTACGACCTCAGGAATAGCCAGCCTTGCAGAGGAAGATGGGAGGTTCAAGCATTTCCTTAAGATTGATTGGCTGATTGTTGCATAAGGCCTTATAGGTGACTAAACAAATCTTAAATTTTATTCTAAAACAGACAGGAAGCCAATGCAACGACTTTAAAAGGGGTGTTGTTCTGGAAATACGAGGAGAACATGTCACTACCCGGGCCAGACAATTCTGAACTCCCTGAAGCCTGTTTAATTCTTAGTTTGTAACATTATAGAGGAGACCGTTGCAATAGTCCAGTTGACTTGAAACAAGCGCTGTTGCAATGGTTTTAGAGACTTCCGATGTCAAACACCGATGCAGGCGACGTAAATCACGAATATAGCAAAAACGACAAACCAATGATATGTGTTTTCCGAAATTCAAACAGCCGTCAAAGACGACTCCTAGATTTCGAAATGAAATGAATCGGGCTTTAGGCCACCTTTGTGCACATATAGGCTAAACTGGGCCAGGAGAACCTCCTGAGAATGGTGAGATGAATGAGATGACACTGTTCTCCAGACACAGGATTCGTAATTCGAGCCCTGGCGGTCTGAGGCCGAGCACGCTACCTCTCGGTCACGGAGGCTGCCCACAATACTGAGTTTCACACGTGGATGGGGAAGAAACATTTTTGTTTCTTTCAAACCGCCGAGACCGGGAACCGAACCCCAAACTCTAGCGTGAAGTCCTAGATTTCGAGCTAATTCTGTTGGTGTTATTTCGTGATCTAATAATTTTGCGGGGAAATGTTTCATAAATTATTTTCGATGTAATTTTGTTCCAAACAGTAAAACCACTGTTTTATCCGGGTTTAACTTCAGTTTACTACTTCTCATCCAGTCACCTACGTCCAACAGAAAATCCTGCAACAGTACCAATGACATATCTGGTTCTGATTTGGATATTGTGATATAAATCTGCGTGTCATCAGCATAAAGATGGTGACACACATTATGTCTAGAGATTATTTTACTAAGAGGTGCTGTATAGAGTGTGAAAAGGAGCGGCCCAAGGACAGATCCCTAGGAAACACCATACTTTGTTTGGAAAGGTTCACACACACATTCTTTAACTTTAACCATTTGCTGTCGATCCATCAGATCTGAGGCAAACCACCGGAGGGCATTTTCAGAGATGCCATACCAATTCTCCAGCAGGCTGATGACTCCACTGTGGTCCAGTGTGTCAAAAGCTGCCGAGAGGTTTAACAAAACCAAAACTGTTGTTTTGCCATCATCTAAATTCTTCAATAAGTCATTCTGCACCTTCAGCAACGCAGTCTTAGTAGAATGCATGGGCGATTTCTCATGAAATCTTCAACAGCGGAGTTATATGTGACAGTTTGAGCGTGTCTGGAAAAACACCCGATTTCAGAGACAGGTTAATTATATTGGTAATAGGGGTCAGCAGTACATTCACACATGATTTTAATAGACTGGTGGGTTTTGGATCCAACGAACATGTCTTGGTTGGAGATGTCAGAATTAATTTTCTTACTTCCTCTGAGGTAGCTGGTTCAAAACATGTCAAATGACATTTTATTCCAGGAGGTGAAATAAATTTGACTAGGTCTATATATTGTACAGTTAATAATAAATATATTTTAATGTTCTAATGTGAACATTTCATTTTAAAAAATGTTCATAACAGTTATTCGGATAATGCATAATGATGTTTCCAGGGGTCCCAGCCACTTTGAAACAAAACACAATTTCGTTGAAATATGTGAGTTGTATAGGGAATTTAAATCGATTTATAAGAGAATATTTAAATAGGAATAAATATACATCTTAAATCATATAATGCATTGCAGAACACCCGAATTGCATGTTTTTATGTCTAGTGATCACTGGTGATATGGCTCAGCTATATTGAAATCATAAAATAATGCAATCATAATCAGAGATATTTTTCCTTTTCATTCAAAATGTACATTTGGTGGCATACATAAGCTCGGACATGCACATTTTAGAAACATAGGACGTCTGGGACCCCCATGTTTCAAGTATCTATTTCATTATCTGGTTATTGAAAACACATTTGTTTTCTTCAATCATCAATACATATGTGCTGTACATATTAGTACATGTACTAACACGATGAATCTATACATGATACCTCTGCCACAATGACCTGTACAAACGATTTGGAGGCCATTTTAGGGGCCTTTGTGTTAAAATAACGTCTATACAAGTCATTTATAAAGAACCACGAATTACAGTGAAAGAGCCAGAGTAAAAAGAACCAAAGTTCGAAGTGGAGAGAAGAGCTATATACTGGTATATATATAACTCTATAATATATATAAACTATGTTTTAATGGCCCAGCTGCTTAAGCTCAATAATCAAGTTTATAGTCATTTCCATAAATGTATTCAT
This sequence comes from Flabesymbios commensalis, assembly GCA_964017125.1. Lineage (NCBI taxonomy): Eukaryota > Metazoa > Annelida > Polychaeta > Terebellida > Flabelligeridae > Flabesymbios > Flabesymbios commensalis. Next base: position 67,781,218 of record OZ024909.1, on the reverse strand, counting down.
GATATATATCAATCGATCTACCGTATTTTCCGATGTATAGCCCGCTCCAGAGTATAGCCCGCAGGGGGGTAAATTAAACTGCTGGTTTGACCATATATACCGCACACTGGTGTATACACGACGTCTTCCCGCTCACACCGCCGATCTATGTCACACCTGCAATGATTTATTACCTGATTACCCCATTAGCAGCTTAAACTGCGAGAGTGGGGGTATGTGTGTAGTGGCTACCCACCGCTAGGTAGTTCCCAAGTGTCCAAGTTTAGTGCAGAAGAAACATCGCATTTAGATGGGATATAAGGCAGTAGAGATTTAACAACATAAAAAAAAAATCCTCTTGCAATCTTGGACTCAAAGGGCAATGTGTCTTAATAAAGATGTGTTTGTTTGAATTTCATTTGAATGTTAAAATCACCACTTCAAGAAAGCGACCAGTTACAAATTATAAAAATATTAGCATACATATGTCATATTTTACTCGAAGTAGGTATGTTGACATTTAGCTCTTTTTGCTCTGACCCTATGTTATGCATTCGCAGATAAATTTGAAAACATGTTAGAAACAGTACAATTGATATCTAGACCCAAATCAGTCACAGTTGCAGCTGTATCATCATCGCTATCATCACAAACACCATTCTGTATTTTATGCTTTTTCTTCTTTAGTTTCTTTGATTTGTGCTTCTTATTGTTTTTCTTGCCTGGTCCTGTGGGAAGGAACATTTCTTTTGGTATATTATCAGAGATGGCAGTGTAAATCTCCCGACAGTACAGACTAAGTGCTGTACCATGGCCAAGTATATGATTTGTAACATAGGAAATGGGGTCGCGTCTAATACTGAGCTCTCTATTCACATTATATAGTGTGCTGCCAGATATAATGTTTGCGGGGCTGCAATGATAAAGTGGGTAACATAAAATCTGATTCAAAAATAAAGCTGCCTGAAGACAAGTCTGAAACTGAGAGACGGCGTGAATGTTCTCAGACATTAACGCGTCTGTATTTCCCTGCTGAGCAGTGCTGCCCAGATTATTGAGCATCCGGACAGCAGATTTAAATTCTGCTTTTGAATACGCACCATGCAGATTACGAGTGATGATTTTACTTTGTGATTCTGACATTGTTTGCTTCGTATGTGATTGTTGAATTTCCTCACAGTCAGTAGAGCTATCACTCAGGAGCGACATGGAAGATGCCTCCTTGTTTTTACAACCGTTCACATTATTTTTGCTGGCTTTATGCTCCTCTTTTTTGTCTATAGCTATTAATGCTTTCTGACCTCCAGCAGGATATAACACATCAATAACAGATAGCTTAATAAAACTGGTGATTAAAGAAACCATATGATAAACAGTAACAGAAGGCAAAGCATTCTGCATCCAATAGATCACACTGGCAGAAAATATAATGGCATCTTCTGGTAAACAGAGTAATAGCTGTTTGTTTTTAATGCCTAGAGCTTCCAAGAAAAATGTTATTCTATCCTCAGATGACATCAGTGGCATGTCGTGGAGAGATGGAACACCAAGGCCAGAAGTGAGTTGACAAAGAGGGTCTACTGTGTAGCATTTCACAGCAGATCCTATCCTATCATACTCCTGCACAATCTTAGCTCTACGTTCAGCTTTGCCAGTTACTGAGGATTTCTCGGCTGTGAAAAGTATGCAATACATAATGCTCCTCAGCTTACGTGAGCACATATAAGAGCTGGGGTGACGCACCATCTCTGCTTGACTCATTAGCATTTCTCTATGATGTACAGTGATATTGATACTCATTCTAGGTAGATTTGCACCTCTTACTGCACTTAGGAACCATTCAGGCAAATGATCTCCAGTATATGTCTTTAACACACTCTCTGTTTCTATGTTATTATTTTTACGCAAGTTTTTAAAATAGCTACTAAGAGAGGATTTGAGATCACAATATGAGTTGACTGACTGCATTATTAGCCGTTCCATTGTCACTTTCCTGCCTTTTTGAAAATAAAGTAGAATTTCATCTAAGGCTTTATCAAAACTTCTAGTCTCCTGAAGCCACAGTAATACACGGATAATTCTCTTGAATCTAACACATGAAGTGAATCGTTCAGATGTTGGTTTTGGCAGCTGAGCCTGATAGAAAAATGCTTCAAAAACATCCGCTTCAACATAGTCATTACCAAGTAGAGTTGCCAGTAGAGCAGCTTGGCGCTTATCAGTGGAATTAATTTCTCCTAAAAATTTATCCAAATGATAAACTTGAACTGATAGGTATTTATATGTTTTGTTATCAGAATCATTTGGCTTGTGTGTTTTAATCTGTAGATTCAGATAATCCAATACAATACAGCCCGCTTTGAGATCATATATGAAAAAATCACTGTCATTTGAAATAACGGGACATTCCCATTCTTGTGCAAGAGCTGCCATTTCAGAATCAGCTTCATAATCACACATTGCATGCTGAATATTCAAATCGCTCATCACGCTTCTAAATGTTTCATAGGCCAGAATGGGCAAAACTCTGCCCCTCTTACCAAGAACAAGACCACAGGCTGCTCGAACTCTGTCCCTAGTTCTCTGCATACATGTTTCCAGCTTTTTCTCGTCGGTGTCGATCCCGCCATCAAAGATGACAAAGGGCTCTATGCCACATGCTTGAAATGTTCTGAAGAAATAGCGCACCCTATCAGCGTAGGCTTCATAATCGCCACCATACCTGAGAGATAACTGGAAGTAGTAGTAGATGAAATGATAAATATTATTACCATCTAAAATCACACGAGTATCATGCAGACGGACGGCACTCAACAAATGTTGGTTGTCATCAACAAAAGTCGTCAATCCTTTCACACCCATCTCTGTAAGCTATCACTGTATATGATCTGCAATGTACAGAAACAGAATATATTAGACTTTCAACTATTAAACGATGAGATATAATGCATGATATATTATTGCTGCTTACCTATATTAGGTACTGCTTTGGGTAGGACAATGAATGTGGACAGTGTTTTGTACTGAATCAACATAAATTTACTTCTTTGACAGTTTAAAACAGAGTGTGACAGCAAAGTATCATAAAAAAATAATAAGATATCATCAGCTGTTACATTAAACATAGATTTCAACCCTCAACCCTTTAACCGCCAAATTATTCAATCTGAATTTTCACCCACTTGAAGTTGTGTCTCGCTGACGCAATCCACAACTTCAAGTGAGTGAAAATTATTCAGATTTGACAAAATGGAGGTCAACTGTTTTCAAATATTGCTGATTGATGTCACATTTTATCTTTAACATGTTTAAAAGGTGGTACTTGATGTGCTAATAACAAATGAAATTCCGAATATATGTGGCACCAGCGGTCAAAGGGTTAATCCGCTAATCGTAACTAAACATGTAGTCGTTTCCAATCCATTTTACATTGACGTTATCATGGTTATTGTAAATGAAATGTGTGTTTAAACATGTTAAACATCCTGAATTGCAAATGTTTAGTCTAAAATTAAACAAATATGAGTAATTCTCACCCACTTAAAGTTGTGGGTTGCGGTAGCGAGACACAACTTCAAGTGAATGAAAATTTAAATTATTTAATTCAGCGGTTTAAATTTAAGAGTTAATAGTAAGTACTCTTTCTAATAAAGATGTAATATGAGAATCAGATACAGACATCTTCCCTGATATCAAAATAAAAAAATCATTTTTTTTTGTGTCCTTTTGTTTCAATAGATTAATAGGGTTAGAATTTTATTAAATAATATTGCATAGCTTAAAGTTACTGTTAGTATCTGTAACATCAACATGATCAAGAATAGATAAGACATAGAATATACAACCCGGAGTAAAGCTCTTCTGAAAATATTAGACCAGTCTCAGCTGTTTTTATTACCTATCAAACCATGTGTGAAGCGCCTATATATACTTGCATATCACAATATAGTGGCCTTAAGTTGACTCAGCCATATATTATGATAATCATGCATGATATACATGATATAATTACTGATTTACCTCAAATTGAGTCAAACACCCGCGTGACACATGGCAGCGGCCGGTACATGCAGAACACTGACATTGGTGATACACCACTACGATTCCAGGGACTGGTTATGAGAAAGTGTTGGACTATGCAAAGTGTTCTGTATCCACCAGGGAAAAGTAGAGATAATTATCTGCTATTACACGTTTTAATGATTAAAATCGATCCGAAAACATTGTAATTACAGTAACCTACTTTCAATACATGTATGCAAAAAATCAAAATATCATCATGTTTAAAGTTGTATATTCTATGTCTTATCTATTCCTAATAAACATGCAGTAAATCGTGCCTAGGTATAGACCCATTAACCTTGTCTCAGAATTCCATTGGGCAACTATGTTTTTTTTCTCTCTTTTGGATGAAAAAAATCCGAAATCCAATGAGGGTGAAAAAAAAAATTCTGGAAAAATTAATGGGGCAACCTTAAAAAAACTTTGCAACAATTCTGAAAGTAAATGAGAGTGACAAAATAAAAAATAGACAGCGAAGCACACAAACACCTTTTTCGTGCCATCCTTTTTACTGCAGGGCTCCAGATAGGTGCGTAATGGGGGTATTTTACGCCACGAGATTGGCCAATTACGCACTGTCATTTTGATCTGGGGGTTACAGTTTTCAGTATCTAGAGGGTTTGTACGCTTTTGAATAAGATTTGGGGGTATTAATGCATGTGCCTTGACTAGGGAGCGCGAGTGCTGGACCAACTTCTTCACACTCCTTTTTCGCGTTAAAAAGGTGGGAATAACGACGGCATTACCTCTGCTTTTTCTAACATCAACACAGCTTTATTTGATTTTTTTAACTTCTCGATGGATTTTGTTAGCATCTTTCAATTTTGGTAATCTAAACTTTAGCAATACTGGTATTGACTATTCTCAGAAACGGTGTTACGTCATCACAGGTCAGCATTTACTGCGGGACAGCTACTAGGTGATAACAACGCCTGAGCTGTCAAAGGGATTATACTTCAATGTACTGATTTAATGTCAAAAAGTTGGGACATCCCCTTGAAAATCCCCGTTTTTGCCAGAATCGCGTCATAACATAACATTTCAAATCCAATGTGTATTTTAATATATATTTAGCCGCAAATAGAAACACTGAAAACTATAAAAAATTATATTATATGCACGTAAATTGCAGACAAAGTTTAAGAACATGACAGATTTTATGTGCTAAACAGTACATGTCCACGCGCCTATCATGCGTTGACCTCGTGACCCCGAGTACATGGTGTGACACGCAACAAGACGGCATCATGATTGGCTTTGAACAGACGAGGTCACACGTGCCACCATGGCAACTTACAAAAAGCACTACTAAAAGTTGTGCTCCCGTGTTGAATAAATGTCGTTTTTAGCCTACATATAATCTCTCCGGAGTTAAAAAAACATAATATGAATGAGCAGAGATAATATTCCTATTAGACTGTCATGTTTATAGCGACATAAAGCATAATGTTACTTCGGGAGATGTGTTTTAGTGTCGCTACTTTTTATACTTGACATAGTGAAAAATCAGAACCAAACTGCCTTTCTATCACCTAGTTCGCACCCAAGGTCACGCCTTCAAGGCCGTTCAGTTTCTGAGAATACTCCACACAAATTGTGTTTGTTTACATTCTTAAAAAACAAGATGGCGGTCGGCCACAGCTTATTAGGCCTAATAAGATCTATTCACTTTCAAGATAACGTTATGTTATTTTACACTGACTGATGTTTAATGTCTGAGTGATGATCTTGGTATTAGTTGTTTAGTTGTGCATTCCTATAATTTGTGTTTCACATTTAATTAACATTGATGCAGTAATTATTTGTCACTCGGGAACAGATAACATGATTAGAAACCAGGCTCAATGGTCAGTGTAAAAAAAAAGGGATTTCATAAACTGTTGTAGTTATGACATCATCGCCTACCACTGCGACTTGATTTCTCCAAGCTGGGTCTTTTTGTCAGGACAACCAAAAATGTTGGCGACATGTAGGGCGCGGTTCATTTCAAAAATTATTTCTAACACTGTGCTCATACAGTCAAGTGGTGGATGACTGTGTGAGCACAGAGTTAGAAATAATTTGTGTCTCGTGCCGCCAAACATGACGTCACTTGACACTGAGCCAATATTGGTTCAATAAATTACCAGCGTCAAAAACAGTGGACCAATATTAGGGCAATATTGGTTCAACGTCTCGTGTGTGCTGGGGTGGTTTCTGCGTAGTGTGAAGTATATATGTGCGTAAGATGTTGTGTATGATCATAGACCTCTAACTGTTCTAATTCTCTGGTATGATTTTACATTTTACAACTAACAAGCAGGTCTACATTGAATTGATCAGATGATTGTCATCATGGCCAATCAAACTGGATTAGAAGGAATGTTTTCATGTCTTACCAAGTATCACACAATATTATCAAGAACTTTATATATGCACACTATATGTTGCTACTCCTCTCTTCCGTGATATCCAGTAGGCACCCGACCTACTGCAGCCGCCTTGTAGCATCTAATTAAAAAAAATACATTGTGTTTTCCTGATTACTATTCATTAATAAAATTACCCTCTGTCCTCGACTGTGGGGGTACAATTAAATCCTAGAAAAGGCTGTCTACCCTTTGGACAAAAAATTGGGGGTAATTGCTCCTTTGCTAAAAATGTTATCTAGAGCCCCACACAAACACCTTTTTCGTGGCATCAAAAAAATCTCAATACGTCAAAACGAAAGGTACAATCAACTAACAATACAAACTGTTCAAAGCTATTTGTGACAGCCCCTTATTGAACACTGTTTTAAAAATCCATTTACTAAATAGATTTCAACAGTGTTCATGAGGGGCTGTCACAGAAGTTCTACATTTCCCACAATACGAACACACTTACAGTTACAGTTTGTATTGGTGGGTGGGGAGTAAGCCTAGACGGGCACCTGTCTGACAATGTGGGACCGGAATACGCCGTTACGGCGTTAGCTCATCGGTGTTGCAGTATCACTGAAATTAAGCAACATCGCGCCCGGTTCATAATTGGATGGGTGACCGCCTGGGACTGCCAGGTGCTGTATAATGTAGTGTGAGAGCACACGTGGTGCGATAGCACCTTGAGCCGTTAGTCTTCCAAACTATGAAGTTGTGCTCAGTATATATACAAAACCAAAAAAAAGACAGTTTGGCAATGTTGACTAGGTGGGAAGTTGATTGCCCTTTTCTTATTGATGTTTTGCAATTTTTGGAAGTGCATTTGTATGTGTAGCTTGAAATACTTAATAATTTTATGTCTTTCATGTAGGCCTGGCCCTAGATTAGAACCAGTCTAGCCTCTAGGCCAGGGAGGCTAGCCCTAGGCCTAGCTGTGGTTGTGGACCAGGCGGGGGCTTTGATCGCTTACCCTAGGCTAGGGCTAGGCCTAGGCTAGTCTAGACAATATTCAAATTTCAATGCCAATGGGATGGTGGTCAAATCCAACGAGAAAATGTGGTCGTATTTTGGAGCATTGTAAAATTTAGCGAAGACCGGTTATATGAAGGCACAGTCATCACAGTATAACAAAAAAGATCTCGTTCCCCATTCTGACACACATGCAATTTCATTGAACTGTAATCAGGTAATTTCTCCCATTATCGCCAGTCGGGGTTCTTACTTTTAAACGGTATTCTTAACCTTATCGCCATAATATGTTAATTAAATAGAACTCCTTAGGTGAAGTTTCATTTTATCTGTAAGTACAGGCTGCTCATGGACTAAATTCTTAGTTTAGTTTAATAATTAGCATATTCAACATCTTTGATCGACGTGACACCATTCCTTGGGCTACAGGGAGTTGCAGTTACCTTATCAACACGAACAATGTTAGGATTCCTCTAACATGAAGTCGATTTTTTAATTTTACCAGCATATATGAGTAAAACCAAAAATTGGGGTAATTTTACATAAAATTAGTGTCCCCAGGACTTGAAAGGTCCGCATTTTGATTTAAATATAATAATATTAAAGTTAATGGTGCAACTTCACATTTAAGCATTACTACTTAATAATGTTTAGATTATTTGTAAAAAAAATATGTATATATGGTTTTTATAAGAGCTCTATGTCATGGAAACGTGGAAAATGGCATGTCCCCAGAGAAAATTCCACTATTTGAAACTTCACTGTAGGATACAAAAAAATCACAACATAATTGTAACAATTACATTTCAGGGCTAGACATTGTTCACTTAAACTAACCAATGATCAAAATTCGACTTTAAAATGATATCGATATATATAATTTTGATGAATATACATGTCCCCACATTTGCACTCTACTCCGTTACCATCATTGTAGCATGCCCCATCAAGTGAATAATCATGAACTAAAATTGTATCAAGTGTAGTTTGACACACTGAAGGGCATTATACGAGTTTTTCGCCTTGAAAGAATTAATATTGTTGAGTGACAAGTTATTCGAAACAGGTATTACCAAAATGTTAGAAAATATGCTTTTGTTTTTACTACTCCGTTCCTAGCCTTGTGGGTATAAAAACGAGTTTGGTTTTATGCTTGCATGCCTAGAACAGTTGCTATAGGGACTATTTCCACCCGTCTGATATATCTTTGAATTATTGCCCATATTTTTTCATTAATCCCAAGAATACTTTTAATTTTACTACTCCGTTCCACCCCACTCCGTTACCAAGAAAAGGGAACGGAGTGGTGAATTGTCAAATTTTATGGGTTTTACAGTCATGATGATTGATGATATAGTCTTTTAAACCATGGCTGATTGTCCCCATATAAATAGAGCACCCATTTATGATTGGTGTTACGATAAGAGAATATACAGTTTATATTTATGTCGGGCCAAACATTTGGTAACGGAGTTGAGTATTTTTTGGCATGGTAACGGAGTTGAAATAAGAATTTTTGTTTATCACATCAAATTTTATTAAATTTTTAGCAGTTTTGAGGTACTATTGTTTACTATTATGCTTCAATAAGGATATCACGTGTAAAAGTATGATGTCAAGCTAAACAAAGTAACATAATTTTTTAAATGGTTTGGATTTGGTAACGGAGTAGTAAGTGGAATGCTGCAACTTTTTTAAAATGACGTTTTTAGAGCAAAAAAAAAATTCTAGCTCAGCCAGTGACTTTTTTATGCTCTATTGGGATCAGTGCACCAAGCCCATGAGGTAGTTTTCCTCCTCTTTGATGGTCACCTCACTGCCATTTTTGATGGTACAAAATTACCCCAATTTTTGGTTTTACCCATATAAGGGAGATATCGCATAGGCCTATTGCAAAAGATGTGGGGGGCACATGTATGCCAATTAAAGCTATATATTCGCGTGCTTGTTTTTGATTCAATATTACTTTTGAAGCTATTATGTTGGGAGCTTTTTCGAATGAGCTTACTTACGAAATCTGCTCACGCTCCATAGGCCTACGTATGCTACTACATAGGACGGTGTGCAGTCAACTCATCCCCTATACCAACTCATCCCCCGGTATATCAGGGGATGAGCATGATGAGTTGGTATAGGTGTTGACGGGCTGGTGATGAGCTGGTTATAGCTGTTGGCGGGCTGGGGATGAGTTGGTTATACCTGTTGAGGGCTGGGGATGAGTTGGTCATGTGCGTTGCACCTTAGGCTTTGGGGGTGAGTTGGTATTAACTTGTCTTTATAATGATATTTAATTATTTTTGATGATGATCACTTAAATGTATAAGATCTGACTTGAATCTGACTTGAATAAAATATAATTTAAGCATATATTATGCTGACGCTTAACAATATTGCAGTTGTTATAATAACAGAATAATAACAGAAGACAGTGTTTAAAAACGTATAGGCCTATTATATATTATTTGCTATTGTTATTTCGCCTGTCTATTGTTATAAATAGTTAACAATTCTTGATATATATTTGTATGGTCAACCCTTTAAGTCTTTAGCGCGGCTATGCTACTTTTTAATATTAGCCGATTATTAAGTCAGTCGTGTTCTTATTTCGCCAGTCTATTGCTATAAATAGTTAATACTTCTTGATATATACTTTTATAGTCAACCCTTTAAGTTTTAGTTATCTTACCGTTTGATCCACAGTTATACCTAATTGTACTTCACAGACCGCCCCCGCTATAATAGCATAGTGTTTTATAAACTGTGATTATGAGAACAATTGCCAGCACTAAATTCGTAAATCCCTTTAACAGTGACCCTACCATCACACCTCCTTTGATTTGTGAACAGCGCTAAAAAATATCCCCGCTGATACCAGGTGACGCATATAACACATTCATGCGAACACTCACGGCTTTCACAAGTCAGCTGTTTTCAGGGATTATCACTTATACAAATATTTTATATTTCTTGAAGACTATGCTTATTTATACTATCAAACATCAGATATTCTAAGAGATATACTCTAACTGATAATAACGATTTTTTCTGTTTCCCGTAAATGCGATATCGGCGGCTTTCACAATTCAGCGTTTTCAGGGATTATCACTTATTACTTCCACAAATAAATATACCTTTACTTATATATAGTTACCTTTTTCTTTCTGTTACTTGTAAATATAATTAAATATATTTGTGATTGTATTATTTACTGTTCGTCATCAACATTTGTGAAGGGTAACAACTCGACAGAGTGATATGACATATACTGCTTATTTGTTAATTATTATCATATACCGGGTATGTCACTTGTTTATTTTCTATAAAATACTACAACTGCAATCGTATCTGGCCCCTTGAACGCATTAGATTTTCGTTAACATTTAGCAAGTATTAGTGGAGCAGAATAATCAAAGACTCACAACTCATCAAAGCCGTTGACATTTCACGAGCGGCTCTCGCTGACATGTCTGAATTAGCACAAGAAACCTCATCACAACACCTGAGGTGCAAGGGGTGGAGCGGGTGAGTTCACCAAAGACTCACAACTCATCCAAGTTGTTGACATTTCACGGCTCTAGCTGTTAGTTCATAGTTAGGCCCCTGGATATATTTAAATATTGTCATTGAATATGGACCATAATGTTACAAGAAGACCCCGAATTCCTTGTTAAGATCATGTGCTCATCTGAATGCCCCCAAATGTAAACTGCTCACACACACAATACGTTTTATTGTTTTATATATATTATGTATCTTTATGTATATTTCCAATATAATCATGTGACCTGCTATTTTTAATTTAATGTTAATAGGCCTATGTGTAAATGTTTTTAAATGAATTATATTATGTATATTTCATGTTTTGTAGCCATGCGACCTGCTATGTTTAATTAAATGTTAATGTGTCTACATGTTATGAAATGTTTTTTTAAATGAAATATATTGCTTCTAATAATAAATGTGTTTTATTACACTCCCAAAGTATGAGTGATCGCTGACTGCCCGCATGTCTAACTTTAAAACAGTTCAGATAGCCTACAATATAGTCATGAGTTGGGGATGAGCTGGTAACACTTGGCTGATAGCTGGGGATGAGTTGGTGAGGTATTGACGGCCGGGGGGATGAGTTGGTTATAGCTGTTGGAGAGCTGGGGATGAGTTGGTCTACCCAGGTGTGAACTGGAGTTGAATTGGTATGGGGGATGAGTTGGTAGGGGGGATGAGTTGACTGCCATTCCATAGGACCATACGTCCGGTTAGACCCCTGGTTAAGGTCTGATGTTGATTTGTTTTTTTCTTTGAAAGGGTCAACACTGAGGAAAACCCGTTCCTTTTTGGCCTTTTTCTCTTTTTTCCTTTTTGTCTGTGTATTTTGGCGATATATGTGTCCCCCATGATTTAAAACAAGTTAATCAGCCTAGTTAAGCTGTGTTGACCCTTTCTGTTTTCAAATGTGAGGCCCATTAAGCGATAAATCTCCGATGACATTTTAATTAAACTCGCAACGTATTTGACAATGTGATAGGCCTACATCTGTCACATCACATACTTCTCCTAATACGAGCTAAGAACTTTTTGTCATAGATTACCTTACAGCTGGCAGGCTCCCTAAATTTTAAAAGAAAACTTATTTAGAAGGAAATAATAATATTGTTGATTCATGTTCTTTTTCCTGTCAAATATGACAAAGTCCATTATACGGCTGGTCGATCTGAAAGACAAAATGCAATGACCGACATTTAATCATAATCCGTTTTTTCGAAACCTGCCAAAAAAATCAGAATATTTTGTAGTGTCAGATTTTTCTGAATTAAGACACCAGCGGGATAGCATATATGATCAAATAATAACATAGAGTTGTGCATTTCTGGTGCATACCACAAAGGTCATTTCAAGGTCACATCAAGGTAATTTCAAGGTCAAACTGGCAAAAAATATTGAAAATATCCAACCTTTTCAGTGGTGCCGTCATCTACCAGAAAGGACTGATGGTGACACATTCTTGGTCGGGTAGGACCTATCATTTTAACACACATTTTTAGGAAATCTAGGGCAGTGCTAATATTGGAAGAGGTAATACCCCCGTGTTTGTCCTTATTACACCCCCTCAATTGAACAAGCAAAATTAAGTGGTGCAGATTGTATATAGCATCAGCTTGAGCTTCCAATAATTGGGAATGGAGGTTGACATGGGTTGAGGTTGTGCTTTACTGCATTAATAACGCCCAACATAAACGTGCAGGTTATATCAAAGTCATGTAAATTGTCACGCTTATCAGTTTATGGGTGATGGGTACTAAAATGTGTAATGAATAGTGTCCAGCTATGCAATCAGCACTGCTGCTATATCTGTCATCTAAGTGTTAATATAACATTTGAAGAATGATAATGGTACCAGAGGAAGGTATCGTTTGTTCTATTGTATTTCTTGATAACAAACATGTATGGCCCTATCTCAAATAGTTATGATAATTTTAATGATTTCATGGCGGGCCTTTTCATTTTTTCGCTCTAGAAGTATCCTTTAAGTATGAAATCTTTCCATCCGCCCAGATATTATTATGGCATGCTATCCATGGACAATTAATCAAAAGAGAAAAAACTGTTATCAGCCAAACAAGGTTACCCCCATTAATTTTACAGTGGCAGTCAAGTGCCACGTAAAGGTTTAAATGACAATGAGGAGGCGTTGAAGGGCAATGAGGATCAAGGCATGGAAGGGCAATGAGGAGGCATTAAAAGGCAATGAGGAGGCGTTGGGTAACGAGGAGGGGTGAAGAAAAGGCGTTAGAGTGCAACCTGATTCACTAATTGGTGGCCAAGAGACAAAAAAGGGCATTAGATGGTGACGAGAAAACAATAGAAGTAGGCCTACGTTAACGGGATGGGGAGGCGATAAAAGTTGATGGAAAGGCATTTAAGGGCGATGAGAAGAAGGTGTTAAAAACGACAGAAAGTTGCTAAAGGGTGACGAAGAAGCGTTAAATGGCGACGGAGAGAGGTAAAAAGGCAATGGAAAAACGTTAAGGCAAAGAAAAAGAGTTGAAGGTCGATGGAGATGCATTAAAGGGTGATCGAGAAACGTTAAATGATAATAGAAAGGTGGTAAATGCGATGAGGAGGCGCTGAAGGGCGACCATGAAGCATCAAATGGTGATGACAAAGCATTAAAGTTGATGAAGAGGAGTTAAACAGTGATGTATGGTATGCGCTTAAGGGCGAAGAGAAGATGTTAAGAGAGACAGAGAGGCATAAATGATGATGGAGAGGTGTTAAATGACGGAAAGTCTTCAAGTGGCGACGGAGATACACTAGAGGGCGACAAAAGCATTGAAGGGCAATGGATAGGTGTCACAGATGTGTAAAATGGTGATTGTGAGGCGTTAAAGTTTGATGCGGAGGCGTTACATATTGAAGGAGATGCGGTAACCAGGTGGGGACCAGTCCAGAATATATTCGGAATTTGTGACTTTTCCCCCAGGACCATTCCCAGATATATATTGGGAATTGATTGCATGAAATAACTATAAATAACATTATCAATTAATAATGGTCTCAGCAAGAGTGCAGCAGCAATTAATTCTGGTATTCAATGGTTTACAGGGCGACAGGGAGGTGTTAAAGGGTCACGGAGAGGTGCTAAGGGCTAAGAAGGGTTGTCAAAGGGCGATGGAAAGGCTCTTTAGTACAGCGATGTGGCGCTAAGCTGATTGTGCGTTCAGGGCGAAGAAGAGGCGTTTAAAGAAAACGTAAAAAGTGCTACGAACACACATAAAAAACGATGACAAACATCGATAAAGTGCAACGGGAGTGTGTTTCCATCACCCTTCATTGCTTTTCCATCACCCTTTAACGCATTCCCATTGTCATTTAAAGGTTCATCGTAGCCTTTTAACGCCTCTCCATAGCCCCTTCATGGCCCTCCGCTACGTTATATAATACACCCAATCACACTTTAACGCCTCTCCGTCACCCTTTACCGCATCATAATTGCCCTTTAATATGCCTTCCCATTGCCCGTTAGCGACTTCTGATTGTCCTAAAACACCTTCTTATTACCCTTTAGTGCCATCGACATTTAATGCTTTCCATCACTCTCTAATGCTTCTCCGTTGCCCTTTATGATAAAGGCCTCTTGCCGCCTGATATTTTCACCTCGAGCATGGGTAATCATTTATATACAAAATAATTAGATTATCCAGTCAAAATCACACCTATACTATGTACTATATATTCTCCAATTGGTAGCAAATATGTAAAAAATCATATTAGACCTTGAAATTGACCTTTTGACCTTGAGGATGACCTCAAATGACCAATATAATAAAAGAAATGGATTTTTCTGTCAAAATCCCAAGAAAAAGAGGTATTATACATGTTCCTAGCTTTATTAGTTGAAAAGCATATTTTCCTTCACTTGACCTTGAAATCGACCTTTTGACCTTGAAGATGAACTTCAATCATCAAAATAGTACCAGAAAGAGTTTATTTAACCAAAATGAACCAAGATCAAAATCACATAAAAAAACACGTATTACACTTTTTCCTATTTTTTTTTCCTTTTTTTAGAATTAATGTTTTTAGGCCCTACATTGTTGACCTTTATACTTGGAATTGCCCTTACAACCTTGAAGAGGACCTTGAATCCCTAAAATAATACCATAAATGGATTTTCCGGTCAAAATCCCATGAAAAAGAGGTATTACACATGCTCCTAGCGCTACTTGTTAAAAATTATATTTTCGCCTCCTTGACCTTGAAATTGACCTTTTGACCCTGAAGATGACCTTGAACAATCAAAATAATTCCAGAAATGTATTGCCCAGTCAAAATCACTTGAAAATGAGGTATTACACTTGTCCCTAAGCAAATTTGTTAAAAAATCATATTTGACCTTGAAAATGACTTTGACTTTGAATATACAAAAATGCTCAAACTTTCCAAGCTGGCACTCATCAGATTTTAATTCAGCAACAAAAAATCTATAAGAAACATCACAAAAACATTCTATATGTAACTAAACAAGGTTAGATCATTTTAATTTAGCCTAAGCATAACTAGCTCGGACTAGGATGGCGCAGGCCTAGGCCTATACACTGGAAATAGGTAGGCCTACAGCTCCTTAACATGAGATATAAAAAGTTTGCAAATAATTATTTGCCTGAAAATTGAATGACAATGTAAAAAAGCGGTTTTGTAAGTTAGAGCATTGAAGCTAGCTCTGAAATGTGGGACAAAATTCAGAAGGCTACTCTACATTTTATCAAAATCGGCAGGGGTGGAGCGATACAGGTAGAGCGATACAGCTAAGCTTAAACAAATCCAATGAACTGAGGTATTACTGTATATTACTGTATGAACGGCTAACCCTCTCACGTGATTTTCCTGAAGAGCGCTGTTTTTCAAATGCCACAACGGCAACAGGACATCTTGTGTTGAGTCGAGTCAAAAGCTTGTCTTAAATATGGGTCAGGCACTAGTATTTATTAGAAAATTATGCTAAGGATTTTATTATGAGCTACCTTGGTACAAATGGATGTGTATGTTTAAATTAGAACCTTTATTGCTCTCCCTATAGAGTGCAATACTTATGAGGTCACACTTGCAATAATACGCTCCAAACTAAGTTTGTATCGCTCTACGTGAATGTGTCAGGTTGACCGATACAGGTAGAGTGATACACTTTAATAGCTCCAGCCCCTCACTTTACTCCGGCCCCTCACTCTACTCCGGCCCCTTACTCTATTCCGGCCCTTAAATCTACTCCCTTTACTCCTGCGCCCTCTCTTAACCTTCACCCCACTTCTGCCCCTCACTCTACTCCCACCTCTCACTCCACCCTCACGAGTCCTGGTATTGCCCCTCACTCTACTCTCACGCCTCACTCTACTCTAGTCCCTCATTCTACCATGGTCCCTAACTCTACACTCACCCCTCACTCTATACCTCGCGCCTCAGTCTACTCCGGCCCCCCACTCTACCCTCGCCCAGTCACCCCTCACTCTACTCCCACCACTCACTCTATCTTCACCCCTTACTTCGGCCTCTCAATTTACCCTATATCATTCCTCATTCTACTCCGGCCCCTCACTCCACCCTTACTCCACTCCCTCTCCTCACTCCACTCCCTCACTCCACTCTCACCCCTCACTCCATTCCCGCCCTTTCACTCCACTCCCGCCCCTCACTCTACTCCTGCCCCTCCCTCTACTCCCACTCCTCTCCCGCCCCCTCACTCCACTTCCGCTTCTCACTCCACTCCGGCCCTTCACTTCACTCCCGCCCCCTCACTCCATTCTTGCCCTTCACTCCATTCCGCCCCCTGGCTCTACTTCCACTCTCCACTCCACTCCCGCCTCCTCACTCCATTCCCGCCCCTCACTCTACTCCCGCCCCTTCATTCCACTCCCGCCCCTCACTCCACTCCCGCCCCTCACTCCACTCCCGCCCCTCACTCTACTCCCGCCCCCTCACTCCACTCCTGCCCCTCACTCCACTCCCGCCCCTAACTCCACTCCCGCCCCCTCACTCCACTCCCGCCCCTCACTCCACTCCCGCCCCTCACTCCACTCCCGCCCCTCACTCCACTCCCGCCCCTCACTCCACTCCCGCCCCTCACTCCACTCCCGCCCCTCACTCTACTCCCGCCCCCTCACTCCACTCCCGCCCCTCACTCCACTACCGTCCCCTCACTCCACTCCTGCTCCTAACTCCATTCCCGCCCCCTCACTCCACTCCCGCCCCCTCCCTCAACTCCCGCCCCCTCACTGCACTCCTCCCCCTCACTCCACCCCCGTCCTCTCACCCCACTCCTGCCCCTCACTCCACTCCCGCCCCCTCACTCCACTCCCGCCCCTCACTCCACTCCAGCCCCTCACTCCACTCCTCCCCCTCACTCCACTCCTCCCCCTCACTCCACTCCCGCCTCCTCACTCCACTACCGCCCCCTCACTCTCACCACACACTCCACTCCCACCCCTTATTCCACTCCCACCCATCACTACACTCCCACCCCTTACTCAAACTGGTTTTATCATGTAGGTCTATTGCCTTTCCATTGTTGACATTTTTATCTATTAAAAAAATAAAATCTTACTAGGTAAGGCCTATTTATAGTGCCTGTCTTCTCATTGGAAGTGATACATACATAAGTGTATCGCTCATCCTGGATCAAGTGTATTGCTCAACCTCAAATCATTCAGGTAGAGCGATACACTGACAAGTCTTACTTTCGTGGCTGCAGCGCGCACAGTAACATTTCTATTCGTAATATTTGTACATATATAATCAGTAGATGTGTGCTGACTGAGGTTTTAAGCGTAGGCAATTGCTGCTCTTGAATAACAAACTGCACATATAGTTTAGTAGATAAGGTAACCTATTGTGCATTTTATGATTAAAGCATGAAATTTTCACCACTTGTAGAACATATCCCAAGGGTCATTTTTAGATGTGGAGGTAAACTGGATTTGACCTCTGATGACCTGTAGAGGTCATTGACCTCGAAAGGTCAAAATATTCACTGGCAAAGCCAAAAAGTAGTGAAAATTATATATAACAATGTCTATAATTTGTTTCTGTGTCCCAAACGTGTGTTAATTACTCGACTTAACTGTTCTGAATCATAAACTTAACACCAAGGTCGTGTCAAGGTCACACCAAGGTCGTTTAAAGGTCAAACTGGCAGAAAATAGTTAAAATGTCCACTTTTTTATCAATTTCCACACTGTGTTTGTGGAGTCATTTATTACAAAGGACTGGTTTTGACATATTCTTCGTCCTATGTATTTTCGACACACATTTTATGACATTAAGGGCAGAATCAACCTTGGGAAGGAGGCTATCTTCGCACGTGTCTTCACTTAAAGGAGCCTGAGCTCCAGTCTGGTGATTGCACACGTATACAATTTTTCTAGAATCACATCTATCTACATCAACCTAACTTTAGTGAGCCATATCAAGTGAGCCATATCTGATAATTTAAAGACAGCTCAGTTTTATTATTGTAATTTTCCTTAATGTAATTGGTTTTATGTCTATTGGTTATCATGGTTATAAATTTAGTAGCATCCATGTAGCAATCATATGTCTCCTTCAATAAGTTTGGTCAACGAATCAGTGTCTTCTAATTCGGGACCACATCATTATCTATAGGCATAGATGCATAATGTAAGCCATACGAGCCATGGGTATGGCGTTAATGCCATCATCTCTATCTAGTCTCTCTGGTCTAATGTTCCAGGTAGCTGGACGTTGTTAGAAGACCACATAAATTTACAGGAAATGACGACCTTTTATACTGATTATAACTGTTCGACTAGAATGTTGACTTTCATATATATTCTTAGCGTGCCACTAATATCCTTATAGAAGTGATGAGCCGGTTTTTATTCCACGACCGTAGGGGAAGGGGTATTTTTGCCCCGTGATCTATCAAGCGTGAGGCATCACAACTTGGGGATGTGCAAGTGAGTTATTAAACATGCCACCAAAAAATCTCCCAGAGTTCAAAGCTATTTATTTTGTAAGCGGAAAAACTCAAAACCTTAATCAGAAATGATCCAAATCTTACAATCACATTCCCCACAATATGGAGATGTACAGGCAATTTATCAGTTTTCACTGAATTTTAAAATGGCCGCCACAGATCAACTCCATAATTTATTGTGGCTGCAAAAACTCAAACTTTGCAAGAAATTAATCAAATTTTAAACATACCGGATACTATAATTTCTAGGCTACATCAATTTTTCAGAAAGCTCGGCAGAATATCGATGTTATGACTGCCAAATTTTCTCGTTAAATTAAGACCCTGTCACCATGATATATATAAAACCGATTATTCCATCGTTTTGTATTCAATTCATACTACATTATTTTCTATTAGGACATTGCGCTTTTCCTCCACTTTTCGGCAACAATTGCATTATTACTAGACTAAACCTTTTATAGCCATCAAATAGGATATATAATATTAACTACTTTGCCCATCTACCATTCCGTTATAACGGTCTAGTATTTCGTTATAACGATATATTATTTCGTTATAACGGTTCACTAATCTGTTATAGCGATCTACTGTTCCGTTATAATGGTCTAGTATTTCGTTATAACGGTCTACTACTTTGTTATAACGACATACTAATCCATCATAACAGTCCACTTTCCGTTCTAACGGTCTAGCATTTCGTTATAACGGTCTAGCATTTCGTTATAACGGTCTACTAATCCGTTAAAACGGTCTACTATTCCACTATAACGGTTCATTATTGCACTATAGCGATCTATTACTCCGTTATAAATAGCTAGTATATTACGTTACAACGGAATACTATTTCGTTATAACGGTCTATTATTTCGTTTTAACTGTCTAGAGTTTCGCTATAACGGTCTACTAATCCGTTACAACGGTCTACTAATCCGTTACAACGGTCTACTAATCCGTTATAGCTGTCCACTAATCCATTATAACGGTCTACTAATCCGTTATAGCGGTATACTATCATTTTATAACGGTCTAGTATTTCGTTATAACGGCCTACTATTTTGCTATAAACCGTTATAACGAAATAGTAGACCGTTATAACGAAATACTAGACCGTTATCAAGGTCATAACTAAATACTAGACCCTTATAACATCCTACAAGACCATAATCACGAAATACTAATCCGTTATAATTGTCTACTATCCCGTTATAACGGTCTAGCATTTCGCTATAACGGTCTCGTATTTCGTTATAACGGTATACTAATCCGTTATAACGGTCTACTATTCCGCTATAACGGTTCATTATTGCACCATACCGGTCTATTTTCCCGTTATAAATGGCCAGTATTTCGTTACAACGGAATACTATTTCGTTAGAACGGTCTATTATTTCGCTATAACGGTCTAGAGTTTCGTTATAACGGTCTACTAATCCGTTACAACGGTCTACTAATCCATTATAGCTGTCCATTAATCCATTATAGCAGTCTACTAATATACTATCATTTTATAACGGTCTAGTATTTCGTTATAACGGTCTACTTTTTTGCTATAAACCGTTATAACGAAATAGTAGACCGTTATAACGAAATACTAGACCGTTATCAAGGTCATAACTAAATACTAGACCATTATAACGACCCACAAGACCATATTCACGAAATAATTAACCGCTATAATAGGATAGTAGACATTATAAAAAATTGGTAGATCGTTATAACGAAATACTTGACCGTTATAACGGGTTAAACAATAAATCCACTTCCGTAAATAACCTTGTTTTGGCTTATATCGATTTTTCTCTTCTAATTATCCATGTCTGTCTTGTTATCTGGGCGGATGCTCTTATCCTTGATAATTTATAACGGTCTACTATTCCGTTATAGCGGTCTATTAATCAGTTATAACCGTTATAACAAAATATTAGACCGTTATAACGAAATAGTGAACTGCTATAATGGATTAGTACGCTGCTATACCGAACTACTAGACCGTTATAACGAAATACCAGAATGCCATAACGAAATACGAGACCGTTATAACGAAATACGAGACCGTTTTGACGAATTAGTAGACCGTTATAACAGATTAGCAGACCGTTATAACGGATTAGTAGGTATAACGGATTAGTAGACCGTTATAACAGCTTAGTATGCCGTTGTAACGGGATAGTAGACAGTTATAACAGATTGGTAGACCGTTATAGCGAAATACTAAACCGCTATAACGAGATACTAGATCATTATAGCGGAATAGTAGACCGTTATAGCGGTAGACTTAACAGTGATAAAGAAATACAAGACCGCTATAACGAGATAGTAGACCGTTATAGCGGAATACTATACAGTTATAACGGATAGTAGACCGTTATAACGGTAGACTGGGCCGTTATAACGAAATAGTAGACCTCTTTAACGGATTAGTAGACCGTTATAACGGAAGACTTGACCGTTATAACGGAATAGTAGACCTCTTTAATGGGTTAGTATACCTTTATAACGGATCAGTTGACTGTTATAACGGATTAGTAGACCGTTAAAAAGTGATACTAGACCGTCATAAAAATAGACCGTTATAACGAAATACTATACCGTTATAACGGGATAGTAAACCGTTATAACGAAAGACTAGACCGATATAACGGAATAGTAGACAGTTATAATGAACTACTAGACCGTTATAACGGATTAGTAGACGTTAAAAGGGATTGAAAAAAATCTGATTGTCATAAAACAATCGTATTGTCATAAAAATATTTTGTTTTAGCTGATATAGTTTTTCCCTTTGAATTACCCACACCTGCTACAACGGAATAGTAGACCGTTATAACGGAAGACTTGACCGTTATAACGGAATAGTAGACCTCTTTAATGGGTTAGTAAACCTTTATAACGGATCAGTCGACTGTTATAACGGATTAGTAGACCGTTAAAAAGTGATACTAGACCGTCATAAAAATAGACCGTTATAACGAAATACTATACCGTTATAACGGGATAGTAAACCGTTATAACGAAAGACTAGACCGTTATAACGGAATAGTAGACAGTTATAATGAAATACTAGACCGTTATAACGTCTTTATCTAGACTAGACCGTTATAACGGAATAGTAGACAGTTATAATGAAATACTAGACCGTTATAACGGATTAGTAGACGTTAAAAGGGATTGAAAAAAATCTGATTGTCATAAAACAATCGGATTGTCATAAAAATATTTTGTTTTAGCTGATATAGTTTTTTCCTTTTAATTACACACACCTGTATTGATATCTGGGCGGATGTAGAACTCTTATCCTTGAAAATGAAAAAATAAGAAATGGCTGCCAAGAAATCGCCGAAATTATTACGCTTTTCCTAATTCTTCTTGTTGAAAATCCCTCTCTCAGAGCATTACACGCCGTGATAAATACTTAATAGCACATCATTACACATATAAGACAATGAACAGTAATAATCTACTTGTTCATTTATATCCTACATAAGGGGGGGGGCACTTTCAATTACAAGGGAGGGGGACTATTTTTTAAATATATATTTCCAAACTAAATTTTCGTGAAATAAATAATTGTCTAATGCTGTAAATGAATATTAAGATTTGAAATATATAATTATTTCAGCTTATGAGCAACATAATTTAATAACCCCAAAAAAATCGAGCCTCATTTATCCGGCATCATTAAATGACCTTTAAATTTGTGAAGCCTCGCTTTGCTCGGGTCGTTTTCCTCCAGAGGAAGGCTAGGCTTAGCTTGGGATCCAAATTCGTAGACAGAAAAAAACATAAGGAAGTGAAGTGAAGTAAATATATATCTCCACACACAAACTGAAATAAATTTATTGCTCGAGTGTGAAAAATATACCCCCCCCCCCTGCCTCTCACAGATAGGCGAATATGCTAGCGAATGTGCTTATCAATTAAAATATTTGAAATTCGCTCACAATTCGCAACACTCGCCGAGTATTTGTAAGCGTTGCTAACAAATTCGGAACGTTCGCGAAATAGATACATATTGGTTTAAATGTGTGGTATAGCCCTAGGCACGATACCGCGAAAACATACTAGTATTGGACTATAACACTGTGAATAACATCATATCGCTATATATTTTGAAATTCTGATTAACGTTGCCTCTCACTCTTGTATCAACCAATCGATGTACAAAAGGCTACAGTTGACATACAAATAGGGCGCCATTCGGCTTCCTGAGATTGGGCTTCCAAGGTCAAGTTAAGATCATTTCAAGGGTGTGTGTTTTCATATCGATGTCAATGACACCTAGAGGTCACCAGGGGTCAACTCTAGCTTACCTCCACAACTTAAAATAAAGATGAGGATATGTGTTAATGGTGAAAGTTTTCATGCTTTAATCATGACATGCACAATTGTTTCATTATGGTAGTTTAAACACTACTCTATGACCCTAGTATTTTGCCAAACTTTCTGAAAAAATTGATGCAGTCTAGAAATTAATTCTGGTATCCGATATGAAAGTAAAAAAACATCTTTTTTATAATATTTGACAGCTTGACCTTGAAATGACCTTGATATGACCTTAACGGGGTTTTTCGACGGTACCCCAGTAAAACATAATCCCAACCCATGTCAGACTTCATAGCCCATTTATGTATCAATAGTTTGTCATGGGAACCCAAACTGATGTTTAACAGCTGCTGCACACTGTCATTTTGCTCGTCCAATTAAACATTGAGGAAGGGGGGTATAGAGGGGAATACTAAGGGTGTATTTTCCCTCCCCAAGTTATATACTGCCCTAAATCTCCTAAAAGGCGCATGGAAAAGATATCTGATCAGGGCTGTGTCAAAACCAATCTTTTGTTATAGATGACTGCACCACTAGTATTGTTTTAATTGATTAAAAGTGGATATTTTTGCTATTTGTTGACATTTTGACCTCCAAATGACCCTAAAGTAACCTTGACATGACCTTGGTGTTATGTTTTTGATTAACATCAGTCTCTTAGAGTATTTGGCACACTTCTGGAATACAAAAACATCTTTTAGATGGTGTAGGCCTAATACACAATTTTCATCACTTGTTGGCTTCGCAATTGGATATTTTGACCTTTCGAGGTCAATGACCTCTAGAGGTCACCAGGGGTCAAATCTAACTTACCTCCACATCTTAAAAATAAACCCCAGGATATGTACTAATAATGGTGAAAGTTTCATGCTTTAATCATAACATGCACAATGGTTTCATTATGGGAGCTTAACCACTACACTAATAGCTGGAAAAGGCTTAAGTGTATCGCTCTACCTGAATCTACCCCATAGGCCTACTTCATTTAGTCGGAAACTTAATTGTACAATCTGTGACTCGATCGATTGCTTATTCGGTCAAAATGATTGAAATCGTTTTAAGGACCACCACACTTGGAACAATCAAAGAACGTTATTGTGTATAATTATGAGCCTCACTAATCAACCAATGTTGGTTTATATGTGGGAACGCCATCTGCGACGCCGGACTAACAAGGATCGTACCTCTAAAGTAGGTGGGTCGTTGCAATTAGCTGAGCACAGGTTGTAGGCTCACCCACATGCGCAGTGTGGTCTTAGTTTTGAGGCCTGTCAGAATTAGATATTTTGAATCAGTGAAGCGAAACAACACACCTGCTTTAAGCTAGCTTTCCATGTACGAGTATTGCGTTATCCGTATTCCGTATTGCGTTTCAATCAAGTTTATAATAAACTAGTGAAAGTCTTTCCATGTGTGCGTATTGCGTATTGCGTATACCGTACTGCGTATACGGTATACGGTATACGGAGGATAAAAAAATTCATTTCGTGACGTCATCAGAGGGTTGCTAGCTTCCGCGGACCCAGATTTGAGCGTCGTGTCGATCGTTTAGGAAGCTAATTAAATAAAATAAAATAAAAATTAAAGAAAAAGAAAAATATAAAAAATGAATACGCATTACGGAGTACGGACTGAAAATGAACGCACACATGGAAAAGGGCAATACGCATTACGGAATACGGAATACGGTATACAGATTACTCAATACGCGTACATGGAAAGCTAGCTTTAACAAGCATATCTAGGCCTCCAGTCCTGTATGCTTTAATATTTATTTGTAGGCCTACAGTGTTACCATTGCTATAGTAGGCCTATTGGTAGTTATTTGCAAGACTTTCGGCAGCGCTTCCGACATTCTGATCAGCGTGCATAATGACGCTTTGCCTGTTAGAGGCGGACTTTTAAATAAATTACAGATGAGCATGCATTTGTATAAATTTAACTGTTTTTTTATTATAGGGCCTAGCTATAAACTTGTCGCTATTGCTAACTTGATTACATACTGAGCATATTTTAAAAATGTAAATAATTTAGGTGTAGGTTTATTGTAGAATTTAAATTAGACGACATGTTAAATGATTTCCATTGATTTATTGGTCAATTCTCAACTAGTTTTCATAAAGATTTATAACCACTATTTTCCAGTCATTCTAGCTATATGATAAAAAAACCCTTCTATAAACATACTAATTTTCAATCTCTATTATATTACAAATTAAATTGTGTTACTAAAATTTCGCTGACTTTTGTGAATATATACAGGGAATAGTCTCGGTATGAATTGAAACATAGTGGCTTGAAATGTCATGAAAATTCATTGATAGTTTATTGAAAAAATATTTAAAAGTCATGCAAGGCAGAGCGTTTATGAGCGGTGATAAAAATTAATGCTCAACACTGCTAATGTGAAAGCTGTATTAATAGTGCAATGATAAAAATATCATTCTCATTTCTTCTTATACGTCAATACTGAAATACATGCAAGATGGGATACGATAAGTGTTACTCTACTGATGACAGGATGAGTAGGAAAGTCCCATAGTATTGAGTTGTGAAATCACAGGGGCAGGCCGGGTGACCATAAGAAATAAATCCTAATCCGGTTGTCACTTTTTCATACTTCGAGGGAAGTGAGAAAATCTAGACTTGAAGATTTATTTTTGGCAGATTATAAGCTATATATGAGCCATTCTACAGAAAATGTGAAATAATCTGTCCATCATTAAAATATTTGCATATTTTTCAAATATAATTTTCAAACTATTTTTATGTGATGACAACCTATATGGACTATATTTTAGGTTGAATAAAAAATCTGATTTATTTTCTGTGGTTTTGCATATAAATGTGTCAAATGTCAACACAGTAACAAGTCCATAATGCATACATCAGACAATTACCAATGCCCACCACTCAATTAGTTTTAGATTAACGTTTATTTCACCTTCCTTTCCTTAGTTTCACTCCTTGTGATTATATTTTACAAAACATCCATGTTCCCGTCCATTCCCTTTAGTCAAGAGGTATACAACAACGTGTATCCATGAAAAATATGTCAACACAATAACAGCAGTTACCACCGGGACTGGACTTAAACAGTTGAAACGGTTAGTAATCGGACTGCATCTACTGATCCCTCTTTTATAGTCAGTCCACATAGAATCAAACCGTGGATTGTCCCTTCTCATCTCTTTTGCCACCATGCATTCATTGTGTTTGAGATATATGGTTAGGTTTATTGACGGTCAACACAATAACGTTTGTTTTCATGATTACTTTGAATGTAAAAACACATAAACGAGTGACAATACACCTAGTTATATACATATATTGGCCCGAAAACATGTTTAATATCAACACAGTAACGTCAACACAGTAACATTTTTATAGTTACTGTGTTGACAATTTTGTTATCATATTGATATAGGGCCTAGTTTGAGATACCTGGTGCGTTCTTTAATCAGACAATGAATGACTGCTTCAATCAGTGTATGAGAACTAGAAATATATATTTCTGTTCCCTTTAAATCAAATGTTTAATCGTTGGTTCTAATGAATTTATGATTTTTAAAATTGTTATTGTGTGGACATATATACATGTGTACGTTTTTTTTATAAAGATCAAGTACAATCAATACAATATAAAATTACCAATCAAAAATTTTCCAGACCACAATTAGATCACCATGATCAAAATTAGCTCTGTTCAGAATGTCACCTCACTTGATAAACCAGTATAATCAACATTTTCCGGTGACAAGGCCCTAATCTAATGCGCGCTCTCCTAGGCATACCTTAGATTCTAATTATGTAGTATGCTACTTTGCCATAAACCAACGTTGGTTAAAATACTGTAAATCTCACATACACCGACTATATTCTGGGGCCCATTGTTCAGTTATGTTTCATTAAATCGAATATGTTGAAATATATATTTTGATTTTACGTCTATGATAGATGTGTTGTCATAAAATTAAAATAACAAATGTGTGCACCTATATTGATGTATAGGTGTATATTGTATAATAATTTAAATGAATTCGTCCATGCATAAAAGTTTATGGCCCTGCAATTGTGGCTGAATTTTAGATTGGTATTCTACCTTTCCCTTGCATTTTTACTAGTCACGCCAGCGCGTCCGTCATGCGTCACGTACGTTATTTAAGTGGGCTCAAAAACGAGTAGATTCTTATTTGATTTTGCGATCACTTAACACAAAACATTTGCATAACATTTATACTATGTTGGACCAACGTCGAAGACGTTGGGCCGACGTTGTATAAATGTTACACAACTGTTTTGTGTTTACTGGGGATTAAATCACATTTCTAACAACATTGCCAGTATTTTTTTTAAAAGATAATATCAAGCCGCCACCAGTCAACATGAAGATGTGCAACTGATTTTTAAAAAAACTTTCAAGTGAGAAATTATTTAAATTTTACAATAAAAGTCTCAACACTAGACAAATCTTCGCCACACAGTCCTGATGGTAATCCGGATCATCCCCAAAATGTAATGAATGGTAAACGCTGCATGCAAATACGTTCATCGCTTTGTAACTAATCCTGCTGACATACAGACAAACAAACCAAAAACATAACCTTATGACGGAGATAAATATGGAGATGTGCAAGACATTTTTTCAAGATTACCAAAATTCAAAATGGCCGCCATAGATTAGCTTTATATTTTATGTGGGCTTCAAAAACTCTTTTTTTTATGGTGGGAGATGCTATGTAGGCCTTCACACCTCTTGTGTGATATAAATACTCCAGAACAACATGCCATTTTCTTCAGACATACCCCCAGAACAACATCATTCGGTACAATGGTAGATAAATATGTCCTATGAGTAGCCCTGTAAATTCTTTATTTGTCAATTCAGTCAGCTAGAACATTTGGCTATCTTGAGGAGATATCTTAAAATAAACGAATTTATTCACGTTATTGATCATTTTGCATCTACAGAAAAAAAATCTTATATGTTTTTTTATGGACAACCCATTGTTTCGTTGAAATTATAATATTAAAATATAAACATGATAAACGTATGCGTAGATAAATTATGTCAATAGTGTAACCACAATTATGTCAACACGATAACGTTTTATACAAAAAAAATACCAACTTAGTCAAAATTAAAAAAGATAGTTTTGTACTACAACGTTAATCTGGCGAAAAATGGCTAGGAAACCTATTGATGACAGTGGCTTGAGTTTAGTTAATAAATGTTTTCGACATAGCATAATATGATAACTCAGTTGTAAAAATATATATTTTTGTATGCTTTTTTTAGGCCTATGTATACATATCATTATTTAAATATATGCCTATGTGAGGTATTGCAATATTGTATAAGCCGGTATTTAATTCGTGCATTACACTACAGGCTCTGGCTGATATTGGTCTTATATTAAAAGTGTCGGTCTATAATCCAGGTCTAGTTTCAAATTAACCAGGGTGAAATAAAACGAACAAGTGTCAACACAGTAACAATTTTGCACATTGAAGAGTGCCATTTAGATCTGACATAATTTAAAACTGTTAGAATCAAACAATTCACATCTGCTTTAAACATCGATCCCTTCCCCAATTGTATAATTTCACTACTCCACGCTTTTGAATATGATTCTGATGTACAATGGAACATAACCGAACACGTTTGTGAAGTTGATGTACCCTGTGGTATAATAATTGACTTTGGTAATGTCGTAATTTAAAAATAAATCAGTATCAAATAAAATAACAGATTATGTTAGCTACTCATATTCATCCCCAGAGATGTATGCTGAGTATGTTAAACTGTTAAACAAGACAACACCAAATCTTTTTTTGCTAGGTAAACATGTCATAACTGTTTGTTACTGTGTTGACAAATAGTCCAGTTGTCGAATGGCATTTTTTTTACTCAAGCGTGTTTCGCGGTATGGACGATGTTTTATAATTGATTCTGGTTCTAAGGAATTCTGAGCAGGAATCAGCCGGGTGCCACTTTGGCACCCTTGGGCGGAATTTGTTAAAGGCAAAAACAAAATGGCCGCCAAATATTTCAAGGTCAAATATGATTTTTCAACAAATGAGGCCAGGAACAAGTGTAATATCTCATGTTCATGTGATTTTGACTGGGCAATCCATTTTTTGTATTATTTTGATGACTCAAGATCATCTTCAAGGTCAAAAAGACAATTTCAAGGTCAAATAAGCAAAAATACCATTTTTAACAAATAAAGATAGGAACATGTGTAATACCTTTTTTACATGGGATTTTATCTGAAAATGAATGTATGGTATTATTTTGTTGATCCAAGGTTAGCTTCAAGGTCGAAAGTCCTTTCCAAGGTCAAAAACAAAATGGTTGCCAGATATTTCATGGTCAAATATGTTTTTTCAACAAATGAAGCTAGGAACAAATGTAATACCTCATTTTCATGTGATTTTGACCGGGCAATTCATTTCATGTATTAGGTCAAAAGGTCAAATATCAAGGTCAATTAAGCAAAATTACCGTTTTTAACAAATAAAGCTAGGAACATGTGTAATACCTCATGCAATTTTGACTGGGCATTCCATATCTGATATTATTTTGATTATTCAAGGTTATCTTCAAGGTCAAAGGGGTCAATTTCAAGGTGAAGTAAGAGAAAATATCTTTTTTAACAAATAAAGCTAGGAATGTGTGTAATACCTCTTTTTATGGGATTTTGACTGACAAATTCAATTATAGTATTATTTGAGTGAATAAAGGTTATCTTCAAGGTCAATTTCAATTCAAGGTCATCAAAATTCAATTAACAAACATAAATAGCAAAAAGTGTTGTACGTCTTTGTAGTGTAATTTTGACAAATAATCTGCTAGTATTTTTACGATTAAAGGTCATTTTCAAGGTCAGTGTGTCAATTTCAAGGTCAGGTAAGCGAAAATATGATTTTCAACAAATAAAGCTAGGACAATATCTTTCTGGTATGATTTTGGTTATTTGAGGTGATCCTCTAGGTCAAATGTAAATATCAAGGTCAAATATTATTTTAACGTAGTATTCTACATATTGGAGCACACATAATAAATTGTCTTGATGTATCTTTAACTGGATAATCTAATTCTAGTAGGGTTTTAATGAATAAACATCATCAGAGTGAAATGATCAGACAACTAGAAGCATCAAAGGGTCACGGAGAGGCGTCAAATAGCGGTGAAAAAGCATAAAAGATCAATGGAGAGGCGGTAAAAGGTGACAGAGAGGCGATAAAAGACAATGGGGAGGCATTAAAGGATGTCGACAAGTTGCTAAAAGGCGCCCCAGAGGCGCTAAAGAGCGAGTAAGAAGGGTTAAAAGAAAATGAGTAGTCATTAAAGGGCAATGAGGAGGCATTGAAGGGCAATGAGGAGGCGGTGAATGGCAACGAGGAGGCGTTAAGGGGCAAAAATGGGGCGTTAAAGAGCGACAAGATGCATTAAAAGGTGGCGGGGTGGCATGAAAGGGCTATGGAACGGTGACAAAAAGGTACGTTAACGGGTGATGGGGCGGTTCTAATGGTTGATGGATAGGTGTCTAAGTGCAATGAGAAGGCATTAAAAAAGACAGAGAATCGTTAAAGGGCAATGGAGAAGCGTTAAATGGTGACGGAGAGACGTCAAAGAGCGATGGAAAGGCGGTAAATGCCGAAAAAGTGTTAAAAGTGAAGTAGGTGCATTAAAGTTTGATGGAGAGGCGCTAATAGGCGCTGCAGATGCGTTAAATGGCGATGTGAATGTGTTAAAGGGAGATGGTGAGGCATTAAATGGTGATAGGAAAGTGTAAATGGCGATGGGAAGGCGGTAAAGGGTGATGAGGAGTCCTTAAAGGGCGACCATGAAACGTTAAACGACTATGGAAAAGGGCTGAAGGGCAATGGGGAGAAGTTCAAGTGTGCTGGATAAGCATGTGAGGGTGAGTAGAAAGTGTTAAAAACAACGGGGCATTGCTAAAGGGCGACAGAGAAGAGTTAAATAGTGACTGAGACTTCAAAGGGCAACGGAAAAGTAATAAAGGTTGATGGAGATGCATTAAAGGGTGATGGACAGACGCTAACAGGCGCTGCAGATACGTTAAATGGCGATGGGAATGTGTTAATGGGCAATGAGGAGGCTTCGAAGGACAACGAAGAGGCGCTAAGGAGGACGGGATGTGTTGGTGGGTGGCATGAAAGGGCTATTGAACGGCGTTAGAGAGTGACGAGGAAGCATTAAATGACAGGTGATGCGGTGGTGCTAAAGGGTGATGGATATGTGTTTTAGGGCGATAAGAAGGTGTTAAAGATGACGAGGAATCGCTAAAGGGCAACCGAGTAAAATTAAATTATGACGGAGAGATGTCAAAGAGTGACGGAAAGGCGTTAAAGGGCCAAGAAAAAGTGTTAAAGTTTGATGGAGATGCACTTAAAGGTTGATGGAGAGGTGTTAAAAAGGTGCTGCAGATGCGTTAAATGGTGATGCTAAAGGGTTAAAGGGCGATGAAGAGGCGGTAAATGATGCACCACGCGGTACCCTGGGGTACCAAATAGAAACCCGCCATTTTGTTTAATTATTTAATTTATTTTTCAGGGCTGTACCCCGGGTATCAAAAAGTGTAAAATAATTTTAAAAGAGGGCAAAAAATATGTGAAACGTTCTTATTTTGCAAAATATTCTTGTTTTTGGGGTCATTTACGTCACTAGGGACTATTGGTAAAACATCTTTCAATGACGGAACCTATTGCAACGCAGATTGCCGCCGCATTCACCAGGTGGCGCTGCAAATCACGCGTACAACGGTACCCCGATGTTCCGCGTGTTGCATCAAATGGTGATGGAAAGGCATTAAATGGCGATGGGAAGCCAGTAAAGGGCGATGAGGAGGCATTAAATTTCACCGAAGAAGCGTTAAAGGGTGACGGAAAGGCGTTAAAGGACGAAGAAAAAATATAAAGGTAGACCCAAAAGCATTGAAGGGCTATGAGAGACGATAAATGGCGATGGGGAGGCGTCGAAGGACCATGGCGAGGCGTTAAAGATTGATGGTAAAGCGTTAAAATGTGACGGAGAGTTAAATTAAAGAGCAATGGAGAAGTGTTCAGTGTGAAGAAGAGGCATTAAAGGGTGACAGAAAGGCCTTCAATTGCAATAAAGAGGCGTTAAACTAAAAGGACGTTCAGGGCGAAGAAAAGGTGTTAAAGGGCAAAAAAAAGGCTATTGCAAAGAAGAGGCATTAAACTAAAAGCTACGAAGACCCATTATTGTCTCCCTTTAGCGCCTCTCCATAGCCCCATAATGCCTCTCTCTCACCTTATAAGGCCCTCGGTTGCTCTGTAACGCCTCTTGTGGCCCATTAACGCCTCCTCATTTATCTTTAATATGCCTCCTCATTGCCCTTTAATGCCTTTTCATTGTCCTTTATCGCCTTCTCATTGCTCTTTATTACCTCCTCATCGACCGTTAGAAATTTTCCATCACTCTTTAACGCATCTCTGTTAATTGCCATTCAATGCCTTAGATCTGATGTATTTACCTTGAGCATGTTTGATCACATTTACAACCAACAGAATTAGATTATCCAGTCAAATTAAAATCCAACACAAGGTAGTATACGTGCTCTAATTTCTAGCTTATACGCTAAAACATATATTTGACCTTGAGGATGACTTTAAATCACCAAAGTAATAGGGAAAAGACATTTTTCGCTCAAAATCACACGAAAAAAAAGTTTTTTACACATGTTCTACCTGTATGTGTTGAAAATCATATTCTCCTTTACTTGACCGTGAAATTGCCATTTTGACCTTACAGATGACCTTTTATCATCAAAATAGTATCAAGAATAGATTATTCAGTCAAAAATCACGTCAAAAAGACGTATTACACTTCTTCCTATTTTGTTTTAAAAATATCATATTTTTACATTTTGACCTTGGAAATGACCTTTCGACCTTGAAAATGAGCTTGGATCAACAAAATAATACCATAAAAGGATTTTTCAGACAAAATCACATGAAAAAGAGGTATTACACATGTTCCAAGCTTGATTTTTAAAAAATGGTAATTTTGCTTATTTGACCTTGAAATTGACTTTTTAACCTTGAAAATGACCTTGAGTCATGAAAATAATACAAGAAATGGATTGCCTGGTCAAAATCACACGAAAATGAGGTATTACACTTGTTCCTGGCTTCATTTGTTGAACAATCATAGTTGACCTGAGATATCTGGCGGCCATTTTGTTTCTGACCTTGGCAATGCCCTTTCGGTCTTGAAGATGACCTTGGATCACCAAAATAATGCCATAAATGGATTTTTCGGACAAAATCCAACGAAAAAGAGGTATTACACATGTTCCTAGCTTTATTTGTTAAAAAGGGTATTTTTGCTTATTTGACCTTGAAATTGACGTTTTGACCTTGAAGATGACCTTTTATATCATAAAAATAATACAAGAAATAGATTGCCCAGTCAAAATCACATGAAAATGAGGTATTACACTTGTTCCTGGCTTCATTTGTTGAAAAAAACATATTTGACCTTGAAATATCTGGCGGCCATTTTGTTTTTGCCCTT
Source organism: Flabesymbios commensalis (assembly GCA_964017125.1). Taxonomy (NCBI): domain Eukaryota; kingdom Metazoa; phylum Annelida; class Polychaeta; order Terebellida; family Flabelligeridae; genus Flabesymbios; species Flabesymbios commensalis. The sequence goes on along the minus strand of OZ024909.1, from coordinate 67,747,425 downwards.
AAAAAAATCCGCCCACGGGTGCCAAAGTGGCACCCGGCTGATTTCTGCTCGGGACACCCCATAGCATCAGAATCTATCATGAAACATCGTCCATACCGCGAAACACGCTTTAGTCAAAATCCACTGGACTAAAACGCCTAATTTTTTTCTAGGAGGTTGTCTCAGTCAAATTGCGATAATTATGCAGTTGCTACCTTAAACGGTATATACATAAGATTAAATCCTAATTTTGTAGTTCTGAGATATTTTATAATTTTAAAATGTCTTATCTCGGGATCACGAGTTTATATATAATGGCTCATATACGATAATATAATATCACCACTCTCTACATACCTTTGCAAGCCTACTTGATTTTCTATTATATCTTTCTAAACTTTTATCTTTAAATTAGGCCTCTCGCATGTGTAGCCTCTATCTAGTTCTATTACAATGTTGATTTAATGTTTGCCCTCCAGCCTTTGAATTTATTAATGTGTCTGGTTTGATGGATTGAGCGACGTTGTTGTAGCCTAATATAGGAAGCGTGTCTCTTAGACAGAAGACCAACATTACAACGATTTATTTGGACGATTATTAAAAAATAAAGGTGCTGGTAGGTAAGCTAAATAAACCGCTGTTCAAGGCTGAATGGCGATATCTGTATCACTCAGAATAAACAGTAACATACCATATAACAACATACAGTCATTGTTTTGTGCTTGCTGGGAAGTTATTCGTCATTTTGTCAATTTTCGGGCCAGAGGAATATATAATAATTTATATCAATCTGGGATAGTTTTATCTGAAAAGAACAAGTATGTCATTTTAATCCTTATATATTTAGACCGCCCTCCAACAACAGGCTGTAGTACAGTAATGCCGTGCAAAGCCAAAAGGCAGTATTTGCTTACTTCACAAGTATGCATGCCTTTTGTCTTTGCAGAGTAGGTCAACTGTACATCCAGGAAATGCGTTATCGCGTGGTGGCAGGCAGCCAATAAGCTTGTAGGGGAGACTGGGGCACCTTGTGACTTGGGGTACCTTGAGACAGGCCTGTTTGACACAGAAATTATTTTTTGATTTGTGAGCCATATCTGGTCAATGATATTTTGTTCTATAGATAACGTAATACTTTATTTCTCTTTAATTTTGGTGGTATCTTACACTTGTGCTATCACTTTTATAACTTCTATACAATGGTGTTCTTTAATACACCCCAGACACAAATTATGGTATCAGATGTGAGGTCAGTCAGGGGGGGCACCTTGAGACGCTATCCCAATGTGCCCCAAAACTGTCTCAAGGTGCCCCAAGTCTGTCTCAAGGTGCCCCGAAAGTGTCTCAAGGTGCCTTTACGTTTTACAGGCACTGCAACATCTATCATTAGCCAACTGTAGGCTTTATAGGTACAGGTATATGTAGTATTCAAATTTTGGCTTTAGGTAGATCCACGTTGTCTTCAGGTACCCAATATGGTGTCTATAGGTACCCCAGGTGGTGTCTCACCACGGAGTACAGGGTACTTTAAGACATTTTTAGAAATATGTTTTGTTAAAAAATAAAAGGTTACACATGCAAATTACCATCTCATACTCAAATATACCCCACTGGATGCTGTATCCATATACAGTAAAACCTGTCCATACCGGAATGACTTAATTGGGGACAAAGTTTTATTCCGGTTTGGAGAGGTTCCGGTTTAGACAGGGTTTTTGCTTTTGGAGAGGAACAAACAACGATAACTTGTACAATTGACATGAGGGTTATAATTCAGGATGTGTCGTCGGTAGGACTACAAATGATAGGTGGTTGAATGCAAATAAATTGATAAAAAAAAGAATTTTTTAAAGTGTCCCCAGGACTTAAAAGGTCCGCATTTTAATTTAAATATAAATATATTAAAAATAAATGGTTCACCTTCACGTTTAAGCATTATTACTTAATAATGTTTAGATTATTTGTAAATTATATATATATATATACAGTGCAACCTGTACATACCGGACCCTGTACAAACCGGAATCCTGTCTATACCGTAATAATTATTTGGTCCCGAATTAATTACACTCAAAACAATACTAATTAACCCTTTCCAAACCGGAACCTGTCTACTCCAAATACCGGATTATTTATTTTCCCTAAATGCATAAATTGCATTGTATTTCACCTGTCCAAACCGGAATCGGAAATTTTTTTTAAAAGATTTTTTTAAAATCGCATGTGGTGCACTAAGGGTTAAACAGGGGGCGGCAAGGTGACGTAATGTTCTTCCTGCTTGTTATCAGGTTAGGGAATGGGGAAGGTGCGAAGTTAGTGTTGGTAACACCCTTTTCGCGTTAGAGGAACTATTATAGCGCCTTTACTTTAAAATTGGTGATATATTTTAACAACATAATGGATAAATAAAATAATTGGTTAGTAAAATATTGTAACAAAATCTTTGACTAATAAAATATTAAAAGGTCGTATCAATTCATAAACATATCAGTGCATTAAACAATAATTGAAGCGAAAAACAATTTCTAGCGCAGCCAGTGACTTTTTATGCTGTATTGGGATCAGTGCACCAAACCCATCAAGTGGTTTTCCTCTTCTTTGATGGTCGCCTCACTGCCATTTTTGATGCTACAAAATTACTCCAATTTTTGGTTTTACCCATATAATAATCAATGCATACATTATTTTTTCAAAAATTATTCAAATATAAAAAACATAATACAGCACGTATACATATTAAAACTAGTAGCGGGTATACATATTGTGTCCGTGATGATTTATCAATGTATTTGCAATTTTAGCACTTAGCTTAAAATAACAATACATTTTTGTAATTTTATGTCACATATTTCACACACGAAGCTTATTTGTCATTTTATAAACATTTATTTTTAGCGCCTAATCTAAAATAACATTACATTCGTGTAATCACCTTTCACACATTTCAATCACGGAGCATATCAATATTTTGTTAACAACGACAATATATTGCAGCAGTTTTTTTTTACTCTTTCATGACGACAAAACTCGTTTGTTTGGTAACTTTTATATATTTTCTGGAATGTATGACGCTGGATTAAATGATCCGATACTGTATAATTATGCCATTTGTAACGGGTTGAGTCGTTAATACATATACTATGGGACTTCAAATGTCGCACAGGTGTATTGCCGTGTGCTCATGTTTCTGGGTTGAAGTACACATTGAATAAGGGTACCTTCTGTGTTCAACATTGTTCATTGAGGGGTGACTGAACGAAGCATGGTCACGGGGGAAGGTTGGCCCAAGATTGTACAAGATAGATCAACTTCTGGAATTGTCTTTTTAGGTTGTGTGCACTTGTGTACAAGCTGTGTGCAATTGATAAAAGTGTTGTGTTCTTTTGTTTGGACAGAGTGTGCTATGAGGATTGTGCTGAACGTTGCTCAGACAGAGAGATGACTACATGTACCTTCACGGACAGGCAGCGGCATCCAGATGAAGTCAGCACGCTATGAGTCTTCTCCCACAGCATTCTCGGTGGAAGACTTAGCTGAGCTTCGTGCTGGTGATGCATAGCCAAGTCACATTCCGTCTTTAACTTATTCATAATTAGTGTGGTGAGCGCACGTCATCCAGTGATCCTGTGTGGGCCTACGGACTTGGGACGGACCGGTATAATCAACCTGATCAATCTCCACATGGACACCCTCTAGCGACTTTCGGACAGTGAACTCTGGCAACAGTGCGCATGGACTCCACCTCGGCGACGTCTCATCATATACTTCAGGTGAACCCGACCCATTATATTGACTGTTGATGAAGTTGATCGTTCTTATGAACGGCCTATATTATATATATTTGATTGGGGTTCTGGGTCAGGCGGAAGGGCTGAGTCGTACCGTTTTTGCCGTTCAGCGCTTCCGGTTGATCCAGACCCCTGTTATTGTCTGTTATATTTGTTGTGTATTAAATGTTTTAATGTTGAAGTTGTCTTGGTTTGTTTTCTACTGAACCGACTCTCAATCCACTCGATGTTTCGAGTGCACCTGGCTTATGCCATTACAGACTCGTAACACATTTAATGCAATTAATGCCTTGACTAGGAGAAAAAAGTAATTCCGGAATAAGTCGGAAATGTATTTAAAGAATAATTAAGTCAAATATTTAAGTCATATATTTTACCTACCGTTAGTTATTGATTTATCGGGTCATTAAGTATCACAGGTCAAACAGAATAAGTTGTTTAATGCACTGATATGTTTATGAATTTTTAATATTTTTAATATTTAATATTTTGTTAACCAATTATTTTATTAATCCATTATGTTGTTAAAATATCTTACCAATCTCAAAGTAAAGGCGCTAACAGGTTCTCTAAACGGAAAGGGTGTTACCAACACTAACTTCGCACTTTCTCCATAGCATAACTTGGTAACAAGCAGGATGTTACATCACCTGCCGCCACCTGTTTAACCCTTAGTGCACCGCATGCGATTTTTTTTTAATATTAAAAAAATTGATTGCAGTTTGGACAGGTGAAATACAATACAATTTATGCATTCGGGGAAAATAATAAGTCCGGTATTCGAAGTAGACAGGTTCCGGTTTGGAGAGAGTTAATTTGTATTGTTTTTGAGTGTAATTAATTCGGGACCAAATAATTATTACGGTATAGACAGGATTCCGGTTTGCACAGGGTCAGGTATGTACAGGTTCAACTGTATATAAATGTTTTATTTCGAAAATCAAATATATGTTTGGGGGAATTGAATTTTTCCGTCTCAAGGCGTCCCAGCATTTACAAGACGTTGGCGCAGCATTGAAGTAACACTGGATTAATGTCGCTTATTGGCTTGTCTGTCGTACATGCTGAAGGTCCAGAAATATGAACGACCCAGATATTGTGTGTGTGATCAGTCACGGGAAACTATCTCGTCCGATGACGTACCTTAGATCTAGGTCAGCCGCTTTAAGAATGTTTCTTACCACAAGCTAGTGTGGCTATGGTGTCAGATGTTGTTAAGATCTATTCTACAGGGTTTACACCAATGGCTCAACACACAGCTCAAAAGCCAGAAACCCTAACTGTCCAAAATAGCTTAACAATTCCACAAATAGGGTACAGAAAGTTATGCTTATTTAGAAACAACGTTTGGTGGTCCTACTTATGTAACTATAGACCATGTGATGACAGAAAACAGAATCTATGCGTGAGGTCGTTTTTGACAAGATGTCAGTGATAGCCATTTGGGACAAACAGACAAAAAATATTACCAGAAAACTTTTTCGAGAAACCATGTTAATACATGAGTTCTAATAATGTAGAAACTTTACTGACTTGCATATTAAGCAAAGGAATCATGCCTACTGGTAATAATTCAATATTCTGTGGTGCTCCAACAAATGTTTACAAAACAATGCTATCATGCAGCCGTCGGCAGAATGGTCAAAAAACAAAGTTTGCTGTGATGTATCGTGCGCTATGATGATCGTGGATAAATTACTTGGCCCACGGCGATAAAGATTAGGTTATGAGGTGAAGATCACATTAGTGAAAGGGACAGACAGAAAGATCTTTAGAACATGTGGTGATTAGCGTAAGGGTATTCTTGCCTAAAGATGACTGAATGTTAGTGAAATGGACCCCTGCTTAGGAAACGAAACACGGACAGATGGACGGACATCAGAGGCAACCCTATAACAGGGTTCCCATAGAGATCTAGAAATGAAATTCCATGACTTTTCCATGACCATATTTTTAAGAATTCCATGACTTCAGTTCATAAACAAATATATAACAAGAACCCTGCGGTTCTGAACATTATTGAGTTATTTTTTGCATCAGACTGAAGTTCATATTTAAGCAATGGGCCATGTAAGCTGTAATCAGAACAAATATATATTTTCCGCCAATAACTACATTAGATTGCAAAAACTTGATTAAAAATAATTAGATGCACAAGATGCAAGAAAATGTTTGTTTCCTTAACAGCGTGCTTGATCCACAATAACTACCAGTCTGAGTCAATGGTAGGCGAATGTTGCCGACATTAGCCCTATATTGAGCCCATCCAAGGTCGTTGGTGAAAGGATTTGTTAAAATGACTGAAAATAATTATGTCGTCAAGGAGGCGTAAATATATGGCGTTGTCTCAAGCGGTCACTTATTCGGGGCAGCAAAGACGGGACATTGAACATGTGTTGGTTCAACGCTGGCCCAACATTGAAACAACACAAAATGTCACGTGTTTGCTGGGGGGTGCTCATGGCGCCAATCGCAGTGTTACTATACAGCTAGATGAGGGGTGACGGACCTCATTGTGTGTATACACCTACGCCTAACCCTCCACCCTCAACAACGTGCTATAGTAGTCATCTGCTCTGCAACTTTAGGCAGTATCTGCTCACTTGTAAAGTGAGCAGATACTGTAGGTCAACTCTAAGAGTTCAACTGCAGGCTTCCCTATAACCTCCTTGCATGTAACAAGCAATATGTGCTATCATGTGGCCACTAAAAGCCAATACCAGATGTTATCGGAATTGATACACTACTGAGACGTTGGCCCAGCATTGAAACAACACTGGATCAAAGTCACATGTTTACTAGTATGACGTTAGTATACTGGAAGGTCCATCGATATCAGTGACCCAGATATTGTGTATGTGATTGGTCAGTAAAGACCATCTCGTCCTATGATCTCCTTAAGATCTGGGTTAGAGCCTAACCCAGATCTTATCTCCGAATGTTTTTCACCACAATTGTAGCTGTGGCGTCAGAGGCATATAAACCAAGGGTTAGATTTTCAAAGACAATATATGGGCGGTTCTCATTAGGTGCATCGAACAAGTGGAACTTTTGGTACCGTTTCTTAAAGCAAAATTTTAACTTATTTACCTAACAGATCGATTAAATTAATGATAATTAGTCATACAATTAAATTTTGAATCAGAAAATGGAGGATAAATGTGGAATATACGTGTTTTTTAGAACGGTCGAACAGATTTTGGTGTCCTCTCATTAATGCCATGTGCACTGAATGATTTTCTTGGTGTCCTGTGTGCGACCTTTGGTGTCTCATGTTCGACCAAATGTTCGACCATGTGGACACAAGATTTTTCCGTGTCCTTACTTTCAAGTATAGATTTTCAATGTTACGACCATTTCATGCCCTATGTTACGACTACTTTCGTGTTTCACAATGTTTTGTGATCATAACTTTTCACTGGTTTATAAGTTTAATCTCCAATATTCAAAAAATTATACAAATATAGATACAGACGAGATTCAACATTGATTCTGCTATTTTGTACAGTCATTGTTAAATAAAAAAACACTATATATGAGCGGTCGAACGGTCGCACATTTTACCATATTTTCATCCCCATTACACATACCTTTTTCTTTCTGTTCCATATTGTTTTGTATACAATTATGTAAAGCACATACAACCTGTGTACACATGGATGTATACACACCAATTTGAACACTAAATGGCGACTACTGTTCAAGAAAAAGACATCAAAAGAAAATGCATGTAGGACACGAAAATTGTATGTTCAGTAGAAGTAATAATTAAACCCTTTTACTTGGTTTTCATTTGTTTTCAACTATTATTTCTGCATCTGCATCATATTATTTGGCGCTTTTTAGTTTACTTTTCAAGCGATTGTGGCAAGGTATTTAAACTTATGCCATGATTCAGTAGTAGCTGTCAATAGGACACAAAATTATAATTTAGCTGCTAATATGTTTTATATTTTATTATAATTTTACATAAAATTAGTTTTTCATGTACAGATTTGTCCATAAATTGATTAAAAAAAATAATTGGTGTCTGTGATAAACAATTTTTCTGGGTACCCATCAAATAAGGCATCAAAAAACAGTAAAATTTGTCATAATTATTAAATTAAATGATCATATTTATATTTAAAAGCGCTTCCAGCTTCTTTAGTTTGTTTAGAATTGAAAAGTATTAAAATATTCCCAAGTTTGCATGGAGAAATATCATTTTTGTCTATTAAAAAAAATACCCCATTTTCGACTCACCTTTTGAGAATAGCCCATATATTATTGCAAAATATTGTATCGATATCATGATAGATTTTGTCTCAAGAGTAAAACGTCTGCTAGCTTTCCCCAGTTTCAAACTCTCATTGTGGTGGTTTTTTTAGATTATATTGGCCTAGTTTGATCCCAAGGTAGGCATTGTTCTTAGTTAAATCTATTGGTTATCTACAGGGTATAAATCAATAGCCCAACACACAGCTCAAAATTTTGAGACCCCTAACTGTCGTAAAATTGAAGACGGAAATCCTAATAACTCAGCAAATACAGATATTTATGCTTATTCAGAATCAACGTTTGGTTGGCCTACTGTAGGCTATGGAATGACAGAAAACTGAACCTATGCATTTTGCCATATTTGAGAAGCTGTGAGTGATAGTCATTGGGACACACATTATATGGACACAAAAAAACAGTGTCCAGAATCCGTTTTGTGAACCATATTAAAACATTATTGGAATGAGTTCCAATAATGTAAAAATGCACATTTAAAACTGCACAGCCTCCACCACCACAGATCAAAAGCAGAGTTTTTTTAAAAACTTTTTGCATGTAAAATATTTTACAGCTATACGTGACTATCAGTGTCATCATGGTCATTGCGTGTCAAAATTGTAGGTAATCAAAACATTTTTTCTCAAAAGAAATGCGACAGGCCTAGTCATTCATAAAGATTCAAAATTCCATGTCTTTTTGCCCAATTTTTATTTTCCATGACTTTTCCAGGCCTTGATTTTATTTTTTTATTTTCCATGACCGTGGGAACCCTGTATAAGTTATTTTTTTTTTGTCAGGATTATCCCTGTTTATTAACAATTTTATTACTAAATAGAAGTGCTATATATGTAGATTAAAAAGAGGTAGGGACTACTAATGTTATTTTCCTAATATGTCTTCTGAAAGCTGGAATTCATTTTTGTAATACCTCATGGCAGGCTTGGGGCGAGTACTGGACAAAAGTACTCTAGTACAAGTACAAGTAGATGAAAAAATGACGAGTAAGTACTTGAGTACAAGTGCAAGTACTTTTAAAAGTACTTGAGTACAAGTACCGAGTACTTTGGTTGTAAACTTCGGGTGTAAACTGTAATTATTTTACATGAAATTTATTCAATAAATAATTGATTATAATATTTGTTCTTCATGTTGATATATGTGACCCGATCTGGCAAAATGAGTCTTGAGTCGCACTTTGGCAAACGGTTATTGAGAAAATTGGGTGGAAATGATTATTTTTCTATTTAGTTTATTTTTATACAATTGTGTGATTATTTTCCAAAAGTGCACAAATTGCCATTTTGAACTTCAAATGCCATTTTCACAAAAAAGTTAAACATGCTACAGAGTTGTGTGATATACCATTTCAAAGGTAATTTTGTGTAGGTGCGGTATATCTTAATAACCCCAATATTTAAATATGCGACATAGACTCATTTTACCAGATCGGGTCACATATAGATATATATTAGTGATTAACTCTTCCTTTGCCAATTTCGCATTAATGTGAAAACTACCAAGTTCCTTTACCAATTTCGCATTTATGCGAATTCTACATGTGCCCATGCAATAATTGCAATACAGATATTTCATGACATGCATGGTTGGAAATTGCCAACCACAATGGTCAGTGGCATGGACGTATTGTTCTCTTGCATTTTTAATTTGTACGATGTGCACATGCGCATAGCCATAACCTGTATTGTGCCCAGGGTCTACCTCCGGGGTCCTCCTTGAAAAACAAGTCGGGTTTTGGGGGTAGTTTTATCAGTGGGAAGTCGGTAAAGGAAGAGTTAGAATAATATTATATTGGACAGGCCTTTTATTGATATTGCAATTATCTAATGTCATGTCCCGGCCAATATGTATAATAGTGCATTTTCCTATCAGTGTACAAAGTATACACCTTTCTCAATAACAACACGCCACACAGTGAGCAACGCCGAGCTGTTTTAATCAGACAACTGTTGCACACTGTTCAATGACAACACGCCACACAGTGAGCAACGCCGAACTGTTTTAATCAGACAAACTGCTCACGCGCAAACTCGTACAAGCAGTCTATTGTATGCTACATGTAGGCCTACTATTTGGCGAATCATAATAAATAGATAAGTACATACTAGCAGATGTATTTCTGATACTAGTATATAAATTGTCTGTGTCTAAAGCTTTACGTTGCAAAACACGTTAGCTTGAAAACTTGCAGTAGGCCTAATGATGGTAAAATTTGGGGCCAGTGCCGCCAACATTTGGCCGACACTGTATTAAACGCTTAAATGAACCTGAACACACATTGTGTCATGGAAAAGATCAAGGCTATTAAGTGTAGGCCTACACGGATCACAATTCTGCCCTGAAAATCCAAAAGGCAGTATCTGCTTACTTGTAAAGTAAACAGAACTGCCTTTTGGCTTTGCACGGCAGAATTGCAATAACAGGCACACTTTAGCTGCTGGAGACAGTAATATCAAATCAAATGTATTACTATAATACATGTATATCCGTACAAGATTTAAACCGGGCATGCGCTGAGAAATTAGCCTATTATTAGTTTAAAAATATATTTTTTGAAGAGCACCTCACTGTTGTATTTATTTTTATACTCGGTCCGTCATCACATTTCGGGAACGGAAAGGGTTATAAAAAGCCGCCGTAGGCAGACAATTGTCTCATTATGTAACCTCACACCTTTAACCCTTACGCGACACTAACGTGTCCAATTATCTATTCCTCTAATTTGGAGCACAATGTATATTGTACATTTTAGGGTTGTTTAGTTCGCTAGACACCTGACGTCTTGTGCATAATCTTGTTTTTAGTATATACAGGGATCCAATTTTTTTAGGATGAACCGCATTATAAGTGATTTGTAATAGAGGCCTAATAATATATAAATTATAAAGTTAGTGGTGTCCCGCAGTTGAACGGTGATGTTTGCCGTCTAATTACTTTGGTCATCTTTGTTAGCAAAGTGCTGTTATATCATGTGTTAATCCTATGTACATCTCGGTACAATGCTGGTTAATTTTCGGCCCAATGTCTTGAACATTGGCCCGGCATGGTAAGGTCACTGTAGATAAGACGTCGCGTTGTCGCGGTCGTGTTTTTTTGGTACTTACACAACTTGGTACAGAGTTGTATGAGCTTTAGCTGTTTTAAGATATCTTAGTCCACACAGAGTCTCAACTGCTTTATAAGATAACAGGTATAAACTACTAGTTCACTGAAGTGACATTATTTGTCCGGTGCTGGGGAAATGTCGGCTAAGTGTCTACGCATTGGGCCAATATTGTACAAATATTATGCAAATACCGATTGATCTTCACAACAAACACGAGAAATTGAACCTATAGTAATCTTGGTACACCGTCTTCAACGTTGGCCTACCATTATACCATCATTGGTCCAATGCCTCGTGTTTGCTGGGGTTTAGCTGCGAAGAACAAGGTGTTGTGTGATTTTAAAATGGCGCGACATCATTGTTGAAATCACCCCTCACTGATTATTAGTCCTAGTGTATAGCATAGTCACTTGTAAATATTATATCAACATGTATTCCTGTTTTCCAAAGATACGTCTCACGTCTTTTTTTAAGAATAGCTATTTAATTATCTACACGAGGATACTAATATATACAAGGAAAAACAAGAAATTAGTAGCATCATATTGTAAAAAAGGTGCACTTCTGTTATAAGTTGGTGTAAGTGATTGGACTAGATTTAAAATAATTTCAAAGTATTAATTAAATCATTTTCAATATAATTGCTAAACGGATGGTAAACGAATCATTAACTGAATGTTCCATATACCGCTATACTGCTTTATGATTTGTATGTGAGCTATTTTGAATAAATTTAAGATGACTAGTACTCGTAAAGTACTCATAAGTACTCGTTAAAAGTACTTTCATTTTTAAAAGTACTTGAGTACAAGTACGAGTACAAATACTTTTTAAAAGTAAGAGTACCGAGTACCGACGAGTACTGCAAAATCGGTACCGAGTACATTGACCCCAAGCCTGCCTCATGGTAGCCATTTATTTTCCTATGCTTAAATGTTAACATAAAGTCTGGAGATTGAGTGAGTTTGGCGTGAAAAATCATATGAAAAAAAGAGGTATTACGAAGGAATAAAATGTCAAATTGTCCATTAGTTACAATAAAGTATCCTGCATGGCCTATGATGGCCAGATTGGATACTAATATTTTTATTATTTGTAACGGTAAATATACCTAATATTCCTGGACTATGACTTTCCTAGACCCGTGGCAACACTGCAAGTCATTGACAAATGTTAGCTAGATGTTGGGCCAGCATCGTAACCTGTGTCAAACCAAAATTGGATAAATACCTTGTGTTTACTTGCTAATAAGTTACTTCGTATCTGGTTGTCTCTTGCCCCCCCCCTGTAGTGGTATCTATCTGATTCCAAGCAGACCTGACTTTCCAACCCAATGTTTGATTAATGTTGTGCCATCGTCTCGGAAGGTGACAACAATAAAACAGCATTGGGTCAACATCGAGTGTTCGCTGGTTTAGTCATCTTACTAAATTAACAATATTTATGGGTTCTACTATAATCCCATGTTATAAAGCCAAGAAAAACAAGCACCCCTATTGTAAGAGCTTGAGAGAACCAAGACAGAAGACACAATGAAAGACAAACGAGTTTGCATAAAGGATCAGGTTTTACTGTGCAATTATAATACATAATACATACTGGAGAATCTGCATATAAAGGAGCATGATAAAATTCACCTTCCTAGAAAAAACGATTTTTCTTTTTGTATAAGTAATTATTCTACAGGCAACATACATGACTTTTTCCTTTTGGAGCAAAAAGAAAATTCCTTAGAAAAATAAAGTCCAGGTTATTGCCTGTGCTAAGAGGCTACAGCTTCCATTAGCTTTTACATCTGCCAGATAAAGAATTAGGCTTTTGACAGCTGATTATCTGTTTCTCATGACTGAAACTCTGATATAAATTATTTGATTGTACATATCTACTGCTGTAAGCTGGCATTGAGGTCTACCTAATATTTCAATGCATGGTTATTATTACATACAACATTTTTTATGAACACAAGCATTTAATATGAGAAAATATAATCTTAATTTATATACTTAAATATTATGGCTCACAGTTCAGATGTGAGAATCTGAATGCATTATCATTTTGATCGTTTACACAGAGATCTTAGAGACACACGTAGACTACTCCAAGTGGGTGACCTATGTCTCAACTCTTTTGAAGCTAGTAATATAGACAAGTTTAATGTCCTTGGCCGAACTATTGGAGACTTACATAAAATAATTTTCTGTGAGCAAGGGTGGAACATGGCAAACTGATAAAAAATCAATCAGCAATTACGATAACCGGAACCTTTTAGGAGTAGTCAATAAAGACTACAATATAGTCAACTTATAAGTACCAGCCACCATCACTCGATCAGCATATTACCATTTTTACCAAGGAGTTGTTAAATCATATAAAATGCATAGCGATGTTATTTCCAGCATAGCAGTTGTCTACCACCAGTTTTCCTAGATATTGTAATTAAATAAACAGATGGGGCCGATTGCCATGTAAGATTATGATCACAAAGAGGTGGATATTCCTCTCAGACCAACATAAAATAACCAGTGCAGATCTAGAACTTGTAAATATTATCAGAAATGTTTCCCAAAAGGCATATAAATATTAAGATGGTACAAACCAATGCACAATAAAATACCATATTTTAATAAAACAATGCTTATAAAAAAAAATAAAAAAATATTGACACACATATTAGTAAAGTAAGCTCCTACATTATGAAGAATTTAGTCCCTATTTCAAAATGTAAAACCACTAACGGCATGCCAAATTCCAGTTTATCATTGATATTTATCTGCTGTGCACGATCCTAAAGACAATCTTGTCCAGCAGCCCTGAGAAATTTGAAATTGATAAGTTTACCTTCAATTTATCACACAAGCAACAATTCATTTCTGCACAGTTAATTAATAGCCTCCTCTGAGGTGTTTATGTAGCATTTTTATGTAGCATTTTAAACTAAATGCTGAACATGATAAATGCTGCAGCACACAACACAAATGTTTGACGGATCACTATCCAGTGAACTTTATCACAGCATACATTGGATGCTGCTGGATTCCTTTTTGGTAAAGGTTAAAGATGGTGCAAAACATTAGTGCACAGAGATATCAGCATTTTGTGTTTGTTGGCATGTTGCAAGCACATCACAACTCATGGGAGCTTGTTTTATTTATTTTTTGTCTGTAATTCAACCCTATTTGTATAAGTTGTAACCGGAATGAATCATTGAAGTGCTCCTAACAGCTAATACAATAAATGTAAATTGTTGTGAAATATGTTATCTCTCAGTCTGAAGAAGATATTGAAAAAGAGAGCTTCATATATTGACCTACCACAATTAATTTAATAAAGAGTTTGGTTTATACAAGCATGAAAATGTTACCCTTAACACATACAGCACGTGGATCGGTTCTGACGTCTAAAGTCGATCCCGCACTGTAAGAGTAAACAAATTTCTAATGGCTGAAGACCCATACCATAGGTATTCAAATGAAGCGGAAAATGCTACCCGAGACATTTATGATGATTTCAAATTGAAAAAAAACTTTTGGTCTCCATGGTTTCTACAAAAAAAAATCAGCATTGTAATGGTTAAAGTGCTGATCACATAATTACAGCCATTTTATTTATCCTTCAAACAAGAGAATTTGAATGAGAAGTGAGTATTCCATTTAGTAGACATTTATTTTGATTAAAAGGTAATAATCCTCTACATAATGACTTTAATTTGATTAAGAGCTGGTCAACCTAAATCAAGTATTTTTGCACATAGTTTTTGAATAAAATGTTAGTTTATTATGAATATTTTACATAGCCAGAAAGGTTCGGGTATAATACATCTAATTTAGTTTCAATACAATGATCTTAAATCGAATATAGCCTTGGGTACTTGTCCTATGGATGAATTGTAAGCTCAAAAGATATTGTAATCTCAACGATTAAATTAATAGAAAAATAGCACTGAAATAATTGAGATACACTGCACACTAGACTGCAATCTGCCATTTCTTTTCCTACTAAGACGTAGAAAGAGCAATTCAGCATCTCCAGCCAATAAGCACAGTCACATCCAACCCTTGGACTACCAAGCAACTTTCAGAATGAATAAAATACCATTAACCCTTGTCCTGCTAGACCCGGATATATACGGTTTTAAGCATATTTGAAGCCAAATAATATGTCACTGAAATGGACAATACAGTTTGTGGTAGATGTACAGTTAGTCAAATACCTCAATTTAGAATATGTATATTTTCGAAAAATATCTATATTTTTCGTCATTCAAAGCTGGAAATTGCGTTAGCAATTTTAGCTTCAAATGACAAAAATTACAATTGAAACAATTCAGCAGGACAAGGGCTAAAATTTGTAACATATTTTGTGGCAGATGCTCAGCTAATCAAATAATTCAAATTTGGAAGTCTATTTTTCATAAATAATACTATTTTTTATTCATTTGAAGCTGGAAATTGTGTTGGCAATTCCAGCTTCAAATGAATGAAAAATACCCACAAACAATTCCTCAGTACAATGGTTGAGTTACCCTCTTTCTTATAAAATATTAGCCCTTCATGCAGGCAGTTTTTGCTCCTGAAGGACTTGCAGACACATTAGAAATATATCTGAGGTTGCAAAATTAACACTTTGTAAAAAGTTTGAGTGCTTAGTAGCACCTACAAAGGTGTACTGTGAGGATATATGTGATTATGCATACATTAGGTAGCTTTGGCGTTCACTTTGCGCTCATTAAACTTATCATACACTCAACCATCTGTGTAAAAAAAAATCTTAGGTATTGCATGCTGGTATGCAACTGATATCAGCCAACAGACAAAATACATTGCTTTTAAATGTAAGATGACTATTGCACTACGGCTTCAACGTCAGCTGATTAAAAAAACTCGTGCTAATGCCTTATGTGAGTGACCGTTTACAGATACTAGAAACAATGGAAGCGTAATGTTACATACTATTCTTCACAAATCTTAGGAGTACATATTTTCTGGCCAGCCAGCAAAAAAGTCAGAAATCTTACCACATTAAAACATCAGCAAGAATACTTCGGCATCTAGAAAGTAATCTCCACGCTCAGTTTAAAATGAAAAAAATGAGATTACTCAGTGATATTGAAGTTATGGTAACGCATGTTACCCTGCAATAGTAGTTAATTTTCTCCAATACTAATTAACATTAGTGTAAACTTATTAAAATATACATCATTATTTTACACCAGTCGTTTATGCTTATTTTCATAAAACTAGAAATGCAATGTAGTTTTCATTCAGTCCACACATTTTAGCATGCCGACTCATTGAACATCAGTAATAGTGTAATGTCATTTACATAAAAGATTAAATAATTTTAACAATATCTATTAAGCATCATTCTAATTGTTTCACTGGAAATAAATTTATTTGTACATCTAAAATATACTTTTGAATAGCACTTTGGAAAATAAAACAAAAACTAAACAGTTACCACTAAGGATCAGATTTATTTATCTACAGTTTGTACATTTACCAAGATGAACACATTGTACGACTGTACATGATGAGGGAAATTATAGAGCTAAGTCATTATTAAGCTCATCTTGGTTATATGTCAATTGTGTTGAACAAATAGCACACCTTATCCTTTTGTTCCTAACATAGACTTCACAATTTTATCCTGTTGTTTAACAAACCAATAGATTTTTGGCAATACTATGACTATCAACGACCATCTTTTATCACACCAATATGCATTAGGATTCAGTTTTGCATAAACCCTTAACCCTTTAAGCCCTCACGATGCATTAAAGCATCATTTTACATATCTAAAAACAGGCTTTAATTCTCCTACAACTAGGGGTCTTAGAATTAAAATTTGCATGAAACTGGTTTACAATACATCGCAATTTTCTCGAATTTTTCACCCACTTTAAGTCATCTTCATCCACTACAAGTCGAGAATTGCGACAGCAATTCGCGGCTTGTAATGGATGAAGATGACAATGGTAAATTCAGGCTTGAAAGGGTTAACGTGCAAAATGAAAAATGTCGCATTCCCTGGCAAAGGTGTGTACCTTACCTTGAACTGGACATTAACTAGCCCGTATAGAAGTAAGTCTATTACAATTAAGAATTATCCTGAAAAAAAACCCAGTCAGTGAAAGTCCTAAAAGTAATTAATAAAAAAATGATATTTTTTAAATTATGTTATCATTCACATGCATCTTATATCTATGACATCACTTTACTTAACAGAAACAAATGTACAGCTCTGTGTTAACTCCTTGGAATTATCAAATATCCTGTGGTACTTCTTTATTTAAGTTGAAATTGCTTAGAAACATAGATCT
Source organism: Flabesymbios commensalis (assembly GCA_964017125.1). Lineage (NCBI taxonomy): Eukaryota > Metazoa > Annelida > Polychaeta > Terebellida > Flabelligeridae > Flabesymbios > Flabesymbios commensalis. The sequence continues at coordinate 67,729,955 of OZ024909.1, read as the reverse complement.
GAAAGATATATTTTTTGAAATAAATGTAGATGAGCTAGATTAGTGAACTGTATTATCTGTGTGCACGAACCAACTACTCAGTACTCTTAGCTACATGGCTAGGACTTGATAGCAAAAATGAGCATACTTTTAATTTGAGCAAATTTATTATCTGACACTACATGTTTAGTCAATTTAAAAATGTATATATATATAACAGCATTCAATGAATCTGTTAAGTAGAATAAAAGAAGTGGTATGAGACTTTTTTCAATGTTGCTTTTTTGATGAAGATATTTACCTCAAAAGCACAATGTACTTATGCAACTCATATATATTATGAACACTATGGGACTAAGCATGAGTTTGTTACAGTACAATAACTATATCCTACTGATTTTAACCCCTGTACTGCTGAATTGTTGGCGAGTAGTTTTCATTAATTTGAAGCTGGAATTGCTGACGCAATTCCCAGCTTCAAATGACGAGAAATATGTATATTTATGAGAAAATAGACATCACCAATTATGAATTAACTGAACATCTACCAGAAACAATTTTATCAAATTTAGCGATATTTCTATTGATCAAAAACATGCTTGAAACCGTCAACCCCTTTAACCACCAAATTATTCAATCTGAATTTTTACCCACTTGAAGTTGTGTCTCGCTGACGCGATCCACAACTTCAAGTGAGTGAAAATTATTCAAGTTTGACAAAATGAAGGTCAACTGTTTTAAGATTTTGCTGATAGATGTCACATTTTATCTTTAACATGTTCAAGATGTGGTACTTGATGTGTTTACGGGTTAATAAGAAGGTGCTTCAGTAATTATTTGCAATGATAGAACAGTCAACACATACAAGTGAAACAAGTACAAAAACATTTTCAAGTCATGACTTCCAACACTGTTTATTATTCATATTTTAATTGACCTGTGCTTCAACTAAACTAGCTTTTAGAAATAAAAAAGTGTTTTGGGTTTCATTCAAGGCTCACTGAAATTTAACCAGCATTCGATTTGACCACACAGTGTAGTTCATTCAGATTTAAAACATACCGGAAATAAATAAATTGAACAATTTTTGATCAGAAACAGAGAAATGACTAATTTACACGAATGCGATATCAAAAAACTAAGCACATATTGAGACACGAGCTCCAAGGCAATGATATCCCAGTCAATATGAACATTGGTTCAGCTCTGTCGCAATGTTAGGAGAATGTCAGAGATGTCATGTTAACTGATATGTGGTTAACACTGATGAACTAGGTCACCAATAAATTGTACAATAAATGCGAAGAACATATTCCTTGAAATGTATTGATATCCCTTTTTTAATATGTAAGATTGTTGTAATCCAGTAGAAGCATATAAGATTCTAATTATGTGTTGAGAAAATCTGCCTGTAAGACATTGACTTTAATATAAATGTTACACAATTTTGAGCTGCGTAATTTTTACTTTATTCCTCATTCCATATTTTAGACTGAAAATTCCTTTGCCTTCTTTCCTGCAAGGTGTAATTTTTATTCCATAATCCAAAAGAATTACCCTAAAACCGCTAAATTAAATAATTTAAGTTTTCACCCACTTGAAGAACTTTGTGTCTTGCTACTGCGACCCACAACTTCAAGTGGGTGAAAATTGCTCATTTGTTTAATTTGAGACTGAACATTTCCAAATCTTGATGTCTGAACACACATCTGGTTCCAATTACTGTGATCTAAATGGCTAATAAAATGGACTAAAAAGAACAATAGTCGCGATTAGCGGTTTTAGGGTTAATATGTGTGGGATTTAATACAAAATAATGTAGTTTCTGTTGTTATCACATGACGGTATACCTGACAGTAATATAACTCCAATATGGCAAAATAAAGACAGCTTTGTAGCTGTGATTGTAAAAGCAACAAAAATTGAGCAGAGAAGACTCTTTGGTATGAATGTACAAAGACAAAAAAAACACAACGAGTAATGAAACATGTATAATAGTAGGCAGAGATAAAGACAACAGATCTATGGCAAGTCACTTAAAACGTAACTACACGCTGCAGAGTATAACGTGACAAATTCACTCCCAACAAAATTACTTGGAGTATTACCTCATAGATTCATCTAAAAATTGAAGAAAATATATATTCTTTAACAACCTGCATTGAGGTTATGTGAGGGTACTTCTGAAAACAGTACTGGTATTTCAATGAAGTTGTTTAAGAACTTGGCTGATTTGTAACAAGCCTTTTTTATCGACATCCAGCACAGAATTAACTCAGATATGTATTCTAACATCATGCGTTAAATTTGCATACAGAGAATATTTGTAACAAAGGGCTTTCCACATGTACACAAGTCTTTATTATTTATTTCTTAAAGACCAGGAAAGTGAAGTAGTAACAGTCATTTATATGGCAAACAATTGGGCAGCCGCACAAAATTAATCCAGTGTTTGTGATTTTTTTCAAACACAGTGTTTTTAACAATTTACTTCCATCGAGTATCTCCTCCAGATCCCACATTTGTTATATATTATGAAGGTATAATGTCTTAAGTGAACACATGTTCGAACATGCTAAAATTAATTTGGGTAAACAGTACTTGAAAATCATAAAAATATATGAAATTAAGTATAAACATTTCAGAAAAATCAGTCAAGCAGTCTTAAAATCAGTAGAAAAGCATATAGAATATGCTACGTATGTGTATATATAATGTATAAGTAATATAAAAAACTTTAAAAAAGGATGTCTCTAATCTCATTAAAACCTATTGTGCAGTGTAGAATTTAGATGATGCCATCACTAACATAAAGTAGATGATAAACAGCCACTTCACAGCGAGCTGGTGTGGTGTCGAACACAGTCTTTGTAACCTGCACTGCTATTACTGTTAGACATTAGAGTTTTGTAGGGACACATGACACATCTGAGTAAACCTCACCCATTAAAAGCTGAGCATCTAGACAGATTATTTCAACAAGTATTTCTTGCTTGAAAATGCACCACACTGAGGGTTAATAAATAAAGAGAAACATCCAGCATTTATTTAAATTGCTTTGGACACACATTATCCATTCTGAATACTATCAATGACAACAACCCTATAACCTTTAGGCTGAAATTTACACAACAATTGATGTTCCATTTTGAATGACATGATTCCAAGATCTGGATATTTGAACAAATATACGTATTTGTGTTCATGACAAAATTGGATCTACACATTAACTTAAATTTAACAATCAGCACTAAAGTACATGATCCTATAGTTTATCTTCTTCAGTAACTAAAAAAGATGTCTGTCAAATACGCAAAGATGAGTAATTTATTTCCAAATTAACCACTTGGTGAAGTTAACTGGTTTTACTTCTCCATCATTTAGATGATAGGAGAATCCGACAAAATTGGTCATTATGAGACAAAGTAGATTATCAGAGCGCTACACAATCTTTTTTTGAGACATGAGCTCAGATTACTTCCGCACTCAATGTCACACAGTTATGTGTGACAAATCAACATGAGTTTCTGTGTAAATGTCATGGCTATCTCACCAAACCTGACTTCACAAGCACATTAACAAGACAAACAACTATACAGGCATAACACACTCAGACCAGCCATTCCCTCCTACACAAGCGCTTAACAGTGTGTATTAGGGTACAGGCCTGTGATACGGTGAAGCAGATACCATGCCATATGGTGTTCCCGTCATGGTCACGCCTGCTGGATATGAGGACATCGGGGCATGCATAGGCTGGGAAGGGGGATAACCAGGTATTCCTGGAGCGCGAGGGGCGCCTGGTAATTGAGCTGCCTGAGCCGGGGAGACAGAGTAGGTAGGGTAGGGATACATGCCGTGCGTACTGCTTGACATTGTATGAGCTCCCATAGGCGAGGCCTGAGAAATGGCCGCACCAGCATAGGGTCCATTAGCCAGTACTGTGGGCATGCCGGCATGACTTGGCTGTGGCATTGCTAGACTACTAGCAGGGGCAGCATAAAGACCCGCCGCCGGACCATACGGAGAGGCAGAGGCAGGTAGCGCTGACTGGTGATACATTGGACTGGGATAACCAGGCTGAGCAGGTATATGAGATGGGTAGGCTGCAGGAGGCCGAGCTAGAACTGCTGATCCAGTATTAGCGGATAACACTTGCTGTGGGTAAGCTGGTGCCATACTGCCAGGAGGACTTGCAGACAACACTCCCTGACCAGGATACATTGCAGCAGGCTTGTCTGGAGCGGACGGTGGTGCCCCAGCAGCGGCATAGTAGGCATTGTAATTCATCTTCTCAACTAAAACACAAAACACTTTAACCTTTTCACTACCATACATGACGGAAATTTCCGTCGTCATTCGTCAATGAACGTAACCATAAAATGACATAAATTTTCGTCAAATATATACTACATTTATGTATTTTTCGTTATTTGAAGCTGGAAATTGCGTTAGCAATTCCAGCTTCAAATGACGAAAAATAGAACTCGTACACCAGTATATCTGGATCCTGGCATGCACCCCGGCCTGGAAGTCAAAGGGTTAAATAATATTGAGGAGCCATAAAAATAATCTACATTGTTCAAATATATCATTTGTGATTATATTTATCTAATAGCACAAATAAACTCAATTTAAATTGATGTGTATAAAAATTCCAAAACATTTTTATTCTGAGTACTCGATAATGTTTTAAAAATGAGGGGTGATACTCCATTGACATTAAAAGCTTATCTGTATGACTGTCAGAATCAATTTTGGTCTACGGTTGGGCCAACATAGTTGATAGTGCGCCAAGAATAATACAACATCCGGCATAGGTGAAATGATAATGATTGGCAACTAATACAGCAGAAAGTTACAGTGAGTAGTGACCAGACTAATTGCTACGCTATTGATGGGAACACTTGACTTAAAAATTACTGCTACTAGTACTTAGGGAGTGGTGAGGAAAAGAAACATTTCATAGTTTATTATCTTTATAAATTTAATAGCTATACCATTGAATTGTACAGATTGTCGAGTACTGACCAAAATTGGAAGCTCACTCCCAGCGCTAAATAAGCTGGGGATGACATGTTACACTGAGTACGCCAAAATTCTAACCAAAGGCTGAGGGCGAGTGCTAAAGGCAAACACAGCGTTATTATGTTTTCTTTGTTTGATAAAGATTGAAATACTATGTGAGAAATGTGTTGTGATCATAGCAAAAGGATGACAGCAAAAACTGAGCAAACACCATGAACACTCCTAAATAAAGAAGATGATTATTTATAATTGAGTAATAACAGTCAAAACAAGATACCACAACTAGCTCACCTGCACGAAGAAGAGTTAGGACGCATCAATGTTTTCTTGCACTGCGAGTCCAACGTCAAACCTCAGGCTTTTTTGTTTATTTGTCTCTTTCTAAAATCAAACATATCAATATCATGTCAGAATCGAGATACAGATCACAATGACATATTACATTCACTACTCGAATTCTTTTCTTTTTTTCCAAAATTTTGTGTTTTTTTGTGATATTTGTTTGTTTTTTTGATGTGCATGTTTCCCAATTTTTTTTTTAAGAATTTGGTAGGGGGGTGGGTGGGTGGGGTCTGGCCAATCCAAGTTTTTCTCAGATTTTTGGATTTTTTTAACTTGACAAGACCCCTTAAGGGGTCATTCCATGTTTATTCAAAGAAAATGTTTATTCTTAGATTTTCTTCCAACTTTACTAGAGGTTATCCCAAAACTATTCAGATGAGCAAGTGTGAAGAGTCCTCTAGTCCAAGTACTTTTTGAGATATGGCAGGGCTTTATAAATCCTATCCCCCGACGCCCAGGGCAACATTGAAAAGGCCCAGGGCTACTTGCTGGGGCTCTGTACCAACAGCCAAGGATCAGAAGCTATATTTTTTAATGAAAATGCGACACACGTCACTACATTATGTAATATTCCTTGTGCCAGGCCTTCAGATTTAGCGAGTGAAATACAGCACACCTCACGTCGTCAGGCCTAAAAAAAGTATTGTTTGTTTCTGATTTCTGACAGACGCTATCAAAATATATGCGATTCAAACTTATTTTATTGATTTCCTAAAGTGAAATATTGCTTAATTCCTATCAAAACATGTGACCTAAACTTTTTTCAAAGCTTCAGCTATCCGACTGCATGTTTGTTTGATATAAATAGGCCTGGAAGCTGGATGCCTGACCAGGCGCTCTAACCAAAGAAAGTGGATAATAAATTCTTTGTTCCGACCTCCCAAATACATTTCATAGGCCCATTCGAGTGGCTGTTTCCGTTGTCGATACTTTTGTGTCAACTTGGACAAACAACTTTTCTTTAAATCAATCTGAACGATGGGTGAAATTGGGACCTATTAATGACGATTGTCTGTGTCATAGCAAAACAACGCAAAAAAGTCAATGACGCAAACAGCGTTCGATTGTCCTGTGCTTAGAAGCCCCAGTATTACATTGATGCGCATGAGCGGCTGATGTGCATTGCACGCATGCGCACATGCTTTTGTTTACATCTGACTGCTTGTGGTGTAAGCTACATGTGTGTGAATGGTTATTTTTAGAACAACGTATTCTCAGCAAACACAAGGCGCTGACGGTACCCCATGCTGATTTGATATTGGGCCAGATTCGCAAACGGCGGGCCAACATTAATCCACCATGGGAATAAAGTCTCATGTTTACTTGTTTGTATTATTCTGCAGCACAAAAATAGCCAAAAACACACATTTTAGGGCAGTATCAAGTTTGTGATGCTGACCATTTTGCACCCTAACATTAGGTACATCACATAAACATTTTAATTTGTCCAATAAAATTATGCTGACCCTTTTTTCCATTACCGCCCACATGCTAAAAGAAATATTTGACAACATTGCCGGTCAACATTAAACGCACATATTCATATTCATTGTTTCAAGGTCTCGTGTATCACGTGCACTGGAAAAAATAAATGGATCGGGGAGGGGCGAGTTAATCCAGCCACAGTTCCTTCATTGAGGGTTGTTTGAATGCTGGGCCACCTGCTGGTATTGGGGGACCAAATGGTCGCTAGACTGGTCACACTACGGCGTGTATGTGTACAGCTGCGTAGGCCTACACCAGCAGTGTTCAACCAGTGCTGTTTGCAGGTTGGCCCAGCATTGCAGATGTGTTAACGCTATACAGCGTCGTCATGTCTATATCCAGTGCACTGTCAGCTTATTGTTGTGTATACATGCGCAACACAATGCTTGCAGTGCATTTGCACACAAGTATATGTATGCAGCAGCATACACCCCTCAGTGCCTGCTGACCACCCCGAAACCACAAGACAGTCACCCAATATTGTATGAATGCTGAGCCAGTGGCAGTGGTGTAGACAGAGGAGAGGTTCTTCAGTGAGTGGGCTCGAATTATCTGGGGGGGGGGGGGGGGGGGATTCTCAAACACGCCAAGAAATACCGCATGCATAACGTGTTAGACAGGTCCATGCACAAGTGAGGGATGTTTTAGTGGTAGATGCTTTGGTGCAAAAAAACACACATGCATTAGAAGAATGGTTCACATGGTTGGGAGGGTGCTACTTTATACCACATATGCACATAACAATAAGAAAATTGAGAATAGCCTCCTGCCCTATTTATGTTTTTTTTTCAAGTCTACGAGGGGGTCATGGAAGAAAAATTTTGATAGATTTTGATCCTTATGGCTAAGAAACTGAACCATTTTTACCCTCGGTGCGCCCCATGAGGAAGTGTAGGGCCATTTTTACCCTTGGTGCGCCCCATGGGGTATCTCAATTCTTAGAGATTCCCACATTGTTTTGTCTAAATTGCCTTATTTTTTGCATTTTTTTACAAAAATTTAAAAAAATGGCACCTGTAAACAGGTGGGGGCTGACCACAGATAAAAGTATGTACTTCCTTTGAAGTAGTACTTAGATTAAGGTATGTCCGTACTTCGATCTAAGTACACCCTCATGAAGATGACGCATACGCAGAATTACGGTCACGATCTATGGATTCAATGCATGTTGATACAATGTTGGATCAGCATCTAAGAAGCTGAACCAGCATTGACCCAACACCGAATCTATGGCTCGTGTTTGATGGGAAGCATCCATTTGGGTTGTCTGTTCATCCACATACGCAGTATTACATGTCCCTAATATAGGGCCTAACCAGCATATCTAGGTCAATCCTACATCTAGGTAAATCCTATACCCACCCATGAAAAATCTAAAGCCAAACAGTTGGCAATTAATTAAACACTTGTTATAACAATGGATTTGCAAAGCGTACTTTTGGTCCCATTCATTCTTGCTTCTACGTCGTACTATAATGTGAAATTACAATTACATAATTTTACAATTTTTTCTTAATGATGAACATGTTACTATATATGAGCTTAACATCATTATCTATTTATTACATAATTCTGTATCATCTGTACATAAACATTATTTTAGTATATTATGTCCATACTGGGACTAAATATGTCTAGAAATGAAATGAATCGGGCTTTAGGCCACCTTTGTGCACATATAGGCTAAACTGGGCCAGGAGAACCTCCTGAGGATGGCGAGATGATTGAGATGACACTGTCCTCCAGACACAGGATTCGAAATTCGAGCCCTGGCGGTCTGAGGCCGAGCACGCTACCTCTCGGTCACGGAGGCTCCCCACAATACTGACTTTCACACGTGGATGGGGAAGAAACATTTTTGTTTCTTTGAAACCGCCGAGACCGGGAACCGAACCCCGAACTCTGGCGTGAAAGGCAGCGGTGCTAACCACTACCCTAGGGCCCCCGCCCAAATATGTCTAGAGCAAAGTATCTCTCATTACTCCACCTAGAAGTGACCGATGTCAATAGTTTTATTATGCTATTTTATTTTAATGTGTGATTGTATTATTGTGTATATCGGGTGAGACAGTGATAAACATATATGTCTGGCATGAGAGAGAAGGTGGTGTTACAAGTAACGATTGGTTTCATGCATTGCTGTTTATATAAATTCCAAGGATCCCAAATTTAAAGACATTATTCTAATTTCGAATGATTGTGGTTATCAGAACAAAAATAAAGTACATATGCCCTCACGAGTATATAGGCTACAAACAAGACGCCAAACAGCCACCATAATCCCCCAACCCGCCCGCGTGGTACATATTTTACAGGGTGCATCCTTCCCTGAACTCTCACATTCTGTTTTACAGTAATCTATCTAGCACAGTTTGCCATTTATATTACAGATATTAAAGTCAGCGATGGTCGCAAGTCCGTCAGTTTTTTATTTGTCCTATTGAAATCTTCTTGCTAGCTGGCATAGTTTTCCCGATATTACCCATATTAAAGTCAATAATGCCCTCAAGTTGGCCATTTTGCATTTGATCGAGTTCTTATTTTCCAGGATATATCTCTACCTGAAACCGCACATTTTTATATTTTGTTTTAAGATACCCGGTAATGGTCTAACTAACGGTTTGTCATATACCAGGCATAATAAAGTTGATATAGACGATAGTCGGCCACTTTGAATTTGATCAAGTTGAAAATTGTCAGGTGATATCCCTCCATGAGACCGCACATTTTTTTTATAGTAGGCCTAATGGTGGCAGGATTTGTCAGATATTAGGTATATTAAAGATAATTATGCCCGATAGTCTGCCATTTCAAATTTAATCGATTTAATTTGTTCAGGGAATATCCTTACTTGAAACCGTACATTTTTTTATAGCTATCTGACACGGCTTGCTAGATATCAGGCATATTAATGTTAATTGTGGCCGATGGTCGGCCATTTAGGTAGGTCAAATTTAATAAACACCATAAGGCCTATCTACACCCGATGATGTATGTGTGTTTGCACAATTCAATAAATCCCTCCATGGGTTTCAGAGATCTGCTCCAGAAACTAAATTCGGACCGGCAAATGGACGGCCGGATCAACACGGACATCAGAGGCGACGCCATAACCCCCCGCCCCCACTTCGTCGGGCGGGGTATAAAATGAAGGCGGCTCGTCCTCAACAACCATGAGGTAAAATATGTAGATTACTTATTCTTTAAGAAGTACCAATCGCTTTCGTCTACCTTCATGTCTATCAGACCAGGTTCAAACAGTGGCGACTACATCGTGACCGACATCACAGCATTGAAATATGAACCAACGGGAAATGCGACTTCCCATTCCCAGCACACACGAGACATCGACTCAATGCTGGACCAATGTTGTGCCACCGACTACGACGCTGGCCCAACATTGTCTCGTGCTCGCTGGGGTTATAACTTAAGACATACCGATGATTTTCAACTACTTGCACATGGGCGCAATATTAACATAGACAAATAGGCCTATAGGAGAATACTACCGATATGTTGATTAAAATATCCAGTGTGCGACATTAACGCTCGACAGCTCGACCCAGTCCAGTAATCCTGGCACCGGGCGAGTACACATTCTCAGGCACTGGACCTGCTGGTCGAGTATATATTCAAGGCCTTATCTGCTTATGTAATGTTACTAGGCCTATACTAGTATTGTCAGCATCTCCGACCAGTGCATGGATAGTCTGCAGTAGCGGTATTAGGACAACGCGGCGTTGTCATTAAGCCACGCGACATTGGTTAGAGCTCCCTGCACGTGCCAGCCTCCATCCACTCTCACGCCGCCACTGTGAACGCGCTGGCAGCAGTTGTAACTGGTATGGTAATACAGGCTGACATCCTGTGCAGCCACGGCCCGCTTTATTGGCTTAGACGACGCAGTTACCATCACTTTTCATCTTTGAATGTTCTCATTTGGGTACGACAATATCTTAATATGGTATTTGTTTTTAGCACATCAGAATAATAGAAATGCGTCGGCGGCATACTGTATGAATGCTTTAAAAAGACGTAGGCCTAACTGATTAAATTTACGTCTAATTTCACACAGTGTGTAGGCCTCAGAATGTCTGCCGTCCCGATGACGTCATCTACTCTTACCGACTCTAGCCCGCCATTGATTAAATGGTGGTATAACTATATTATCCCTGCAGGGACATCGTGTATACATGTGCGCTAAGGGTTGAGCACGTGTCAAGTCGTATGTCCCTCGGCGCTACTATAGTGGAAACAGATCCATACCTCACATATTTGGATGACCAGTGGACGCCAACTGAGCAAACAGTCTAAGACATGAGCTAGCGCGAAAAACAGATGCTTCAAATCTTACTTAACATTAAGCCTATAAATTGGTGTCGCATTATCGCTGGGAATTTAACAGGGGCGCTTGTAAATCAATGATCACTAGTGCAATGATTATGAGCAGTTATTACTTTGGTTGTAAGCAACTGACATGGTGGCGTCATTCTGACACAACTCAACGAATAATTACCCAACACACACAGGTGTTATTCAATGCTAGTCCACCTGTACGACGCTGGCCCAATGTTAAAACAAGATGTAGGGCCTACAACAACTAGGCTACATGTAACAGTAGCATACCGCGTTTACACCCACCCTCACAACACGCTGACTGTGGCTCAATCATGTTGTCACAGCTACATTAAGCAGGCTGGTGTCTGATAGATTTTTTCAAGCCAGCAGATATTCTGGTAATAAAGGGTACAACAAAATCAGGGGGGGGGGGGTCTCGTTTATTAGGGATAATACGGTATATACTCAGACGGAACGCTTAAGCCATCTAGAGCTAAATAGACTCTAGATGCAAATATGTTATTTATATTATTTGATTATGTGACTTGATATCATCCAAATTTCAATGAGAAATAACAAGTGATTATTCTGGTATTATGCTATATGTTTGTCTTTGTTATTTTTAACTTTGTTGTACATCACTTGTACATAATTTGTTTTTGTAAAGTCCATACCGTATCAGATTCGAGCTTACCTGGTCTAGTGACATGTCACCAGGTCTAGTGATAAACTAAGGTTACTAGACCTGCTGGTCTAGTGATACAAAATGTTAATGTCACACCCTGAATATCGATATGAATTTCTTACTTGTCTAGTTGGGTCACATGTATGATTAAGAAATGTATTTCTTCATGCACATTTTTCGGGAAGGTTCATTTTTTTCTTAGATTTTTATTTGAGAAATTGTATTTACAACTTAATTAGCGGTAAATCTGTCAACCAGGCTATAATGTATAATCTGATAATAAGCCGACTAGAAGTTTTCGCCACAGTAAGGCCTCCACAATTTTTTCTAATATCAGAAAAGGTTTATTAATTTTTTGACTGAGAAAATGCTTGATGCTAGTGTTTATAATGTTTCTTAGGTTAATAAACTTTAAAACATAGAACAAATTTTCTGCCATATTATGTTTCATCTACTTCGAAATCAAATGACACATTAAGTCACCACATTAAGTTTCGAAAACATATTGTTGTTGTTACGTTTACTAACTGTTTACTGTTGCATATGATAATTTTAAATTGTTTTGACCATGATACACCCAAAACAGATTTTTTTCAGCCAGCCAGAAATACAGCTATAATCATGCGTTTACTGAAATAATATGGAGCTCTTGGGGGTAATACTGCGTATGCGTACCGTTTTGGACAAGTAATATTGAGTATGTAGAAAAATCAGTCATGTAATATTGTGTATGTGTTAAAATGGAGTAGTAATATTGCGTATGTTTCATTTTTGGACAAGTAATACTGCGTATGCGGCATTTTTTTGGACAAAGAGCGTTTTTATAAATGTTATTATAATAACCAGCTTCTAAAAAAACTAAAACAACTAGAAATACAGCATTTCAGGTCAAGTGATCAATTATTTCAATTTTTGTGAAAGCTTGGTCAAAATAAAGTTTTTCTCGATTATCTTAAAACTATGAAAAACCACATACGCATTATTACGAAAAACCACATACGCATTATTACAGGTCTGGACAACGTTATTTGTTATTTTATTACTCCTTTGGAAATTCAGATGGTATTGGTTGAATAGTTTCTTTTTGAACATTGATTATCAAGCTAATAAATTATTCCTCAGAGGAGCTTTCAATTATTTTCTGTTCACATGAATACAGCCAAGACTTTTGCAACAGGTGGATTTTCTCATCCATTTGTCCTGGAACTGTTGAGCATTTGCCAGCTACCAGAAATAGTTCAGTTGAAAGAGGACATTTCATTGTACAAAACGTATTTTATCAAAACGGTTTTTCATGTTTGGCAAAGTATATATTCAATTTTATATCTGTCCCACTGAGGACATACTTTGATTGAAGTACAAGAATGGAAGTAAGACTGCCAATAGATAATATTCACTTCAAATTGATTAATGTTTAACCTGTTGTTGCACTCTCAGCTTCACAGTTTAAAGCATGGCCTCTAACATGTCTAACAAAGTCAGAGATCGTGTAAATTTAGGAACCTGATTATCATTGCTGATAAGAGTCTACTCTGACTTCTGGACCAATGAAATAATGTGTTGCAAATGACTGGGGAAACAACAAGTGAGTGTCCTATTAAGCCAGAATGAGGCTGTAGGCGTACTTGATCGACGTACAGCACACCTCGATGAAAGTATGTACTCCAAAGAAAGTATGTAATGTACTTTAATCCGCTGTTGGCCCCCAAAGCTTGCTTGTTTCAGTTGTCTATAGCATAGATATAGAAAGCTCGGAATCTCACGCTGATGTCATTGTGTACCGGACTCCCTCTACACTATAATGATTACTGGCCGCCATGAGGGAGTTCGGTACACATCACTCTCCGAAATGTGAGATTCCCAACTTGTTTATATAATACATCTAGCAACGGAAACAGCTAACTGTGTCTGCCCCCACCAATAATACATTAGGATTTGTTTATACTAGACAACAGGGAAGGTAAACTGTGATTTTTGTCTGCCCTGGTGACTTTTAACAGGACCTGGAAGTGGTACCGCGATAAAAACTATGAAAACTTTACCCGACCACCCGGGCGGTCCATGTGGACAGTTTATCCGACCTGGGCCTTTTCCGGGCAGCCGGTCGGACGTTTATGTCAATGGCTGGGCTTAATGATTTTAATTCTACAATGATGGCCTCATTTGTACCAGTAATAGACTAATAGTTATAGTAGTCTAAACAAAAAAAAATTGTATTTTATTGCAGTGCCTCACAAATTCACGGAGTCATAGTTGACTAGATCCTAAATTATAAAAAAACACGAAAAAAACATCAAAAATGACAAAACCACTTTTTGACTTTTTTTGTTAATCATGTTAGGAATTAAGCCTAGCCCTAGTCTATGGCTAGCCTATGCAGTCTCTGAGACTCTGACTCTACCTAGACTCCTAGTACTAGTTAGTACTAACATATACCTGCCGTCAGATTAACTTGTATCGTATGTTTTTCGCCGATTTCTCAGTCAATTCTCAACCGATTTTCATGAAATTTTGTATGGACTATTTGCGAGTCACTCGGCTAGACCTACCGTGAAATTTTCGTCGGAAAACATTGTATAGCTAAAAAGTTAGACCATCTGGCATGTAATGCAATTCAGGGCTAAAAACAAACTGGAATTTAACCGGTTAAATGGGTTTATAGAGGAACGTCATAATTTAGAATTTACTACATGTCAAATGGTCTAACTTTTGAACGACATAATATTTTTTGATGAAAATTTCACGATAGTCGCCGCATGACTCGAAAATAGTCCTTGCAAAATTTCAAAATCGGTTGAGAATTGACTGAGAAATCGGCGAAAAACATGCGATACAAGTTAATCTGACGGCGGGTATAGACTATAGTATAGTCATATAGACACGTCACGTGACATGGGCCATGGCGCAGGCGAATGAATCATGGACTGTGCAGCAGTGTGCACCGTGATCAATGCCATGCATCAAATGTCTGTGCATCAAATATCGCCAACATTGAACAAACATGCATGATTGATTTGATGACATGATGATGATGCATGTTTGTTCAATCATCAATGTTGGCGGTGCCCATCTATTTTAACATGATTAAGAATGCACTTATATGTCTAGGATAAAGTTGATATATCTTTTCAAATAGTATAATTACAAGAACTAAATAACAATAAATGTTTCTTAATTGTTTAGATAAAGTGTGGTACACAATCATGTATTTTAACACGAAAACAAACCTATTAAACGTCTGCTTTCGCTATCTCACAATGGCGAATGTAAACCGACACTGGCAAGGAGAGGTCGACAGTACAGCATCCTGATTGGTCTAATATTCATGCTCCCTCCTTTGATGGCGGGATGATCTATCACCAGATGGCGCCAGACACAGATACACCTCAGGAGGGGATGCAACAAAGGTTCAACAGGTGTCCCCAGTCTACAGCTCAATAACGTCCGGGGTTTTGGGGGCTTGGCCCATGATTTTTTGGTAAATTTTAGCCAATTTAGGAGACTTTTTAAAGTATTTTGCGAAAATAGGGGGGGGGGGGGCGCCTGCCGCCTCCCCCTGGATCCGCCACTGTCTGATCTGTCAGGATAACCAGCCTGATAACATGGTAGTCATCAGCTGTGCTTAAATTATATAAATAATAAACTGATGGAAACAACCTGGTTGATTGATATGCACAACAAACCCAAATTACGTAGATATATCACATTTAAAACCACACTAATTGTTTCGAGCCACGTTAAACAATATATTTCAAAACCAAGAAGAAGTTTATTAATTCAATTGATCAGAGGCATTTTACCTATAGCTTTAGAAACTGGACGTTATAAAAGAATACGAGATCCTGTAACAAAAACATTTAGAAGTTTACGAGTTGAAGAACATTTATGTAATATATGTGACCTTTCTGAAACAGAAGACGAAATTCACTTTTTATTTATATGTTTCCTATATGACACTTTTAGAACTACGTACGCTTTTTCAAACTGTGACTGAAAACAATCACAATTTTTTAGAACTGAATAATGCTGACAAATTTTTATTTTTAGTTATACATTTTTGGAAACCTCTGTCAAAATTTGTGGAGGCTGCATGGAAAGAGAGAAAATCGAAATTATTCCGATGATGAATTACTCGTGTTGTTTTGAGATAGATATCATGCATTTATGACAATAGGCCCTAGTGTTTATAATTATTGTAATTATTGTAATTATTAAAATTGACAAATAATCGTTGAAATATGTAAACAGATTTATTAGGTCATCTACACTGAGCTGGTGGTCTTCAGATGGTCCCACCTCAGTGTGGATGATTATGTAAAACTGAGCCGCTTTTCCCGTCAGGCGGGGGTGTTTGGTCGGGGCTGGTTCGGTGGTGGGTCAACGTCGTAGACGTTGCCAGCATTGAGTCGGCGTCGACCGGACATCTCGTGCTTGTCGGGCCACACTGTCACCAACACCCGCAGATGTATTTTTGTATTTAGAGTGACTTGATGTAAGCCATTTTTGGCTGGACATTGTACTATGTATGTCACTGAAATAAATAAAGATATTATATTATTTAAGATTTAACAGGGAAGTCGGCCTATGTGGTGAATTTACGGTAGGCCTACTGGCTGTCAGCCGCCGCTGACGTGGTAGGCCTAGTCACCATGCAGTGCCCATGTAGGCATATATTTCTCACACTGTGGTTTTCACTATATCCCAGCTGGCAAAAGACGTTGTAAAGACGTTTTTTTCACGTGAAATGCTGACGTCGTATGACGAGTTATAACTGGTGTCAGGTGCAAACTAAGTTCACGTGATATTCTGACGAATTTTGGATGTAAAAGATATGATGACAATCCGACGTCTTTTTCTTACATTACTAACACATCCAAGAGAAGCGACATTAAGACGTCCATGCATGATGTCATATTGACATGGTTCTTTGGTTGTATGTGCAAACTAACTTTACATGATATTCTGACGTATTTTGGATGTCAAAATATGACGATACATGTACATCTTCTCCTCTCGTTACAAACACATCCAGCAAGGGCGACTTTAAGACGTCTATGCAGGACGTCAAATTGACATGGTTATTTGGTTGCATGTGCAAACTAGCTTAACGTGATATTCTGACGCATTTTAGATGTCAAAATATTACGATACATTGACATATTTTAATCTCGTTACAAACACATCCAACAAAGGCGACTTTAAGACGTCCATGCAGGACGTTATAATGACATGATTGTTTGGTTGTATGTGCAAACTAACTTTACATGATATTCTGACGTATTTTGGATGTCAAAATATGACGATACATGTACATCTTCTCCTCTCGTTACAAACACATCCAGCAAGGGCGACTTTAAGACGTCTATGCAGGACGTCAAATTGACATGGTTATTTGGTTGCATGTGCAAACTAGCTTAACGTGATATTCTGACGCATTTTAGATGTCAAAATATGACGACACATGGACATCTTTTATTCTCGTTACAAACACATCCAGCAAGGGCGACTTTAAGACGTCTATGCAGGACGTCAAATTGACATGGTTATTTGGTTGCATGTGCAAACTAGCTTAACGTGATATTCTGACGCATTTTAGATGTCAAAATATGACGACACATGGACATCTTTTATTCTCGTTACAAACACATCCAGCAAGGGCGACTTTAAGACGTCTATGCAGGACGTCAAATTGACATGGTTATTTGGTTGCATGTGCAAACTAGCTTAACGTGATATTCTGACGCATTTTAGATGTCAAAATATGACGACACATGGACATCTTTTATTCTCGTTATAAACACATCCAATAAAGGCGACTTTAAGACGTCCATGGAGGACGTCAAGTTGACATGGTTATTTGGTTGCATGTGAAAAGTAGCTTAACGTGATATTCTGATGCATTTTCGATGTCAAAATATGACGATGTCTGGACGTCTTTTACTCACGTAACAAACACATCCGAGAAGGGTGACTTTAAGACAAAAATACATGACGTCATATTGATGTGGCTATTTTGTTGCCTATGCACATTAGCTTAACGTGATATTCCGACGCATTTTAGATGTAAAAAATATGACGATGTCTGGACGTCTTTTCATCACGTAACATACACATCCAAAAAAGGCGACTTTAAGACATAAATACAGGATGTCATATTGACATGGTTATTTGGTTGTCTGAGCACATCAGCTTAACATGATATTCCGACGCATTTTCGATGTCAAAATATGACGATGTTTGGACGTCTAACTCTTTACCTTCCGTAATTAACACATCCAAGAAGGGCGACTTTAAGACATCAATAAAGGACGTCACACTGATGTGGCTATTTTGTTACCTGTGCAATTATCTTAACGTGATATTCTGACGATTTTAAATGTAACAAGCACATCCGAGAATGCGACTTTAAAACATCAATACAGGATGTCATATTGACATGGTTATTTGGTTGGATGCGATCATTAGCTTAACATGATATTCATACGCGTGCTATTGGGGTGTTATTTGATTAAAGCTAGGTGCCAGCTAGCAGCATAAAGTTATATTACAAGGACGTAACTATTTGATGACATTTAAACGTCTTTTCATCACTATGTTGCAAATACATAATTATGAAAAAACCTCTACAACAACATATACACAAGGTAGTATACGACATAGTAGTATCCGACATATTGTAGACATAAATAATGAACCAGTATCGAAAGACAAAAACAATTGTTAGTGATAATTTTTTTTAATTAAAACAAAATGTAAATACGAAAAATAATTGTATTCATCGACTTTAATCAATATTCTTATTATGTCTAATGATGAATCATTATGTTCTTAACATTAAAAAACCCCACTAAATATGGCATGCGATATTATACAGCCTTAAAATAGGGCAGAATTTTGCAGCAGGCGAAGATTTTGAGCTTTGCTCGAAGGAATTGAATATTTCAAATAATCAAAATGTTTTAATGTGCGATATTTCTGAAAGTTCAAACACAATATTATACTTAATATGAGTCACAGGGGCCTGAGACCCCTCTTTAAGATGGGACATCCCTGATCATTGTATAAACACAATAAGGGTGGACGTGGCCCGTACAAAGTCTCCAATCAATGGTAGACCCGCAACCACCAACGTTGAAACTATATTAATTTAATGTTGGACCAACGTCGCAGACGGCGGCACAACATTAAACAATAAACCAGCATACACAGCAAGTACGAAACATTAAACCTTATTGGAATGCTGGTTTAGTTGGTAATGTTGGGCCACTGTGTGCGACGTTGGCCCAACATTAATTTAATATAGTTTCGATGTTGGTGGTTGCTAGGCCGCCATGGGTTGGAGACGCTGTCTGGGCCATGTCCACCATTATATTTATAGTGTTTAAATTTTGCATGCTGCTGCTAATGAACAGTTGGTAACGTACAGAATAGGGAAGGCATACAACAAAATCTGATATTTCCATTCTTCAACAAAACACAACAGAAAAGTTTTCGGAAGTTCACAAGCTCAGCACCAAAAAAATGCCCCCCCCCCCGGATATCTAATGGTGTATCTCTAATTCAAAACAATTTATTTATTTGTATTTATTTGAATTTGCATTTCGGCACTCCAGAAAATGTGCTATGCGATGGCTTATTAAGTCTGCTATGCTCACATATCATCTTATTGACTTACATTGATTTGAAAATTAATTGAGTAATTCTAACACAGTAATTTTCAGCAGAGGCATCAAAGACAACCTGTAAAGTGTTATACTTGACATGTTAAGAGAAAATAGTTTTTTCTTTGGGTGATGACATTAACATTACCTAAGTTTGATCCATCAATCAGGTCTTAGTGAAGTTCACTCACTTTGAAGTTGTGGATCACATTCTAACTTCTAATGTGTCACATCTTAATACAGACCAATCTAGAACTTCCGAAATGCCAATTCGAAATAATACAAGATACGAAAGTGTTATGAATTAATCTATGTTGTTATTTACATATTAAAATATATTTTATTTAAAAGCAAAAAAATTATATTTCTATATATAAATAACGTAGATCAATTGAAAACAATTTGGTATTTTCCATAATTTTGAATAACCATTTCTGAAGTGATCGAGCACAAGTAGAATCAGCCGTGGCTTAAGTAGCCAGGCTAGTGGGAGACCTAGTCCTATTAGCAGCTTGAGTGCTTCTCGCAATGAGAGAGCCAACAGGATTTCACTTTGGTAGACTTCATGAGTGATCGAGCACTAACAGAAGATTCAGCCCCATCATGTGTAGCCAGGTTGTTGGGCAAGAGAGAGTTTTCAGCGGAGTGACGTTCGTCAGAAGATTTTTCAGCCAAGGCAGAATCATTCAGGTTCATAGATAAGTGAGCAATATGGAAAGGATCAGCCAAGTGAGAGTTGTCAACCTCACTGATTCTATCACCTGCAGAGCATAAATCACACAGTTATCACATTTATTTTATTTTGAGAATTACATATTATTATTTATAAGCATACTGAGGTTGAAATAAATTAAGCTCCCCAATTTTTTTTTACATTGTGTATATACACAAAGGTTGAAATAAATTAAGCTCCCCAAAAAGCTTCGTACTTATTTCTACACTGGCGTTTCAAATAAACAGTTGAGACTCGCCTAAGAACACAAATTAGGCCGCAGCCTCTAACCATTGTTTTAAAAGTAAAAATCATTTTAAACAAGACCCGGCGGCGGCGGAAATATGCCTCAGCCTCTAATCACTGTATAAGTGAAAATCATTTGAAAAAATAAATGCAAGTCTGCCATTTAAAATTTAATTTAGTTGCAATTTTTCAGGGCATAACTCTCCCAGAAACCACACATTGATTATGTTCAACAGTAATGGTCCAGCTATCTTGCATGGTTTTCCAGATATTATGCATATTATGGTCAATAATAAACATCTTTCCAGATATTCCGCATTATATTTAAAGTCCTATTTTTAAACTAGAAAGAGTTGTTCGGAAACGAACACGAAAGCAGCCATCTGTTATCGGTAGTCGGCCATTTCAAATTTAATATAGATCAGCAAATTTTCTAAAGGTTTATTTTATATTACCGCTTAAATAGCTATTATGCAACATTTCCGAGATAATGAGAATAAACAATTAAAAATGAGAGTCAGTCGGCCATTTTGGATTTTATTTCTGCAAAATTTATCATGGGTTATCCTTGTCTGAGTCATTACATTCTATTCTATGTTCTATATGCATGGTCCAGCTATTCTGCTTTGATTTTGAGTTGCGTAAATATTACAAAATTACTCAAATTCAAAATGGCCGCTAGACAGTCAATTTTAATCAGGTCATTGACTGACATTGCTGTCCATATTTACCAAATAAAAAGAAAATCTGCTGGAAACTTTTTCCTGAAATGTGCAACAAGTATTTCCTTGTTAGTGGCCCTAGTAATTAAAGGGTTGATAATATGGGAATCAAAATGTCACCAAAAATCCCCTGGTGTTATCTGATGGCTATGTGAAGCAGAAGATCAGCTATCATGCAAGATTTCCGAGATAATGAGAAAAAAAGTAAAATGGCCGACTGGTGGCCATTTTGGATTTTATAACTGCGAAATTTGTCATGGGTTATCCTTGTGTGAAACATTACATTTTGTTTTATATTCATGGTCCAGCTATTTTGCTTTTTTTTAGTTAAGTAAATATCACAAAATTATTAAAATTCAAAATGGCCACTAAACGACTATTTTGAAATTGTTTGCTCCCAAAAGTTAATCAGGTCATTGGCTGACATAGCTGAACCTATTTGCCAAATTAAAAAAGGATCTGATGGGAACTTTTTCCTGAAACGCCCTAACGAGCTCTTCTTCGTTAGTGGCCATAGTAATTTAAAAAATAGCCATCAATTGATGGCAGGACCCCTCAGCCGTGGGCTCTGTCCATCAATATCAAGAAATAACTAGATTTGCCTGAGGGGCAAAGCTTGCGTCTCCACCCGCCCCACATAGTACATTAATTATAGAGAAATACAGTACTGTCACCAAATTTGTATGTAAACCACGTGAAAATGTGATGTCAGAATCACACCAAAATCTAATCAACATATGGCCAGGGTAAGTTGCTTCCCTGGAACAAATCGGTGAAGCAGTTCAAGCTCTTCAGAGTAACATGTGATTCGTCGCCCATCTTGAATTTTGTTGAAAAAATGAAAAAAGAAAAACAATTTTCCTGACTTTTTTCTTAGGGCCACTGAGCATACACAAAAGATAAAATTTGAGCTGTATAACGATATTACCAAATTTTGATAATAGCCAAAATGAGCAAAACTGAAATATCAGCTAAATCCTAAAAAGTAAAAAAAATATAAGTTGTTTATTATGATAATCACACAAAAAAAAATTCAGCACACAGCCAGGGTAGGGTTATTCCTTAGAACCAAACATGAAACAAATCCACGAAGCAGTTCAAGCTCTAGAGTGACATAGGATTTTGGCGGCCATCTTGGATTTTGTTGAAGAAGCTGAGAAACGCCGAAAAAATTGACCGGGCAAATTCCCTAGGGCCAATATGCATACTGCGAATAGTTAGAAATAATCCGAGCAGGGGTGTAATTACCAAATTTTGATGATAGCCAAAATGACCAAATCTGAAATATCCGCTAAAATTCTGTAAAGTAAAAAAATCAAAGTTTTTATTATCAGAATTGCACCAAAAACTATCAGCACATGTGCAGAGTAGGGTCTTTCCTTCAAACCAAACATGAAACAAATCCATAAAGCGGTTCAAGCTCTAGGGAGCGACATGATTTTGGCGGCCATCTTGGATTTTGTTGAAGAAGCTGAAAAATGCAGAAAAAAATTTACAGGGCAAATTTCCTAGGGCCAATATGCATACTGCAAATATTTGGAAATAATCCGAGTAGGGGTGTATGGCTATATTACCAAATTTTGATGATGTCCAAAATCAGCAAAACAGAAATATACGCTAAAATACTAAACCGTAAAAAAATCGAAGTTTTTATTATCAGAATCACACCAAAAGCTTTTCAGCTCATGGCCAGGGTAAGGTCTTTCCTTTAAACCAAACATGAAACAAATCGATGGAGCGGTTCAAGCTCTAGCGTGCGCCATAGGATTTTGGCGGCCATCTTGGACTTTGTTGAAGACACTAAAAAACGCAAAAAAAAAATTACCAGGCAAATTCCCCAGGGCCAGTATGCATACTGCAAATATTTGGGAATAATCCGAGTAGGGGTTTTCGAGTGAGAGCAGAAACAAGTGGCGGCGGCGGGAGGACTCAGCAAAAACAATAAGTCTCCACTCCACCACCACAAAGTGGGTGGAGACTTAATGAGAAAAATGACCCACACTACCACCATGGCAATTTTTTTTAAATGGCTGTGGCAGCCATTTTGTTTTTAATAGATTCATCCCAAAAGTTAACCAGATCATCAGAAATACGGTACCTAGAGTAAAAAATTTGAATGCAATCCAAGCAACGGTTCATAAGTTATCGTGCCCACAAGCTTTTTAGGCGGCCATCTTTTTTTAAATGGCTGCGGCAGCCATTTTGTTTATAATAGATTCATCCCAAAAGTTAATCAGATCATCAGAAATACCTAGAGAACAACCATACTAAATTTGAATGCAATCCAACCAACGGTTCAAAAGTTATGGTGCCCACAAGCTATTTATGCAGCCATCTTGGAGAATGGCCGCTTATGGCTTAGTGCCAAAAAAAAAATATATGGGATGAATTGCCCAGGCACATAGCTCATGTCTGTAAAAAATAAACAAAATTCATCAGTTAACTTTTTAGTAGAGCTGAATTTCTGACTGCCCGCCCGCCCGACCGCCCGCCTCTGGTGATCACTATACCCCACAGCCATCAATACCCCACAGCCTTAATGGCTGAGGGGTGACAAGAGGACTGAAGTCCTATATCATCCCCCGCCATAAATTAGGTTAGACTTTTTGCGGTCACAAATATTTAAAAAGTCGATTTGTGGTGGCCATTTTAAATTTCAGTAAAATCACATGCACATTTCCAGATGGTGGGTAATGTGATTGTACAATGTGAATTATTACTGATTTCAATTTTTCAGTTTTTGCACAAGAAAATATGAAGTTTATCCATGGGGCCATTTTGAATTTAAGTAAAACCTTAAAAAAATCACTTGCACATCTCCATATCGTGGGAAATGTGATAGTAAAATTTGAATAATTTCTTTCTTTAAGTTTTGTAGTTTTATCAAAAACAATTAAAGTTGTTGCGGCCATTTTGAATTTCAGTAAAACCTTGAAAAAGTCACCTGCACATCTCCATATCATGGGGAATGTGATAGTAAAATTTGAATAATTTCTGACTTTTAAGTTTTAGAGTTTTTGCACCCACAAAAAATTTTAGAGTTGCCCTCTGGCGGCCATTTTGAATATCGGTAGCATCTCTAAAAATCACTTGCACATCCCCATGCAAAAAGATTTGACCAGTAGTTTTTGAGTTTTTGCGCCCACAAGAAAACGTGACGCCGGACAGAATCCTGGCGCGACTAAAATCCCCCTTCCCCTACGGGCGGGGGATAAAAAGGGTTGATGATATGGGGATCAAAAATGTCACAAAAACAATTCCCCAGTGGTATGTGATGGCTATGTGAAGTATAAGGAAGCAGAAGTTGATAGATTAGTAGCTATCTTGAAAACAAATAACTGCAACGGCAGACCGTGTGGAATAATACAGTAAGCAGCCCGACTCGGCGAGGACTGCTTAATTAGTCATGTTTACATTTTTCAGGGCTTAACCCTCTCAGAAACCGCAAATTGTATTTAATACATAGTAATGATCTAGCTATCTGGTTTGGCTTTCTAGATACTGTAGATATGGTAATTTTCGTGTGTTTAAATTTTCGCGAATTTCTTATTATGGGACTTTTCACGAAGTTTAGAATTCGCGAATTTACATTTTTTCTTTAGTAGCGTAATTATAATAATAATTTTTGCGAGATTCTTGAATTCGCGAATTTGTCCTCCTCGCTAAATTTAAAACCTCGCGAATATTACCAGATCTACAGTATTACACATATTATAGTAAATAATGGCCGCATACATTTTTTCAGGCCATGTCCCTTTTTGAAACCGCAAACTTTGTTTTATAGTATTGGTCTAGCTGTCTGGCACGGTTTGCCAGATATCAGGCATATTTAAGTTGATTATGGCTGATGGTCAGACATTTTTAAAGTAGTACAGATTTCATAAACCCCAAAAGGAACATACACACCCCCTATAAAGGGATGTGTGTGTGCAATAGGAAATAAATACGACCATGGATCTGCTCCGGAAACGAAATGTGGCCAGAAAGCAGGCGTATTAAAGCTAACTATGGGTAATGGTTGGCCATGTAACAGGGCTTACAGTGCGGGGACTTTAGACATCAGAATCTGACGTCTACACGAGAACGTAAAGTCAGATTCTGACGTCTAAAGTCGATCCCCGCACTGTAAAAGTAAAAATATTGATAACGATCTTAGACCCATAACATAGGTATTCAACTAGTAGTGTTTACCATGTAAAACACCCAAGAAGGCTCCCCCTCGCACTTTTGAAATAAAAGTTATACATTAAATAGAATTTTACAAGATGATCAATTAGTACATGTAAATTTTATCAAGTAATATTATGAGGCAGAGGCTAGCAGCTTTAGACTGACTTGGTGCTATTTTGACCACAAAAAATTAAAGATGGCCGCCAAGACCCGGATATTTTCAGAACTTTCTGCAAAATTGATGCAGTCTATGAATTAATACTAGCATGCAGTACGTTGAATATTGAGTGTATTGGATAAGCGGCTTTGAAGTTATCAGGGTGACAAGGTTCTAATTTGACGAAATAAGAATAAAGATGGCCGCCATGATCCAGATATTTTCCCGAAATTTATGAAAAATTGATGCAGTCTATGCAGTATGTTGAATATTGAGTATATCGGATAAGCGGCTTTGAAGTTATCAGGGTGAGAAGGTCATAATTTGACGAAAAAAGATTAAAGATGGCTGCCATGAACCGGATATACTTACAAACTTTCTGAAAAATTGATGCAGGCTAGAAATTAATACTACTATGCAGTATTGTTAATATTGAGTATATCAGATAAGCGGCTTTGAAGTTATCAGGGTGACAAGGTCCTAATTTGACGAAAAAAGATTAAAGATGGCCGCCATGACCCGGATATTTTTCCGAACTTTCTGAAAAATTGATGCAGGCTAGGAATCAATACTACTATGCAGAATTTTGAATATTGAGTATATCGGATAACAGGGTTCTAACTAGCCTGAAATGTCAGCGTATCGGTCGAGGCGCCAGCCGAAACCTGAAAAGTTGGCGAGGGGTCAGGCCCCCAGAAAATTTGTAGATACTAGCTGCCCTGAAATGCATTCTAAGGCATTTCTCTACACTTTGATACATAGCTCTCACGGGTCCTTGAAAACGGGGGAAATCCGTGAATATGAAAAAATGAAAAAATGAAATAACGTACAGAACTTGAAAATTCCTTAATTTTTTTGTAAAAATATAATAAACCATGAAAAATCTGGGATTTTCATCAACCTGTGATGTTTTGCTGTTGATCGCGACAAACATCACTCACTGACAACAGTGATTAAATGAAGGAAAAAGCCACACTTAAAAAATCTCGTCATCTGTCTCATCTATAGATTCAATGTCTTTTTTATAGACTCACTTTGAAGACACACCACGTCACCTCCGTTATCAATTAGAAATCCGTAATCGCCAGATACACGGCAATAGCTTGTGTGTGCATGCACCTTTAATTTTTCTACTTATAGATTATATAGCATTTAAAGCTAGTAATATGCCAACATGTGCAGGATAGTATATTTTTACACATCTCCATATCAGTATTAGAGGTACACTGTCTAAATTATTAATGTGCCCAATGGGTTGTATCGTATAGAGGAGATGGTAGATAAATTTTAATATGGTGCAAATAGTTCACGCAATATATAAACACTATTAGGTAAAGCATCGTAGATGATATTATGCCAGCTCCGCTGCAACCCAGATATAAGCCTATGTCGCATCTGAAATTTGGTAATCAGCCAAAGGCGGTTGCGGTATTCAGCGTTGCTGAACAGCCCCAGCGTGGCTGAAGGTTTCAGCCACAGATTGACCCCATACAAAATCGTGGGACATTTCTTTAGACGGTCATATCTAAGATTTTGCCTTGAATAATCAGGTCGAATAAAAATTTTTTTTTTAGATTCAGTAGCATTTTAGCAACGAGATCACATGCTGGGCTTATTTTCCTCACAGTTATTAAAAAGTTAAGGGCATTTTTTGGGGCTTGGGGTCGATATCGCTCTCTGTCACCGCCATGTTGAAAAACCTTCATTTTTTCAGGCAAAATGAAAACAGCAATCAACGGCTTCAATGAGGACGTCATGGTTACTGCTTAACCAACACGAGTCGCTGCACAAATGATGTGTTAATGCTGGCCGGTTCTCTGCAAAGTTGATGCATCATCAGGCAAGCATTGCGTCAGCGCCTCGTGTTTGATGGGGTATAATTTTCAATGGATTAAGAAAAGAAAGATTATTTCCGGTGTATCGGCAGCGTGTCGCTCTTTTTTCAGCGTATCGGCAGCGTATCGGCGATATCAGTAGCGTAGCGGCAGCAAAACTCAGCGTGTCGGCCCGACACGCTAAAAATGCCTGGCTAGAACCCTGGGATAAGCGGCTTTGAAGTTATCAGGGTGACAAGGTCCTAATTTGACGAAAAAAGAATAAAGATGGCTGCCATGACCCGAATATTTGACAGAACTTTCTAAAAAATTGATGCAGCCTAGGAATTAATACTTGTATCCAGTTAGTAGGGGAGCCACGGCACTTTTAATCAACCGAACGAGTGGCAAAGGTCTGATAGTTGATTCCACCTCAGCAAATGGTCCTCTATTCAGAAACCTATTTCTTACAAGTATTTTTTATACGTTTTTTCACTTTTCGCGACCAAAAAAAGGCGTAAATCTTCTTCTTTTTTTTCAAAAAATAAATATTTTGATTTTTTTCACTGTCACTCATCACAATATATCCCAACGGAACCACAAATATAATAAACACAATTAAAGATGTTTTGGTAAGCATTAAGCCGAAATTAAGTGACAAATTATTCAATTTTAAAGAAAAAAATGCAAGTTTCACTATTTTCAGAAAAGTTCAAATTATTTTAAAAATTACAAAAAACTGGAATAGTGTCTCATTATACCTCAAAAAACTCCCCATGCTATATGGTAATAAGATAAAAATATCTTTTAAAATATACAGGCTTCAAAATTTATTTAGTTAAAAATATAGGTTTTTTAATAGGTTTATTTCATAAAAATATATGCTTTTATAGGTTTATTTTACATAAAATTATAGGTTTTTATAGGTTTTCCAGTGACACTAATGTACCCGCCATGTGAAAATTCTTACTTTTATACTATTCCAAAGTCATATCTAACGTATTTTAGGAAGTATACCGTATAGTACACATCTGAATATACAGTATAATACATAGTGCTCGCCTTAACAGAGCCATGTTCAAGCAGAGGAGGGCTGGAGTTGATGAATTGGACAAATTATTTATTGCACTTACTAAATTCTTCACACAAGTTTAGCTGTGGAGGTGAATATATATTATTTATAGAAAAAAAAATTGTCCACACAGGTTGAACCAATATCAGAGAAGGTGTAGTAAAATTTATGACGAGCGAAGCGAGGCTGGGATTTTTTTTAAGGAATTATGTAGCTGATAAGCTTTAATAATTATTTATTTCAGACTAATTTGAGGAATTAATTATATTTAAAGCATTTCTTTCTGAAACACAGAAAGTTATTCGGCACAAACACATTCCCACAATTAAAATATATTTCAACATAAAGTTTTTGTTCCAGCAAAATCAAAATATAGGTTTTTATAGGTTATATAGGCTATTTTCAGAAAAATATAGGTTACTTTTTCAAATATAGATTTTTAAAGGTCTTTATAGGTTTTACTTTAATGCCTGAATATATAAATATATAAAAACCGACTGAATATGACGCTATCACCCCTACCCCTGAATTTTTCGTTTTCGCGACAAAAAAATGTGTGAATCTGCTTTTTTTTCAAAAAATAAATATTTCGATTTTTTTACTGTCACTCATCCCAATGATATCCCAACTGACCCAAAAAATAAAATAAACACAATTAAAGACGTTTTGGTGAGCAGTAAGTCGAAATTTAGTGATAAATTATTCAATTTTTATGAAAAAAAATGCAAATTTCACTATTTTCAGAAAAGTTCAAATTATTTTTAATATCACAAAAAAAACTGTAATATTGTCTTATTATACTTTAAATAACTCCACATGCTATATGGTATTAAGATAAAGATATCTTTTAAAATATATTAATATATAAAAACCGACTGAATATGACACTATTTTTCCAACCCCCGAATTTTTAGTTTTCGCGACAAAAAATATATATTTTGAAAGATATATATATATATTTTTTAATAAGGATTTTATTTTATCATAATTCACTGAAATATATAATAAACACAATTACTGATGTATTGATAAGCATTAAACCGTAATTTAGAAGCAAATTCTTCATTTTTCAAGAAAAAATGAATAAAATTGAACGATTTTCAAAAATGTTCAAAATAATGTTGGCCTGTTGCAAAAAGAATGTGTTTTTTTTTCAAGAAAAGGGTGTAATGGGCAACTATTGCTACGAAAACTGGCATATATGATTGTAAATAATGAACAAAAATGACCAGGGGTACACAGTTGAGGTCTGTGTACCTTTTTACGGATCTAAAAAACTCCCACTTTTGAGGAAATGCTGAATAATTTCTCAAAAAAAGCTAAATTATGCTTGTAATATGTTAGCATCTATTTTTATATCAAATTTCATTCAGATGCTATATCAAGCAGGTGGTATATATTGTTTAGTGTTTATTCTGAGATTAAACTACAAAAATATAAAATTAGTTTTCCTATGATATATAATAAGTATATAGTATTGGTTCATTTCAAACAATATCAAGAAAAAAATAAAATTAGTGCCATGTAATGTTTTACACTTTTTTGCATGTTTGTGGTGGTGTGTTTATCCAGCTTTAATATAGAATAAATACATGATGCCAGGGTGTTTATATTGGTCTATAGCAGAACCACACCTGTCTAGTATACAAAATGGGTCAAAGAATTAATTTTTATTGCAGTATTAGAAAAAATATAATTTCCATGATGTCAAAAAATGACCGATTTTGTCACGTACGTCCCCCTATCTTCAGATCATCAGTATTTTAACAAGAATTACTTATATTTTATATCACCTATATTTTATGTAACGTACGTCCCCCTAAGTGTCACGTACGCCCCCCCTAGTATGACGACATCGTATTACAACTAAATTATATACATTTATAAATATAATTCATTTATTTTTTATTGTTGTCATATATCCTACAATATAAACTAATGTGTATGCTTAAAAATAGATTTTAACTCTATATTAAAAGTTTCAATGTGTAGGCCCCCCTCCCCACCATAAACTAATTAGCATTCCTAAAAATGTAATACTTGAACTGTACTTGAACCTATGCACACATAATTAAAGACTTAGACACTTAGGCCTTTCACTATGTTAATAAAATAAATATTTATTTTCATTTCAATCAAGTCTAATAGTGCCAGCATCAGGGGGACGTACGTGACATGTGACACACTGATATAGGTGCATATTTATACACAATCTTATGGATTTGGAATAATCATAGACTCATCGAATAAATATTTGGCCTATTGGCAATTATATTATTTTTGTTCACTGCACTTTGTGGAATAAGAACAGCATTTATATTTAGATCAGCGATATAATGATTTGTATTGCCAGTTATTCAAAATTACCAAAATAACAACAAAATAAATATAAATAACAAAGACGGGACGCCAGTTAAAAAGCAGTAAATCTTTTCCGACGCCGCCGAACTTCAATTGCAATAGCCCACCTTTTTTAATTAAAAGCGGGCTAAAAATATAACTACTTAGCTGCATACAAATCTCAAAGCTAGGCAATTTTAAGGTTTAAGTGCCACAGAATTTTTAATTTTTACCACTTTTTCAATAATTTTTCTTCTTTAATTTAATGTCAGTTCAATGAGCCATGCCGACGTGAAAAATGTAAAAATTACAAAAAGTGTTTTGAGTTCAACTAAATTTGATCAAATACCTGCCATAGGCAGTGGTTAGTTACCATTGTGATTTTATGAGATTTTTTTTTTGTAAAAGTTTCATAATTGGTGCAATTGCCCATATTGAAAAATTATGACTAAATATAGCCCATAACTGTCTGAAGTGTACGTCCGAAACCGTGGAATTGCCCATATGCAAATTAGCTGATTTTCGAACTTAAGCAGGATAATCCATCAGAGGGTGTTCAGGGGAAAATTCACGAAGATCAAATGAATATTGACGATTGGTGAGCATTTACTTTATCTTGGATATGCAAATTAGCCCATGGCGGCCATCTTGGATATGCAAATTAGCTGATATTCAAACTTAACCAGGATAATTTATCAGAGGGTGTTCAAAAAAAAATTGCAAAGATTGAATGAATATTGACGACTGGAGAGCGTTTACATCGATCTTGAATATGCAAAGCCATCTTGGATATGCAAATTAGTGGATTTTCGAACTTAAGCAGGATAATCCATCTGAGTGTTCAGAAAAATATTTGCGAAGATTGGATGAAAATTGGCGACTGGAGAGCGTTCACGTTGATCTTGAATATGCAAATTGGTCCATGGCTGGGATCTTTGATATGCAAAATAGCTGATTTTCGAACTTAAGATCGGATGAATATTGGCGACTGAAGAGCGTTTACGTCGTCAAATTCAGGGGCCGCGCTGACCGCTCGCCAATGCGCCAATGGTGATTAAACATACTTTTTGGCGATCAATACTTCTGTATGGCGAATAATTTAGCGTGAAAATTTCATAGCTCTATCTGTTTTAGATCAAAAGTTATAGGCCCTGAAACATGGACCCAAAATTGATGTGCAAAAATTCACGCGGGAATTCAAGCACCCCCCACCACAATAAAAGAGCCATATCTTAAAAACTATTGTCTTGTTTGAGCTGAAATTTTGCAGTTTCATATTACATTATAGTTTATTTGATAATAAAAAATTATGAGGTGGTCACCCGGGATCTTTTCTGAAAACTGGTTGATTTGACATGGAATGACCCATAGGATAAACCAAGTGATCCAATCTGGTATAAATGAATTTATTCTGATGATTTTAAATTACCCAACTCACTCTGAGTTGACATATTAAAATTGTGTTCTAAGCTACGGCACGAAGCCGGAGTAACCCAATATTACCGAGCTGAAAAGATTATAACAATTGTGCCAGGTCAGCTCATTAAAATTGGCTTAAACATATTTATTTAACGAGGATTACAACATAGTAATAAACTAATGAAAATGCTCTTGAAGTTAATGCAGCAATTTTGCCTCAAAAAAATTGAGCTACCATGGCGGAACAGGGTTTAATACAGTGTATAAGCATACCGATAGTATCGGGGATGCTTAATAACAACAATAGACAGCACTAAAACAATAAGTCTCCGCCCCATAGTTGGTGGAGACTAAATAACAACAATAGACAGCACAAAGACAATAAGTCTCCACCACATGGTGGGTGAAGACTTAATAAATACGGTACCTTTTATTCTCGTTGCAGTTACAGCATATCTCAGCACATTAGCAATGTATGTGCCCACTTCGAATTCTGCAACAAAAACAGTTCTGAGCTCAATCCTTTAACAGAAAGTTCACTTGATTCCTTTTCATGAAAAGCAAACAATTATCATGGTTTTAAGATATCAGACAGAAAACTATATCAGAGGACTTGCAGCAAACACATTGGAAGCCTGACCCTGGTAGAGTTGAAAATGAATGAAACTTTTATGATAGCTCCTATTGATAATGTAGCCACATTTTAAATGGGGGTAAAAGCTGAGAAGGGTTCATTTTCACGAACATGAAGTTCAATAAAGCCAGACTTTTTCATTATAAGTTTTACAGGTGGAAATTGCCAGGATGCAATGTCGGGATTCGGAATAAAAATAAAATTCAGATATATCTTTAAAATATTGATTGACAGCACGCCCCGCAGACTGTGAAAGGCATAACTCTTCGGAGGGGGTGGATCAGACAAAATTAAGAGCGGTTTCTGGTAATGACCTCAGCATCTGGTATGCACGCATCTGGCAGGCTTTATAGTTCACAGATAGTTGTGTGGGTCAATTCTCAGGACCGCAAAACATGGTGAAATCAGAGAGTTTTTCACAAGAAAAAAAATTGCTATGTGGAATAACACATTGGGGTATTGAAAATCGGCATCGGCGGGAATAAAAAATTCCAAAATGACAATTTTATTTTGGTTAAATCAATGTTGGCGGACCCGTAAAACATATAACAACAAGGCCCGACGGCAACGGAAACAGGCCTCAGCCTGTAATCATAGTTTAAAAGTGGAAATCACTTGAAGAAATGACCGCAAGTCTGTCATTTAAAATGTAATCACTGTATTTATTCTAATAAACGCCCAAATTCCAATAAACGCCCCCCCCCTGAATTGAAAATAAATCCCACGCTCATGTACACTATATGATCATTAATCAGGGGTATTCTAATTAACGCCCTGGGCATTTATTAGAATAAATACGGTAAGTTGAAATTTTTCAGGGCATAACCCTACCAGAAACCACACATTTTGTTCAACAGTAATGGTCTAACTATCTTGCACATTTTTTCCAGATATCATTCACGCATATTATAGTCAATAATGACTGCAATACGACATTTGTAATTTTATGGAGCTATTTTGACCTTTATTCACCTGCATAAAAAATCACAAATGATTCAGACTGGGGTTCTTGAGATATTACATTCCCATTCAAAACAAATCAGTCAATAGACCAATTAATAGGAGTCAATCAAGCAGAGCGATAATCAAATCAGAAAAATTCACCATGCTTAGCCTATTCGAAGAAAACACCCCCAACACAGGCAAAATATTACTCAGTAAGTTGAAAAATCTGATTAATATCCGATGTGGTTCTTGAATAAGAGCGCACATTATTCTGAGTGAGCGGCGGCTGATATCTAATGAACACATATATATGCAGCCCCTTGCCAGAGAAAGCATAACCATTCTGGAGTCAATCAAGCGGAATGATTTAACCTTATCACTATATATCCCAAATATTATGGTGACCCCAGTGTTGTGAAACATGATTGAATAATAGCGTAAATCATATGTGCCGCTGGGTGACGGATCAAGTAAATAAAAAAATGCCACCTCCGCATAGTACTTACCGCGACATTATATTTTTCACCATGCCTTTGGCTGCACTGCCCCCAACACGACCACACTTGGCTATCTGAAATATTAGTTACAGAGCAAGTATTGTACAAATAAATACTGTAAACATTATGGTTCACAATCATGGAATGACAGATTCTAACTCAGATCCATGTAATTTTGAACCAGTCGACATAATAGTTTACAGCATGAACACACACGTCAAATCTCTCAGTCTGTATGGTCGAACTTATCCGAACTATTAGTGAAATACACATATGCAGCGTTCGAAATAAGGCCTTTTTAGTTGTCCAAGACAACCAAAACCCATCATGGACAATCAATAGCTACCAGGGGGTTGTCTGGGTGGACAATCAGCTTTTAGAAAGTTTTTTTTTTCAAATTATATCAAATCAAGGACATACAATGTCGGTGATTGTTCGGGTTGACAATGATTTGTTTACAATGTCAAGTTTTAATTTATCAAGCATGTGACCATGCACCATTTCAATGGGCTTAAAAGTTTAGGCCCACTTGACTGACAATTTAGCTTTCCCGTGGGTCTAAAACTTGAGGCCCATTTATAGCGTAATAATCATTTTTCACGCATGTTTTGATTGGCTTAGGCCCACGTCTCTGACAAGCATGAATTTGAGTGGGCTTAAAAGTTTAGGCCCACCTGACTGACAATTTCCCTTTCTCATGTTTCTAGTGGGCCTAAAAATTTAGGCCCATTTAGAGCGTAATCAGCTTGTAATGTTATCCCCCCAAAACGTCTCCACGCCCCTTTTCTGGGGGGGTACTTCCCCCAAGGCATCGTTCTGTTCAAATTACTATTTTATTATATATGCTAATTATAGTTGATAGAAAACTTATTTATAAATATACTACCCCTGGTTTAGGCCCATTTGAACGGACATCTACCACTGAATTGGGCCTAAACCGGGTTTATATGGCCTAAGCCGGGAGTAGGCCTATATATATAATCCTGGTTTAGGCCCACTTCAATGGTGAATGTCCATTCAAATGGGCTTAAAACAGGAGAAGTATATAAACAGGATAAAGATGATATTCAAGTGGGCATAAACCAGGAGTAGATATACTACTGGTTTAGGCCCAATTCAATGGTAAATGTCTATTCAAATGGGACTAAACCATAAAAATTGTGGGCTTAAACCAGCTAGGATAATGCTTACATGTTTTTGCTCGATGACAATAATTTACTGAATATTGGCAATTTTATGCACTGATATTGATAGACTATGGCCTGTCCAACAGAGCTCCAGATAACATGCGTATATGCGTAAAATACGCATGTAAAAACAGCAAATACTCATTGACGGAAAGTCTGAGGAGTAATATTACTCATAAAAAACTATTTAAATACCCATCAAAGTAAAAGAAACAGACAAGATGAAACGATTGTTGTATTTTGTACGTGAACAAAAGCAGAACTATGTGACCTGGGTGTAAGAAAAAAATGATCAATGAAGATTTCATGTTGTTGTATGAATAAAAATACTCCTTGTTTATTTTTTCACTCCTCATCACCAATTTTAATGAGTGAAATACTCCTCAAACCAAAAAATTATCTGGAGCTCTGGTCCAATGGTGATGGATGTAAGGATGGCAGGCCATTTTTTATTTATTTTAGCGCTAGAGACTTGAAATTTTGTTTATATAAGGTCCATTATATTCATGACTGAATAATAAAAAAGTATACAAAAAATCCAATTATTGACAAAGTTATGATACATTTTGTATAGCAACCGTCTTAATTTCAATAATAAAAAAAACAAACAGAAAAGACGCCAAAAATGGCAGATGAAATCTATCCCAATTTTTTTAATATTTCGAACAGTCGAAAAAATTTCATTTTTTTACCACATGCTCAGCTGTGCATACTAATTATGATTATCTAAACAAATTGAGGAAAAATATATACTAAGCAGTCCTTATTTTACTTTTTATTACACTTTATATGGTAAATTTGGAAGAAATTCGCTATATATATGACTTCAATTATAATGCATAATATTATTTAATTTCAAATATTATGTGTAGGCCTACATGACTAAATGCAAATATTAACTCAGTGGACACTTGCCAGGAACATGATAAGTCACAACACTATTTATTTTCATGAAAACACTTTTAAAGCACAATGGCCATATATTTGGAAAATAAAATAATAATGTTTATATGAATGTATGACAATCAAAAGATGCAGCTGTAACTATAACACAATTTCTCAGATCTCATAGATATTTTGTTGCAGTTTACATTTAAACCTATAAAATAATAGACCCAACAAAGCATTTAGCAAATAAATCCACTGGGGCCTATAATACCAGAATACACTGATGCGAAGAAGCACTTAAAGCTGCATAACTGTCTTGTTTATTTCAATAAAAATAACCTAAAACGTACAAAACAATCATTGCTATTGTTTTAAAGGCCTTATAAATGCACTAAAACTGGGTAAATGTAGCTGAATTAGTTCACCATGCGGTACACCATCAAGTATTATTAAGTAGTGATTTGGTGTGTGTACAATATTCATGTAATAACGGTAAGGTTATGGGCCAATATAATGTTACATTGGCCAGCACGAAACCATCCCCTTAATAGCAAACACATACATTGAGCTGAATCTGCATAATGTTGGGCCAGTACCGCAGACGATGGGCCGACATTATTCTGCCATTGGATCAATGCCTTGTGTGAGCTGAGATACAAAGCCCACATAACCAGCCGCAGATCTAGATGTCGGATACTGGGTCAAATCGCTTACAGTAAAGTCTGATGTTTTTATAAATTATGTTATTTTACTGCATAGAGCGATGTATATCGCTGTATGTGATGATTTACGATAAAATAAAATCTGATAATATTGTCTAGTAGCATTTTGACTATATTTTGCAGGGTGTGACATTAACATTTTGTATCACTAGACCAGCAGGTCTAGTAACCTTAGTTTATCACTAGACCTGGTGACATGTCACTAGACCAGGTAAGCTCGAATCTGATACGGTATGGACTTAAAAAAGAAACAAATTATGTACAAGTGATGTACAACCCGCAATCATTATGATTTTTATAAAAAATAGCTAAAAATACCAAAGACAAACATATAGCATAATACCATAATAATCACTTGTTATTTTACATTGAAGAGTCAATTTAGATGATATCAAGTCACATAATCAAATAATATAAATAACATATTTGCATCTGGAGTTTACTTGGCTCTAGATGGCTTAAGCGTTCCGTCTGTGTATATACCGTATTATCCCTAATAAACGCACTCACCCCCCCCCCCCCCCCCCGATTTTGCTGTACCCTGTATTACCAGAATATCTGCTGGCTTGAAAAAATCTACCAGACACCAGCCTGCTTCATGTAGCTGTGTCAACATGGTTGAGCCACGGTCAGCGTGTTGTGAGCGTGGGTGTAAACGCGGTATGCTACTGTTAATGTAGCCTAGTTGTTGTACATCTTGTTTTAACACTGGGCCAGCGTCGTACAGGTGGACCAGAATTGAATAACACCTGTGTGTGTTGGGTAATTAATCGTTGAGTTGTGTCAGAATGACGACACCATGTCAGTTTTGCTTACAACAAAAGTAATAACAGTTCATAATCATTGCACTAGTGATCATTGATTTACAAGCGCCCCTGTTAAATTCCCAGCGATAATGCGACACCAATTTATAGGCTTAATGCTAAGTAAGATTTGAAGCATCTGTTTTTCGCGCTAGCTCATGTCTTAGACTGTTAGCAGTTGGCGTCCACTGGTCATCCAAATATGTGAGGTATGGATCTGTTTCTACTATCGTGACTATAGTAGTGCCGAGGGACATACGACTTGACACGTGCTCAACTCTGAGCGCACATGTATACACGAAGTCCCTGCAGGGATGATATCGTTATACCACCATTTCATCAATGGCGGGCTAAGGTCGGCAAGAGTAGATGACGTCATCGGGACGGTCTGCTTCTATGCAGACTATCTGAGACCTACACACTGTGTGAAATTAGACGTAAATTTAATCAGTTAGGCCTACGTCTTTTTAAAGCATTCATACAGTATGCCGCCGACGCATTTCCATTATTCTGATGTGTCTAAAAACAAATACCATATTAAGATATTGTCGTACCCAAATGAGAACATTCAAAGATGAAATGTGATGGTAACTGCGTCGTCTAAGCCAATAAAGCGGGCCGTGGCTGCACAGGGTGTCGGCCTGTATTACCACACCAGCTACAAATGCTGCCAGCGCGTTCACAGTGGCGGCGTGAGAGTGGATGGAGGCTGGCACGTGCAGGGATGTCGCGTGGCTTAATGACAGCGCCGCGTTGTCCTAATACCGCTAATGCAGACTATCCATTCACTGGTCAGACATGCTGACAATACTTGTATAGGCCTAGTAACGTTACATAGCAGATAAGGCTTTGAATATATACTCGACCAGCAGGTCGAGTGCCTGAGAATGTGTACTCGCCCGGTGCCAGGATTACTGGACTGGGTCGAGCGGTCGAGCGTTAGTGTCTCACACTGTTTTGAAATGTCCATGAGATACCTAATAAAAAAATGCAAATGTTTTTCAAGAAAATCACGAAAATCCAAAGAGCGAAAACGATGATTTACATCACTGAATTTGATCTTAATTCCAAGTACAATTTCCCACGGTCTGAGGAGAGCGTCTTAATGGCGGGCCAAAGGCTCAGATGCTGGCCCACACTTAAAAGCACCATACTGAAGTAGAGTTCTACTTTTCAAGTGAGTGACATTCTCCATACCGTACCGATATTAAACATGACATTACATGCAGATATCCATATCACACAAAGTAATAACTTCTATATATGTCTAACTGATATGAGACAATACAGCTGTACTGTGAAATGAATCTATGATTACTTAAAAAATAACAATAATTTTAAAAGTCTTCCTCTCTTTTTCTATGATGACCGTTATCTGCCACTTGGTACTTTTAATGTCCTGATTATATAGACAGTATGTCTTACTCCGCTGTTATCAGGTTTGTTTTGGTGGGGCAACAATATTAAAAAACAACAAACCTAAATCCTTGATAACTCAGTAACCAGGGCTAACACTAATGGGGCAAGTAAAAAATTTCAGACAGTGACCCCCTGGGCAATAGCTTCAATTTTCACCATTTTAAATTTGAGCGACTGTCACAACAGACAAAGCATGTCAGTGGCAAGTCGGCAAGTGATAAATTGAGGGGGCAAGTACCCCAAAAACCGGGGCAGTAAAATAAAAAAATAAAACACCATTCTCCATGGATTAATCGTTTGAAGAAAATAAACAAAACAGTTATGCAGCTTTAATAATTAAAAAATATATTTACTAAATAGTATATTTCTTACTGTATTTTCATTGTTACATTGTCTTCAATTTTCACATAAATATATCTTAGGGTTGACTTCACATTTATTATTTTTAAAATAGACTGGGTCAAAGGTCATAACCCCCAAAAGGCACATCTACAACCCCCTGAGGGATGTGTGTATGCAATATTATATGAAAGCAATCCGGCTAACGGTTTGAGAGATATCGTCCGGAAACGAAACACGGACTTTATGGGCGGGGGATAAAAATGTGACGTCAGAATCACACCAAAATCAAACATGGCCAGGGTAAGGTCTTTCCTTGAAACAAATCGGTGAAGGGGTCAAGCTCTTGAGAGTAACATGTGATTTGTCGGCCATCTTGGATTTTGCTAAAAAAATAAACAATTCTAGAGACAAATTTCTCAGGGCCAGTGAGCTGAGCATACCCAAATTAAATAGCCAAAATAAGCAAAACTGATATGTCCGCTAAAATTCTAAAACATACAAAAAATCAAAGTTATAAATATCAGAGTCACACCAAAAACTATCAGCACACATCCAGGATAAAAACCAAACATGAAACAAATCAGCGAGGCGGTCCAAGCCCTAGAGATTGACATAGGATTTTGGCGGCCATTTTGGATTTTGTTGAAGAAACTAAAAAACATTAAAAAAAACAGGGGCAAATGTATGCAATTTCACTCTGATACTATAATTTCAAGAATTTAAAATTGATTATTAACTGTCGTTTTAGCCGGTTTCCTTGGTTGTGACCTATAAATGGCTTTGGTTATTGGTGGCCATATTGTTTTGGATCTTTAGATGGCATTAAAACATAAAAATAACCATTGCAATGAAACCAGTGTATTCAAATAAGGCGAAAATGAGGTATTACACAAAATTCCAGGACTATTATTTCAAAAGATAAAAATTCAATATGGCCGACGGCAGCCATCTATCGCTTTGACCCTAAGATGACCTTGACTCTTAAAAATAATCATACCAGTGGAATCAGTGCATTCAAATTGGTCGAAAATGAGGTATTACACAATATTCTAGGGCTTTTCTGTCAAGAGTTAAAATTTCAAGAAGGCCGACGGCAGCCATCTTGTTTTGACCCCTAGATGACCTTAAATCGTAAAAATAATCATACCAATGGGATCAGTGTATTCAAATTAGTCAAAAATGAGGTATTACATGAGATTGTAGGGCTATTATGTCAAAACATAAAATTTCAAGATTGCCTACGGCAGCCATCTTGCTTTGACCCCTAGATGACCATGAATCGTAAAAATAACCATACCAGTGGAATCAGTGCATTTAAATTGGTCAAAATGAGATATTACACAAGATTCTAGGGATATTCTGTAAAAAGTTGAAAATTCAATATGGCCGATGGCAGCCATCTTGGTTTTGACCCCTAGATGACCTTAAATCATAAAAATAATCATACCAGTGGAATCAGTGTATTCAAATTAGTCAAAAATGAGGTATTGCATGAGATTCTAAGGCCGTTATGTCAAAACATACAATTTCAAGATGGCGGATGGCAGCCATCTTGTTTTGACCCCTAGATAACCTTGAATCGTAAAAATAAGCATACCTGTGGAACCAGTGAATTCAAATTGGTTAAAAATGAGGTATTACATAAGATTCTAGGACTAATCTGTCAAAAATTAAAAATTCAAGATGGCCGAGGGCAGCCATTTTGGATTTATGCAAATAAGCATATCAAGGAAAAAAATGAAACATCACCCCTACATCAGATCTTATTTTACATATGTTGGACGACATGTGTGCAAAATTTCATAACTCTTTCCAGATTTGGACTTCTGGGGTATAGGCTACTACAAGGTCAAAGGGAAGGGAGGCATAGGCAGTAGACTGTTTCCCAGGCGGGCACATAATTAGTCTGAAGCAGACTAGCTATCTCAAACAACAACAAAAACAATGAAAATGTGTAAGAAAATTTTCAGGTGCTCTAGATAAAGCTAAATTTTATGTAGAGAACGCTGGCTTACGTTAAAAAAACTGATCTAGACTATGATGGAGTTGACATGATAAAGAACATCTGAGTAATATTTTGATATGACTCATAGTTACTTAAAGAAAATGCAATTTTTTAATTAAAAAATAAAACGTCTTCCTCACTAAAAAATCGCTAGCATCAATAAATGCAGCAAGCGGAAATACATCATCGTGGCATATCCGTTCTAATATCGAATCGAAAGGCTCCTTATCAAACTTAACCTAGGTCTGTTTCACACTAAATCGAAGTGAAATCATATACTCATGCCATTTGAGAAGCGAGAACTGAAAGTAAAGTTCAGCGCCACCCAGTGAGCGCTGCCATCCTTGATCAGGGGCCGACCGCAGATTAAAGTATGTACTTCCTTTGAAGTACGTACTTCCATTGAGGTGTGCAGTACGTCGATCGAAGTACGCCTGCAGCCGCATTTTGGTTTGATAGGGCACTCACTTGTTGTGACCCCATTCATTTGCAGCACATTATTTCATTGGTCCAATAGTCAGAGTCTGTCCAATAATAATCAGGCTACTAAATTTACAGGAGTTCTGACTTTGTTAGATGCCATGCTTTTAACTGTAAAGATGAGAGTGCAACAAGGGGTAAACATTTATCAATTTGAAGTGGATAATATGTATTGCCAACTAAAAGAAATAATGGACTTTAGAAAAGATAGTTTGAAATATAAAATTATCAATTTATAGAGCAGTCCTATGTCTGGAAAATTAGGAATGTGCTATTAAAAGTTCTGCCATAGAGTCACATGCCTGATCATCCGTACTTCCATTAAAGTACGTACTTCCTTTAAAGTATGCCCTCAGTGGAACAGATATAAAGTTAAATATATAATTTTCCAAACATGAAAAACAGTTTTGATAAAATACATGTTGTACAATGAAATGTGCTCTTTCAAGTAAACTATTTCTGGTAGCCACTGGTAGCTGGCAAATGCTCAACAGTTCCAGGACAAAGGGATGAAAAAAAAAATTCAGCCTGTTGCAAAAGTCTTGGCTATATTCAGGTAAACAGAAAATAATTGGAAGTTTCTCTTATGAATAATTTAATAGCTTGATTATCAATGTTCAGAAATAAACCATTCAACCAATAACATCTTAAGTTGCAAAGGGGTAATAAAATAACAAATGAGAGTACCTATTTGTAAAAGTGAAGCTCAAGGTGTACTTAGATCAAAGTACGGACATACCTTAATCTAAGTAGTACTTCAAAGGAAGTACGTACTTTAATCTGCGGTCAGCCCCCACCTGTTGATGGATGGTCAAAATTAGGCCTAGCCCTAGGCCTACTCAATTCTCCAAAATTTTGTAACCATTATTATCTCATTTGGCAACAACCCTAAAAAAATGAGTATTTCAAATGTTAGACCATTTGTAATGATTTGACAGGTAACACAATGTCAATGACAATTCTGATAATACTAATAGTCTATACCAGTTTCAAACGAATGATTGATTAAAAATTGTTTTTAGGCATGTCAGTCCTACGGTATATTTTTTTCATTTTCGAGTGTAAGATATTTATAATAGGTTATAAATCTAGGAACTCTAGGGTACAGAAAAGGTGGTTTTAGATGGTTTTCGATTTGGCTTATAGTTTTCGGTGGCTTTCGACATTCACCACGACCCCTGCTTGCCATGGCCAGGTGGGCGA
The DNA here is from genome assembly GCA_964017125.1 of Flabesymbios commensalis. Lineage (NCBI taxonomy): Eukaryota > Metazoa > Annelida > Polychaeta > Terebellida > Flabelligeridae > Flabesymbios > Flabesymbios commensalis. The sequence continues at coordinate 67,686,660 of OZ024909.1, read as the reverse complement.
TATTCAGAGATTCTGATACCTACTACACTATTTACCGTCGGTACAGGCTGATAATCAGTACGGTGATAGCATATTGTCTCCATTAACACTCCACATCGATAATGCTGTAAGATTTACAAAAAATTAACCTTTTTTATACAGTCATTTTCGCTAGAAATTTAAAAGAATTCAAGTGCGCGCCAAAGAGGCATTTTGTCATGTCGTTTTTCGTACTAGGTACGAAGCTAAGATACGAAGCTGTGTTTCCAATGTTGATCCAAATTATACATGCGATTTCATATGGATATATTTTAATTTTTATTACTGTTTTTTTTCCGCTGTGTAAATGCACAACGAACACATTTGTTTCTCCAATGTATCACCATATTGTTTGAAATAAAAACAAAGGGCTAATAATTGATTCTTCCTCAAATATCGCTCAATCGCCCATCCATAGTAGGCCTACGTGAAGTACATATTTCAATAAGTTTCTTATTTATAAATGTGATGGTGTAGCGTTTTGTGACTGACATAATTATGTTGATAGTAGGCCTATTTAATTCAGGTTATTTTATCGTATCTTAAGTCACGTTTTTTGTACCTTAAGGTATAATATATACGTTTTTTTAGCTAGACTAAACTCGTCTCTTAGCTGATGTGTTGTGTATTTAACATACGAAATCTACACTAGGATATCACTCGTATAAAGAATTACGTGAAGCTGAAAAATCGTATCTAATTATGTACCAAAAAGTGACTTAAGATACAAATAATATTCTGGTGTAGATTCCGTATGTTAAATACACAACACATAGTCTAAGGTACGAATGATGTATAGCTGAAGAACTCGTATCTAAAGTACAAGAAACGTACATGAGAAACGAATTATGCCTAACGAATTACTAACTATTTACCAAAAACGTGACTTAAGATACGAATGATGTCCTGGTGTGTATACTGTATGCTAAATACACAGCACATAGTCTAAGATACGAAGGATATGTAGCTGTCGAACTCGTATCTAAAGTACCAAAAACGTAGCTAAGATACGAATTTATATGTCTGGAAGAAAACCTCGTATCTAAGGTACCAAAAACGTGATTTAAGATAAGAATGATATTATGGTGTAGATTTCGTATGTTAAATACTCAACACATTATCTAAGGTACGACAGATACGTAGCTGAAGAACTCCTATCTAAAATACAAAAAACGTATCTAATACAGGCCTACGAATTGATATGTGTAGTAGAACACCTCGTATCTAAGGTACCAAAAACGTGACTTAAGATACGGGTGATGTTCTGTTGTTTAGATTTCGTATGTTAAATACACAACACATAATCTAAGGTACGAATGATGTGTAGCTGAAGAACTCGTATCTAAAATATCAAAAACGTACCTAAGAAACGAATTATACCAAGCTGAAAAAAATGTATCAAATACGTCACTTAAGATACGAATGATATCCTGGTATAGGCTCCGTATGTTAAATAAATAACACATAATCTAAGATACGAACGTTATGTAGCTGACGAACTCGTATCTAAAGTACCGAAAATGTAGCAAAGATACGAATTGATATTTCTGGAAGAAAACCTCGTATCTAAGGTACCAAAAACGTGACTTAAGATACGGGTGATATTATGGTGTAGATTTCGTATGTTAAATACTCAACACATTATCTAAGGTACGACAGATACGTAGCTGAAGAACTCCTATCTAAAATACAAAAAACGTATCTAATATAGGCCTACGAATTGATATGTGTAGTAGAACACCTCGTATCTAAGGTACCAAAAACGTGAATTAAGATACGGGTGATGTTCTGGTGTTTAGATTTCGTATGTTAAATACACAACACATAATCTAAGGTACGAATGATGTGTAGCTGAAGAACTCGTATCTAAAATACCAAAAACGTACCTAAGAAACGAATTATACCAAGCCGAAAAAAATGTATCAAATACGTCACTTAAGATACGAATGATATCCTGGTATAGGCTCCGTATGTTAAATAAATAACACATAATCTAAGATACGAAGGTTATGTAGCTGACGAACTCGTATCTAAAGTACCAAAAACGTAGCTAAGATACGAATTTATATGTCTGGAAGAAAACCTCGTATCTAAGGTACCAAAAACGTGATTTAAGATACGAATGATATTATGGTGTATATTTCGTATGTTAAATACTCAACACATTATTTAAGGTACGACAGATACGTAGCTGAAGAACTCCTATCTAAAATAAAAAAAACGTATCTAATATATGCCTGAAGAACTCGTATCTAAAATACCAAAAACGTACCTAAGAAGCGAATTATACCAAGCTGAAAAAAATGTATCAAATACATCACTTAAGATACGAATGATATCCTGGTATAGGCTCCGTATGTTAAATAAATAACACATAATCTAAGATACGAAGGTTATGTAGCTGACGAACTCGTATCTAAAGTACCAAAAACGTAGCTAAGATACGAATTTATATGTCTTGAAGAAAACCTCGTATCTAAGGTACCAAAAACGTGATTTAAGATACGAATGATATTATGGTGTAGATTTCGTATGTTAAATACTCAACACATTATCTAAGGTACGACAGATACGTAGCTGAAGAACTCCTATCTAAAATACAAAAAACGTATCTAATATAGGCCTACGAATTGATATGTGTAGTAGAACACCTCGTATCGAAGGTACCAAAAACGTGACTTAAGATACGGGTGATGTTCTGGTGTTTAGATTTCGTATGTTAAATACACAACACATAATCTAAGGTACGAATGATGTGTAGCTGAAGAACTCGTATCTAAAATACCAAAAACGTATCTAAGAAACGAATTATACCAAGCTGAAAAAAATGTATCAAATACGTCACTTAAGATACGAATGATATCCTGGTATAGGCTCCGTATGTTAAATAAATAACACATAATCTAAGATACGAAGGTTATGTAGCTGACGAACTCGTATCTAAAGTACCAAAAACGTAGCTAAGATACGAATTTATATGTCTGGAAGAAAACCTCGTATCTAAGGTACCAAAAACGTGATTTACTCCTATCTAAAATTAAAAAAACGTATCTAATATATGCCTGAAGAACTCGTATCTAAAATACCAAAAACGTACCTAAGAAACGAATTATACCAAGCTGAAAAAAATGTATCAAATACGTCACTTAAGATACGAATGATATCCTGGTATAGGCTCCGTATGTTAAATAAATAACACATAATCTAAGATACGAATGTTATGTAGCTGAAGAACTCGTATCTAAAGTACCGAAAATGTAGCTAAGATACGAATTGATATTTCTGGAAGAAAACCTCGTATCTAAGGTACCAAAAACGTGACTTAAGATACGGGTGATATTATGGTGTAGATTTCGTATGTTAAATACTCAACACATAATCTAAGGTACGAATGATGTGTAGCTGACGAACTCGTATCTAAAATACCAAATACTCAACACATAATCTAAGGTACGATAGATACGTAGCTGAAGAACTATCTAAAATAAAAAAAACGTATCTAATATATGCCTGAAGAACTCGTATCTAAAATACCAAAAACGTACCTAAGAAACGAATTATACCAAGCTGAAAAAAATGTATCAAATACGTCACTTAAGATACGAATGATATCCTGGTATAGGCTCCGTATGTTAAATAAATAACACATAATCTAAGATACGAATGTTATGTAGCTGACGAACTCGTATCTAAAGTACCGAAAATGTAGCTAAGATACGAATTGATATTTCTGGAAGAAAACCTCGTATCTAAGGTACCAAAAACGTGACTTAAGATACGGGTGATATTATGGTGTAGATTTCGTATGTTAAATACTCAACACATAATCTAAGGTACGAATGATGTGTAGCTGACGAACTCGTATCTAAAATACCAAAAACGTACCTAAGAAACGAATTATACCAAGCTGAAAAAAATGTATCAAACACGTCACTTAAGATACGAATGATATCCTGGTATAGGCTCCGTATGTTAAATAAATAACACATAATCTAAGATACGAAGGTTATGTAGCTGACGAACTCGTATCTAAAGTACCAAAAACGTAGCTAAGATACGAATTTATATGTCTGGAAGAAAACCTCGTATCTAAGGTACCAAAAACGTGATTTACTCCTATCTAAAATTAAAAAAACGTATCTAATATATGCCTGAAGAACTCGTATCTAAAATACCAAAAACGTACCTAAGAAACGAATTATACCAAGCTGAATACAAAGATAGTCGTTTGTGGGTATCCAAGCATGGAGGTGCGACTTTCACCGAAGGTGTGAATGCTCTGTCAGTGATCCAAGGTGTTCAACAAAGTGAACACCTTGATTTCCCAGGTGGTCCACTTTGCGAGGTTGAGACTGGTTTGGTGCAAAAATTGGGCCGAATCCCGAATAGCGGGGGTGGTCTGCTAAGCGTTAATCGTTAAGCAATGGGAAAAACTTGGGACTGGACAAAAGTGACGCGAGGTGGTCCGCTTATTGAGGTGGTCCGGAACCGAGGTTATACTGTGGTGATATCCGAAAATGCAGCAAATAATAATAATAATCCTTTAAATTCATAACACAATAATAAATGGCGGTATCATCCGTATAAATATTTATAAATGTATTCTTGAAGCATAAAGCGACAGAGCCTAGCTGCCTCAAGCAATAACATACTTCCTTGTGAACTGTAAGTTTAATATAAATTTTCTCTCAGGTGGATGTCACAACAGTTGGTGGAAATGAAGGGATGATTTGCATGGTAGTGGGTGAAGATGTCGCTGTGTTCAAGGCAGCAACTAAATTCGGCGCCCCTGTCATAAAATGCCTCACATGTCGTTCTGTGAAATGTAACCACATACAGATTTTAAATGAACACTTAGATATGGCTATAGACGACACAAGCGTCTCCTTCAAGACATTTGTTTACAAACCCCTTCAGGAACGTTCCACATACTTTACGGATTGCTACTCAACACAAAAAATTTCAGTTGATACCATTACACACCAGCAGAGGACGGATGTTCAAATTCTTAGTCCAGAATATTTAGGGACTTCTTGTTCATGTGAAAGCCCATGGATTACTCAGGAAGTCAAGCGAAGCCTTTTCACGAAATATAAAACTTTCCCACTTATTACTGGTAAGCATTTCGCAGTTCACAGCAATACTCATAATACCTTCTGTTGAATCATATATACATACTCATTGTGCTATTGGTACATTAAAACATTATCTTAATGTATAAAATGCTCTATTTTTTTTAGTTATCTCATACAGCTGCACCTCCTGTGGATACATTGAGCGTTACGATGGGCTTAGAGATGGTATTCTTCATATGGAAAAACATTTAATATGTCATGAGGTTTACCACCAGTATCTACACCAATTTGTCACTGAAGGGTAAAAGTACCATATCATATCTTTAATATTAATATGTGAAATCAGGAAACATCCCATGATTAGCGGTTATTAGGCCTACATAAAACATATTTCTTTGAATTTTCTTTTCCAAACAATCTCTTTAATCATTTTACCTGTCATTTCACATATCTGGATATATTAATAACACACATGTTGCATATCTACTACAGCGTTTCCATGGATGCATTTTACAAAACCTGGGTATGGGACCACGTTATGGCGAATGATGACGGCTTCAGTGATGTGTTTTCTTACACTGAATTTAGAAATGGATGGATGGCTTTCAAAAATTTGTTGGATATAAATTATTCAGATGGATTTGAATGTCCACTATGTAAAACGGAGCTAGATATTATCATAATGGATGGTGTTTGTCTGGGTATGAGAAAGTCCATGGTACCATTATTAGACTATAAAGGAGACGATACCGGTACCAACGACATTTTGTCTGGAAGGTAATTTTACTGCAGAATTCTATTATATTTTTAACTGTGTTCATTTGTCTAAGTGAATAATAAAATAGTTAATATATATATATATATATACTATAATAGAAAATGATTGGTTAGGCTTTGTCCGTCGTTGAACGTACAATTTTGGGACACCCATCATATACCTCACGCAAAGCTTTGGCATTCAGTGATGGTTGTAATGCATATAAAAACTTCATGATGTGTTTTGTGCCGTAATTTGGCTTTTATGCGATGTTATGCAAAACCAGCTTAATGTTGGGTCAGCGTAGGTTCCAGTGATAAAGCCCTTGAACCAATGCTGGATTAAAGTTGGCCTACCGTCTGTAACGTCGGTACAGCCCCGACCCAGCCTAGTATCACAACGCATGTCCACCAGTAAATGTAATGAATGCAGCTGTATCCCACTTTTGTGCACATGTATGCTAAACTGGGCCAGAAGAACATCCTGAGAATGGTGGGATGAATGAGATGACTCTACCCTCCAGACACATAATTCGAAATTCGAGCCAGCACGCTACCTCTCAGTCATGGAGGCTCCTCACAATATGGAATCTTTACGAGTGATCGGGGAAGAAACTTTTTGTTTCTTTGAAATCCACTAGAAGGGAGATATGCGGGTGAAGGTTGCACCTGACTTTAGTGCGCACAAAAGCACAGGGCATGCAATACCAAGGTTGAGTTAATATTGTGGAAGCTGCGTAAACAGTGGCCCAACACTAAACTAGCATTGTGTCAACTTGTGGTTTAATTATATCTTCAATACTGTAGATCTGGTAATTTTCGCGGGTTTGAATTTTCGCGAATTTCTAATTTTGGGACTTTTCACGAAGTTTAGAATTCGCGAATTTTAATTTTTCTTTAATGAATATTAAATGAATATTTTAGTATAATAATTTTCGCGAATTTGTGCTCCTCGCGAAAATTGAAACCTCGCGAATATTACCAGATCTACAGTATTTCTTCATTCTGCAGAGACCTAATAACATATGTTTACATTATATTACATTAATTGTCCCTTTTATTCATGTATTTTTCATGAGTATATTCATGGTCTTTTTGTACAGGCTGCAGTGTTTAAATTATGCCAGTGAGACTTACCTACTAGATTTGCACGTACAGAGCACGGGTCATAGCTAGTCGTGTATAATAGTAATACTAATTATATATTTTGTTTGATTTCCCTAGCGAATACCAGGACAGAATATTTGTACCAGATGCCAGGGGGCGATATTTGTTACGCAAACTTGCTACAAGCGGCCTTTCTGTAAAGGAATTGGACGAGCTGATTGAATTATGTCACTGTCACCAACCAGCCCTCTTGTCTTTTTTAGACATTATAAACCGTCAAACTACGACAGGAATTTGTAGATGTCCGCCTCACTATAAAAAACTTATGGAAGATCTCGCCGCACCTACTCCAGTCTGCTCAATGATACCATACATATCGGATATATTTGTTGTCACAAAAAAAGTAGTACGAGGCGAAGATCTTAATGCAAGTGATACTAGTCTTCTTCTGAAAGAGACACCGTTCCTTTTACCTATTTTAAAACATGACGGTAAATGTACCCGAAGTTTGATGGCCATTCTGATTGACATGATGCGTATTTCAGAAGCGCCCTTCAAAAAGACAACGCCACATAAATTACCACCAGCTAACAGAGGAACATTTGGCTCCTATTTCCCTTCTCTCCCACTAAAATGCGAAAGAGGAATTTACGAGAAGGACAGCTACAAAAAGAAATTGAAAAAAAACGCTATTGAGGATCCCAATTTTATGTGTAAAAAAAGTACGACAAAAAAACATCACCTAATTCCAGGATTACTACATTTTTCGTGTGTTCACGGTACATATTTTTTTATTAATATAATTTATATTGCTAAATGTTTACTCAACTTTTAATGTACACATTGACATCATTTTATGAGTTTGATTACATTCAATTCATGTTACAGGAATATGCTATGGTTTTGAGGTGATGGTCAATCCTGAGTCCCCAAATACGGCATTCACAGTTCTCAGAACACGACTATCCAAGGGTACATTATTTTGCTGCCCATTTTATATTTAAATGTGAAAAAAATATTGAAATTAATACTCCACATATTCAAATCTGTGGCCTCAAATTGCATTCTATATATAACAATTTCAAATTTGTGACCACCGATTTGCATCCGAGGACAAGTAATCAATATATTTTTGCACTTTCAAATGTCTATTATCTGTTCTTCAATTGAAAACTACTGCATATACATCATGGCAATATCTACTTTTTCAAATCTAGCTCAACGTCTGTTTTTTTGCTCACAGGCCCGAAGATGGTGATATATGACAATGCGTGTAATTTGGCAAATTACTGCTTAAACCGGGATCCACACTTTTTCAGGAAGACGAGATTTGTGGTGGATCGTCTTCATTGGCCTAATCACCATGGTAAAACATATTGTGGGCTTATTTCTTCTTGTATGTAATGAAATGGCTAATGGAATGTTTTTAGAAACCACAAACATTATTTAGAAAGATAGATTATTTATTTGTATTGATATTGTTACAAAAAAAGGTAGAGAGCCATGAGAGCCACAATGAAACTGCATGAAACACCGTCGTTGTCCACCACACTGCTCCTGTAACACAAAATAAAACTGTGCAGAGACAACATTGAATCACACTTCTCTCGGAGAATATTAACCATTAACTCCAATGCCTCTCAACAGCTAGGATGTGAAGTTCACGTATGGGCTTAGGTTAATCAGCCATTTGGTCCAACTTTTCTCCAAGCAATAATTTAGTACCACAAATGATATTGTAATTAACTGAAATGCTGTAATTATAATTTTAGAGATGACGATGTGGGATCAATGCTTATAATATTTATGTCTTCAATTTTACTCTGTTTAAGCTTGTTCCAGTAGTTTTAACCTGTCGTCGTACGCCATTCATAATGACATCAACACACAGGTCGCAGAACAGCGCAATTCGACACTGAAAAAGTTGAAGTCAACCTTATCATACATGACATTGGACAATTTCATAGAGCACTGCAAATTATTCATGTGGTTCAGGTCTCGAATTACTATTAGTAGTATATCAAATATTAACGTTGACTATTCTGAAATGTTCAAAAAACTACACAAGGTGTACAGTGGGAGATTGTTCAAATAGTAGAATGACATTATAACAGTGGCATCAGCTGATTGTCTGTACAGCCAAGTAATTGTTGGAATGTAGTGATATTGTAGTTATATGATTTAAATGGCATATATACCAAATTTTATGGTATTATAATGATATGTGATTTTAAAATATCACAATCCTTTTTTCGCAATAAATTTCTTTGTAGGATACTTACTATTTACCACGCAACTTGTCCAATACTGCCTTCACCTCTTTTCTCCCGCTCTTCATTATCCATCTAGCAGCAGTCACCAGTCTGGACCAATTGTTGTCACCGCATCCCATCTGAGTAAACAAACAGACAAACAAACATTAAATAATCTAAATACATGAGCAAAATCTAATTACAGACAAACAAATATGAATATCTGTGTGACCAGTTTTCGGCTGTGGTTATGTTGTTTTAATTTAAAAAAAATCTTTTTACAATAAAAGTATGTCGACCATAGGCCCTATATTGGAAAGGGAGATCTGAAATTTTATTATTATGTTACCTCCATGACGGCCTTGCCATAAAATATAACGAAAATCCCACAGTCATGTGAATTTTCTTGCTTTCCGACAGCTGGGTACTTTATTTGTACTGTAATTTTTTTCTTTGTTTCCATGAAAACTATGTCTTCCATGTACCTGTTAGGAGTAATTTACGTTAGTTCATATATGTATTGCAAGTCATACCGGTATCTCTTTATTATTACTTAAGTTGTTAGTGACATCATAAATCATTATCCATACCGTTTCATCCCATTGGCGACATCAGGTCTTCCTCCCATCGAACATAAAACATGTAAAGCCCTGTTGGGAATGTCTCCCACTAACAATACCCAATGAACTCTAAAATACAATTAGTATAGTAGCAATATGATATATGTTATATATACGGAATATGTTTATCATGAGACAAGTTAAATATATTTGAAAAAGTTGAGTAACATACTGGTGGAAAAACATAGTTATGGATATTAAAAATTCAAACGTTTCCGAAACAAATTGCTCTTTATAATAATTCGCAAATATGTAATTAATGAATAATATTAATGATACCTACTTATTGGATACTGCAGTCATAATCATATTACTTTTGCTTATACAGCTTTTCCGGGTCCACCTGCGGACTCCGTTGAAGTTGTAATTATTGAAGTCAATTGGAGTTTTACTGCAACATATAATAATATAATGTATGTTTGGATACTCACAAATTAATTTGGACAATGTCATTTATAGTGCAGGAGCATTAGGTGTAATAGCATGCAGACTTGGAAATCAAATGTAGAAAGTTGAATTTTTCAGAAAACTTGCCTAGACGTTCACTGAACATAGGGATTTTTCGGAAGTTTTATTTATAGTGTTAAGTTAGTATCTTTCCTGAAAAATTAGGCTTCCTACATTTTTCAATTGAAAATGTAATGCTCCTGCACCATTACATGATTTCTATGGCTAGAGCTCTTACAATATATACAAAAAAACATTTATCATAATAATAGGTGCCTACTCACTTCTGATCCTTCGCCATCAGTTTCAGTGCAAACTGACTTGGCAGTAGCACAAATCCCCTTTTCTGTTTATCTGGCATTTTCTGGGAATAGTAGCTGTGAGATTGACCATAATTATACACAATTAAAATTGACCTTAGTGTTATATAACATTGATATTTCCTGCGTGACCTTCAGAATAATTGATCCCAATATTAACAGAATTATACTTACTTTAACATTAGGTCTACCGTGGAGTCCAAAATCCACCCTTTGTTATCAATGCGTCGTACATCCTGATAATAAACTTGAAAACCAGATAGATTTGTGTACCTGATAATAAATACATAGACAGACAAGGAGTTACTAATTATGTGGAAAACAAGTTTTTTGTTTATTAAATCACAAACATATTGTGATGAAAATATTACCAGGTTTTGGAAACTTACTCATCATTATCGTCTGGGATGTCTTTCCCCCGTGTGTTGTAAGCTTATAAGTGTAGCACATAAAATAAAATAGTACAAAATTGATAATTAGTTTGACAAGTCAACAATTTATGTACTCCCACTATATAATTGGAGCAATAAACGTTATTTATTAATTTTAATTCTCAAAATTGTATTGTGTTGATTTGCCTAAACACTATTTATATTAGATAAATTTGTAGTCTTACCAGTGTATGACAGACCTTTCCGATCTACCAATGGGTAAAATTTCCCCCTGTGTTTTAATATATGTTGTTCTGAAGTTGATGGGTGAATCATGGGCTTATGTATATCTATTTTTCCATTTTCATGAACATATATCGTTGTTGTAACTGCGGAAGCGATGAGCCTCATATAACCGTCATCTACCAAGTACAAAAATCAATCAAATTATGCATTGTAGTTACAGAAACACATACATATCTAGGATAACTGGGATAACTGGGACGAATGAAGTGTTGAAGTGAGATTGAAGACATTTCAGATAAAAACAAATAAGAAGCCTTTATTTTACCAGTGGTAGATCCACATGTCATCATGTTCTGTGTTACAGCCAATAGTAATGCACGAACATCATTCCAGTTTGTTTCCCCGAATGATCTGCATACAGACGGAAAAGTTCCGTACTGTTCCATTAACTGAAAGAAAATAACTATGATTTTTACTGCGAAGTAGTTTAATCTCTGAACATTATTTTGACAAAATTGAGGTATTTTGTAAATATTTCCGATTGATAATATTACATTATCTTAAAAATGGTAAAAATCTGGTTGGACCTATAATGTTACCTCTTGGCACAACGCGTCTAAATGACACAAAGTATATGCGTACGTCCTCACGCGTAACTTCCTGTGGAGGTAGCACAGTGTCTCCCAAACACTTTGACCTGGGCCACAAGGAAGGAAGTCCCCTGAACAATGCCTCGCTAGGCTGCAACAATAAGCATACACATTTTGGTCATAAATTCCATCTGAAACAGCATTAGGTTTGTAATTGCCACAGCAAATTTAATTATAGTAGTTACCTGTAATTAAGTCACCCATTGCTATGATATGACTATCGTTGTCATTGAGTAATAAGATTAATAACATAAACAACAAGTACATAGTGATGTGAAATTCCTGCGAATTGTGTTGGCGTCAATTTACCTTTCACGGGGCTGCCTCATCATGCCTTCATCCGTGCCAGTCGGTTGCCAGCTTTGGAAATTTAAGATTATCAGTAATGCCTCCTTGCCAACAAGAGATTCCGCAGGCAAACAGGTCCTCAGTAGGTGATACATTCCATCAACATCGGTCTGCGGTATTAAAATAATTTTGTGTAGATATATATCATAAAACTTTAAAACGTATATATGTGCAATATATTCAGGCATATCAATATTTTCAAATAGTCGGAAATGGAAAATGGATAAATGATATGATTAGAATGTAACTTACATTTACGGCCAGTCCCATCATAGCAGTCTGAAAAAAGACGCACAAATACACATTATATTTCTACGCAATATGTTTTAC
>OZ024909.1:67576651-67673920 GCA_964017125.1 Flabesymbios commensalis | reverse complement strand
ATATATATGAGACGTGTAGGCCTATATCGGTATCAGCCCATATCGACCTCTAGCCCTTGTTTCCAAATGGATTTGGGATTCCTTCCGACACATGTCTGTTTTTATTACAACCTGATACAACAATCAGCAAAAAAATTATTGAAAAATGTTATTTTAATGATTTTGAGTTTTAGAAGCCAAAAAATCGGTATTTTCTGGGACTTAAAATAAAAAGGAACTATTTTAATGGCGGATGAAGCCGTCTAGCTTGAACAGCATTGCATGGTAGGCCTAATTATGTCATGTGTGACTTGATCGTGTGGGAAGATACAAACATTGTTCATTTTTGTGCGATATGGGAAACTACAACACACAACGAGTGCTTTATTTTCTAAAATCGCACTTAAATGAACACCGTTTGCATATCTTATTTTACAGTGCCCATGTAACTGCCATCTGGCTGTCACGTGCTTCCTGAGTCTCACGAGGCTAATTCGGTAAATGAAAAATATGGTTGAGGTTAAAGTCCATCTTGATGGACTGCCTGAATAAATTTGTACCAACAAAATTAACATCTAAACGCCAGAACTTACCCTGGCTTAATAAATCGCTCCGCAAGGCTATTCGAAAAAAGGCAAGACTTTATAACAGAGCGAAAACTTCAAAAAGACCTGACCTTTGGGCAAAATATAAATTACAGAAACGGGACACGCAGCGAAACCATAGACGTGCCCGTTGGTCCTTTATTAACGACAAACTTTTAACATCTCTGGAAACTAAAAATTCAAAGCCTTTCTGGCGCTATATAAAATCACAGCGTCAGGATAGGTGTGGTGTCTCTCCTTTATTGCATGATGGCCAACTGCATTCAGACAGCAGGCGCAAGGTCGAAATCCTCAACCAACAGTTTTGCTCAGTATTTACTGATGAGGACACCACTAATATGCCTAAATTAGAAGGACCACCAACAACTCCCATGAATAATATTGAAATTACACAATCTGGTATAACTAAATTATTGAGTGAACTGAACGTCGATAAAGCACCCGGACCTGACGAGCTCCCAAATTTACTCCTCAAAAATGCTGCTAAGGAGATATATCTCCTTTTTTAACAGATATTTTCGAACACTCTATCCGGACCGGGAAATTACCCGATGAATGGGTCGAGGCTAATGTAGCCCCTGTTTTCAAAAAGGGAGATCGGCATACTGCTTCTAATTACAGGCCGATCTCCTTGACATGTGTTTGTGCCAAATTGCTCGAACACATTATTTGCAAGAACATCATGACCCACTTTACCAAAAACAAAATTTTAACTTCTGTGCAACACGGTTTCCGTGCAGAGCACTCTTGTGAAAGCCAATTACTACTGACCACTGAAGATCTGGTTCAAAATTACGAGGACAAAATTCAAACTGATTTAATTGTTTTATATTTTAGTAAGGCTTTCGATGTAGTTCCCCACCAACGTTTACTACACAAATTTGATCATTACGGAATTAGGGGACCTACACTACTTTGGATTCAAAATTTTCTCACCACTCGGACACAAAAAGTAGTAGTAGATGGACCCGGACCTGACGAGCTCCCAAATTTACTCCTCAAAAATGCTGCCAAGGAGATATATCTCCTTTTTTAACAGATATTTTCGAACACTCTATCCGGACCGGGAAATTACCCGATGAATGGGTCGAGGCTAATGTAGCCCCTGTTTTCAAAAAGGGAGATCGGCATACTGCTTCAAATTACAGGCCGATCTCCTTGACATGTGTTTGTGCCAAATTGCTCGAACACATTATTTGCAAGAACATCATGACCCACTTTACCAAAAACAAAATTTTAACTTCTGTGCAACACGGTTTCCGTGCAGAGCACTCTTGTGAAAGCCAATTACTACTAACCACTGAAGATCTGGTTCAAAATTACGAGGACAAAATTCAAACTGATTTAATTGTTTTAGATTTTAGTAAGGCTTTCGATGTAGTTCCCCACCAACGTTTACTACACAAATTGCGATCCTTACGGAATTAGGGGACCTACACTACTTTGGATTCGAAATTTTCTCACCACTCGGACACAAAAAGTAGTAGTAGATGGTAGCTTTTCGGACACTGCTCATGTAGGTTCTGGTGTACCACAGGGTACAGTACTTGGCCCGATCTTATTTCTATGCTATATTAATGACCTCCCATCCTCGGTCTCATCTGATGTTCGACTCTTTGCTGACGACTGCCTCCTTTATCGGCCCATAAAATCTAAGGACGATCAAAAAAAGCTACAGGAGGACTTAACAAAATTGGAGCGCTGGGCAGACATTTGGGGGATGAAATTCAACCCATCCAAATGTTCTGTCCTCCGAGTGAAGAGACCCCGGGCTAAAGAGATAGCATCAGACTACCAGCTCAAAGGGGTCACACTCGGACAAGTAACAAATTCACCTTACTTGGGAGTCAGCATCAGTGAGAACCTGGAATGGGGGATCACATCTCTAAAATTGCGAGTAAGGCTAATTCCACACTGGGTTTCTTGAGGAGGAATTTAAAGGGATGTCCCTCAAAATTAAAAGAGATTGCATATTTTTCAATGGTTCGGTCACTTTTGGAATACTCTTGTCCTGTATGGGATCCATACAGGCAAGGTGACATCGATAAATTAAACAAAATTCAAAGAGCTGCTGCACGTTTCGTAACTAACAACTACCAGCGTAAATCAAGTGTAACAGCTCTTATCCAAGATCTAGGCTGGACTGACTTACAAACTAGAAGAAAGAACTTCAGGCTGACAAGCCTGTACAAAATTTTAAACGGATTAATTGCTGTACCTGTCAGTGACCTTTTAACCCCAGCAGATGAAAGAACTCGTGGTGGACATAAAAAATCATTCAAACATATTAGAGCTAACACCACGCTGGGACAAAATTCTTTTTTTGTACAAAACCATACCCGATTGGAATCATCTTCCACCAGCTGCTATTGAATCCAGATCAATAGCAGCTTTCAAGAGCCAACTGAGCGATTAGTCTGGTCGGCCGCTCAGCACAAACCCTTCGCCTGATACTCCGTGAGGAGGACTGCAAAGTTCAACCTTTAAAGATTAAAAATTAAAGACATCATCGATGCATTTGAACCCGATTAGCAATTATATAATGGCGTAGGCCTAACCAGGGGGTTTTCCTGCATGGTTGCCTGGAAACCCCCCTCCTCATTTTTGCCACAAAAAGAAATCAGCATTGAATTTTAAACTAACTAGCAGCTTCAACTTGCCCTGGAGAAGACCATCAAGGAACCACAGCCAGAATCACACAAGCAGAAGCTATCATAAAAAAATCGGTGATTTTATTTTGGCTTCTTAACCCTTTAACCGCCGGTGCCGCATATATTCGGGTTTTCATTTTTTATTAGCACATTAAGTACCACATTTTAAATATGTTAAAGATAAAATGTAACATCAACCAGCAAGATTTGAAAAGAGTTGACCTCCATTTTGTCAAATCTGAATAATTTTCACTCACTTGAAGTTGTGAATCGTGTCAGCGAGACACAACTTTAAGTGGGTGAAAATTCAGATTGAATAATTTGGCGATTTTATTTTGGCTTCTTAAAGCGTAGCCCTTTCAGTGCGATGATCGATTTTAGACGTGAGATTCTAAAGTCGGTCCCCGCAATTAAATATTACAAAATGTTCAAGGTATTCAAATGAATAGAGCAGAAAGAGCTAAACCAGCTATGATGATTTTAAATTGAAACGTTCGGGTGTGTTCACCCCACGCATATCTATGGGTGGTGCATCTAGGCCTACTTGAAATCATAAATAAAACAAAATTAAAGCGTCATTACTTTTTATAGAATACTTATTGAACGGCTTGCTAACATAAGAATGTATGTGGTGGTTTTAAGCTTGTAATCATGATTAATTGTAAATGTGATGTGATAATCCATCATATAAACTAATACAAAATGAACTAAATGTCCACACAAGTTCATGTAGGTTGCATGTTCGTGTACACCTATCTTATGTTGCATCAATTGATTATATTATGATAAATTATCTCACTGATTTAAATACAGTATACTAGTATTGTTGTAATCTCTTTATGTCAAGCAAATATTCAATACTATGGAGTATTAAATGATAATTAAAGGGACTGGCGATCTGGCTAAAATCATAAAGAAATCAGTGATTTTATTTTAGCTTCCAAATATGACCATATGATGTAAACGTGTCCATAGACTAAAAATGCAAAAGTTTTTTTTTATTTTTTGTACTTTTTTACTTTTGCATTTTTAGTCTATGAAAATGTATGTCATTGATAGCAGCAACTTGATCAATATACGAGTTTCACATTCAGGGTTAGACCATTTGGTCACTGATTTTGTTACCTTTTTGTGTTAATTTGTATTTATTCGTTTTATCCTGTACTCCATGTTGCTGTGCGATTTTTCTCAAAATCGTCAAAATGTGGGTTAGCCCACTTGTGCATGATGCCATCCAATCAAGGAAACATTACTATACTGGTAATACCTTAAATTCTGAAATGCAATATAAAGTTAAAAAAATATTGAAGAAATCAAATTCTTCTGTCTTACACAAAATAAACTTTTATTTCAAATATTTCAAATATTTGTCAATTTAATCTAATATTTATGGGCCATTTCTAGGAATTATGCGATATCCTGGTCTCAAGTTGTCCAATCCTGTTTCAATATGGCGTGTCACTTATGCATTTTGCATACCAAACAGTCAACATATATCATAAATTATGTTTTTTTCCAGAAGGTGTCAGCTAACCACGAACCAATATGTATGAATGCCAAAAATTCAAAGGAAGAAGTAAGTTTTCAGCCTTGTAAAATGTATGATTTTTCAGAGATTAAGTAATGCGAATATAAGATGTATAGGCCTATACTGACATCAAACGATAATGCAATAACACGAGTAGTGAATAGAAAATTGGTCGTCAAAACATTCCCTATTGTTCAGTGGACTATTAAATTACTTGTAATCAATACAATACATTTTGCATCCACTTCATTGTATCTTTAATTCAGATCTCAAAAGCATCAAGACTACAAAATAACAAGGTAAAAAATGTATCCTACCTAAAATATAATTACATATGTGATATTGTCAAAAGAAAAATAAGCAGCATCGATAATCAATGATGTTTTTTGTACATTCAAATGAAATGATATCTTTATTGAACGCCGTCTACGTTTACTTTGTGCCAATAATTTATGCAACCTATTATATTTTATTTCTGTTTAATAATTTTAAAGGTGTACATTATAAGGGAAGATGGGTAGGTGTAGTAAATTATATATTGTTTGTATGTGATTACATTGTACGCTTGCCTTAGCTATAGCTTTGAGACGTCAGTTATACAATGATAATACCGTTACTGATATAATTGGTAGAATGCACGCTGTATTTAATAATAACCATATCTGCTCGTTTTTAGAATTCTCTCCCCAGTCCCTTTCAACAGTGGCGGCACCAAGGATTGAACTATCGCAGGGGGATACATTCAGATAGAAAGAAAACGTTTGAAATTTTAAAAATATCTAAGGTACCGAAAACGTGACTTAGGAAACGATACGAATGATGTCCTGGTGTAGATTTCGTATGTTTAATACATAACACATAAGCTAAGATACAAATGATGTGTAGTTGTAGAATTCGTTTATAAAGTACACCAAATGAAAACGTAGCTATGATGTGAGCTTATATGCAGCTGAAAACATCGTTTCGAATGTACCAAAAACGTGATTAAGATACGGGTATTGTTCTGGTGTAGATTTCGCATGTTAGATACACAGCACATCAGCTAAGACACGAATGTGTGGCTGAAAAACTCGTAGGGGGCCTACCTAAAGTACAAAAAACGTACGTAAGAAACGAATTATGCCAAGCTGAAGAAATCGTATCCAAATTATGTACAAAAAATGTGACTTAAGATACGAATGATGTCCACTGAATCACTGACCCCTCCCATACTGTATTTTCCTCCAGTTGAGGGTTGGGGGGCTAAACCAGTATGTTCTGGACGGTGCCTACGGCAGCCAAAGTATTTGAGATAGTGTTGTATTTTTACAGCAGTGAACTACAACCTGTATGTCAGACCACGGTCAAACGTGATATCCAAGTTGTTTTCATCTTGGAGATCATAAACTCTTTGGCATCCAGGTAATAAGTGGCCTCTTTTAGTATATTTCGCGCGTTCCTGGGAGAGGTCACGTGATGAGACAAGATGACATGGTCTCGCACACCTAAAATCGCAATAATAGCGACTAAGGTCAGCGTTTGAGACAGCTCTTTACAGTCTCTAGCATTTCTCTCCGAGTTGGTCGATCCAGCAGGTCCTGGGGGCAGCTGGTAGCCTACACTCTAAACAATATAGGTTCTTTAGAAGGAACCCTTCAGTACTATTACCATGCAACACCAGGATAACCCTTGCTGGGGTTGCATGGTAATAGTACTGACGGGTTCTTTTGAAAGAACCTATATTGTTCAGAGTGTACCTCAGTCGAACGGTTGTAGATCCACACCCTGGAACCAGTGCTCTTGGACGAAGTCTCTGGTAGGTAGGTTGACCATGTGGGGTCCTGTCTACTTGGCGGAGGCGGAACAGCGTGTTCGGGTCACTGCCAGGCACCTCCCTCGCTGATGAATCCAGTGGAATATGATCTGAGCTTGCACACAGGCCCCGACATCACCCTTTGGCCTACTAGTGGTAGTAGTAGTAGTAGTAGTAGTAGTAGTAGTAGCAAATCATTGCTTTACGTTACTTTTTGGCCTGCAACCAGTTATACTTACGTCCCCAGGATTCGGAAATCACGGGGGCAGAACACATCTTTCTATGTCTATCTTTCTTTTGAGTGAGAATGGTTGACAGTACAGATTTTCTGATTAGACAGACCATTCTGTAACAATTAGCGAGACTATAGTCAGATTCACATTAAATTCATCAACCAGGATTATTGAATTTCACGGATTTCTCAGTCAATTCTCAACTAATTTTCATTAAATTTTACACACACTATTTTCCATTTATCATGTTTATGTCGTGAATACCCTGAAAATTTTGCGAAGTTTGGATAAGTATGTCAGAAGTTAGACAGTTTGTCATGTGATACAATTCTGAGACGAAGCTAATGGGTTCATAGAGGGCAACATTTTTATTTATTTACTACATGTCAAATGGTCTAACTTCCAAAATATTTATCAAAACTTCGTGAAACTTTCATGGTAGTCACGACATAGTGTGTGTAAAATGTCATGAAAATTGGTTGAGAATTGACTGAGAAATCGGCGAAAAGCATTCACCACGGTTAATGTGAATCCGACTATAGTTGATAATAGTTGGAAGGCTTTGCTTATTAGTGTCGAGTATAGCAAAATTGAACATGTCCCTCTAAATTGTAATTATAAAATCACACCGGAAAAAAAGGGATATGCATGATTTATTCGAGAATAATGTTAACATACAGTACACATGAAGGCACAAGGATCACCATGGTAGACGATGAAGCGAGCAGGGGACAGCGATACAAATAATAGCAGCCATTCTACAAAACACACATGTCATTCCTTGTTCAAATTATGTTTATATTTCATAAGTATTATTTAACTAGACTTGCGCGATTTCGAAAATATTCTTGACACTTACAGAGCTAAATGAATTAATTTAAAATCTTACCCACTTGATGTGTCTCGCATTTGTAATTGACAACCTCGAGTGGATAAAAATTACTTGCATAATACTGTACAATTTGCATCAAAGCATATGTCAACAAAGCAAACTTAGTGCTCACTCCAGCAAACACAAAACAATTGTATAACATTCATACAACGTCGGCCAAACGTCTTCGACGTTGGACCAACATTGTATAAATGTTATACAAATGTTTTGTGCTTGCTGGGACTCCTACTTCATATTTTCTTGTTTAAACCCTTTAAGCCCTCACGATGCATTAAAGCATCATTTTACATCCCTGAAAACAGACTTAATTTTCCCACAACAATGGGTTTTAGAACGAAAATTTCCGTGCAACTGGTTACCAATACATGGCAATTTTCTTTAATTTTTAACCCTCATCAAGTCATCTTCATCCACTACAAGTCGAGAATTGCGACAGCAATTTGCGGCTGGTAGTGGATGAAGATGACAATGGTAAATTTAGGCCTGAAAGGGTTAAGGGACAAAGAACAAACTGAAAACGGCTATAGTCATGATAAACACTTAAACCATTAAAGCGCTTAAAGCCCAGAAATAATTTGTAAAAAACATTGCAACCAAAGGATTTTTTCAATTTAGAATCATCATAAATATCTTAGTTAGCTCTGACCAGGATGAGGGTTACCCTTTGCCTGCTATGCCCCTATATATACGTTCCACAGTCGCGTTTAATCAGTTTCGTTTGGTCAAATACAGAAAGCATAATATTCATCTTTATTGATGAATGATGGGATTGAAAAAACATGGTCACAAAAATGTAATCCCAGGCCATGATGTCTTTTAAAGCTCATTGATAGGCGCATGTGCCTAGTTTCAGATATAGGCACATGCGCCTATATCTGAAACCATTTGGCAATGTTTCACTTATCTGTGGAGTGATATGGTACATAATAAATTAACTTAATTAAGAAGATGCAATGTAGCACAAAATTTAACCTAAATAGTTTTACAACATTGTAAGCACAATGAATACACACAGCTCCTTGTACAGATAAAAAAACACCCAACCCTTTTTTACCGTATCACATATTATACAAATTCTATATGAAAAAGTCAAACAAATTTAATTAGGGGGTTGTCCAATTATGAGAATACGGTACACTTTTGATCATACAAATAAATGTAGATTCACGTAAATGATATTCTGAAACAACAAGTGGAAAAACAGGTTTTATCGTCCAGTATTGAATGGACATTGAATCACTGTGGTGAACAGAAAAAAACCAAATAGTAGTTTTATACGAATGTACCATAACTTACTAATTGCTACACCTTAATCATCAGATTAATTGCTTCATTCATACACCTGCATTGTTTTTTGATTAACAGTACCGGTAGGCCTATACTAAATTGGGCAATATGGTCATTCAGACTAGAGGTCCCTATTATTGGTAGTTCCATAGGTACTGGGGACCGCTTTCACAATTAGTATGTTTGACAATTATGTGGTAGATTGACAATTATGTGGTAGAATCTCCTTGATTTCAACAATGTCAACAGCTAAATCACCTCTGTTTATAATTAAATGAAAAAACTTATGAAATGTTTCAATATATACAAAAAAAAAATCTCAAGAATCACACTAAATTATGCAAAGTTATTAGATTTTACAAAGTAGGTTTAATATCAAAGGCATAAAGATATAAAGGCATATAGATGTACAGCAGAAACATTTATTTTAAAGGGATGATAATAAATAAATATAATATAATAAATGAATTTAACTTTTCTCTGTAAACGTATGTTGTGATATAATTTTGGTAACAAGATACCCTGCAGATGGACATATAATATATATATATATCACTCTTTTGGAGCCAAAGGGAGTTATTTTCTTAATAAAATATCAGATGCAGCATAAATTCTGCCATACATTAATCCTAGGGCACTGATCGATTGATGTCGTACAGTACTGGTTATATAAGAGACCAGTTTATTCAGTTCACTTGATAAAAACAATTAATTACCCGGTAAACAATGTAAGGTAGTGGAGAAATACCATGATAAATTGTTTCATATAATATCTTGGCATTTGAATCATCAAACCAATTACTTTAGAAATTTACTTTTAATCAGTTTGAAGTTGTCATGCAACAGCGAATCATAAACAATAAAGGTTAACGGGTTCTTCTCATTAAACCACATATGGTGATATACGAAAGCATTCCCAACACACGAGAAGTTAAATTAATATAATATAAATGAAAGCAAATTATAAGTGACCATGTACACAGTGTATATATATAGTTGTCTCAAGTTAGTTTCTGACTAGTATCAAAATTTATTTACAAAACAATCGCAGCCTAGCCTAAGTATAAATACACATTGGATAAATTATTTGTTTATCGCCTTAACAATCGTTCCCAATTAGTGATAATCTGTCATAATCACCACCACTTCTTGGCTATCGCATATATTATCAATATGTAGAGCACTTCTACATATACACACACACGACTGTTGGTAATAATTACCCAGCAAACACAACACATCGATCCAATGTTGGACAATGTTTGGCCACCGTCCACGATGTTGGCCCGACATTGGATCGATGTGTCGCGTTTACTGGTAAGGGCGAAGCAGTGGCCAGCAGGGCGTTAACCCTTAAAGCACTGAGCATGAATATCCATTATTGGGAATGAAATGAGTGTTAACATCAATATTTGCAAATGTTTGGTCACAAATTAAACAAATATGTGTAATTTGTGAAACAAATCTATGTATACATTTAAAATTACATTTGCTTAAAAGCCATGTTGTGAAAATAATAGTAATAGTGTTTGTTTGATCATACAATGTGGTCATATTCTGAGTTGAATAAGTAAAATGTAGTTACTTTGATCCTTAACCCTGGGAATTTGATTTAAAAAAATGTTGGTATTGTAAGAAAGAAGTAAAAATACAAATAAGGCAGGTTTTTAATAATAAGCAGAAAAGCCGGCCATATAGCCTAGGCCTACATTGGACATCATTTATTATGGATTTGAAGGGGAACATATGTTAAATTGTAAAATGGCAGATATGTTCAATGGACGATATATCGTCAAAACTGGAATTAACATTAACAGAATGGCTTAAGGAAAGTAATATTTGGAATCATTAAAACAAAACAAAGGTGCAGAATAAATTGGTGTGATAGTTGCAGCATATTTCTGTTAAATTTGATCCTAGCATGATTATCTGATGAAATATCCCATTTCCCATTAGTTTGAATAAATTCTCTTAATGGGGAATCATTGACTCGATATTGACCACCAAGCAAACATGAGACGTTCAACACTGGCCCAACATTACACCAGCATTTTGTTAACGCAGTTTTCTTGCAGCGTATGTTGTCTGCTGCCTTTTACAGCTTGTACTTTATTGCTTGTCATGATGAATAACATCGATCATATTATAATCCCCTTTACGGATAATCATCACAGTTTATCGTCTATATTCATTTGTAATAAAGAATATAATTATGTGTAACTAGCACAAACCTCGTTACACTTGACTCCATACAGAATGCCCACCTATTTTAACCCTTGTCCTGCCTAATTGTTTGTTTCTATTTTTCATTCATTCAAAGCGTGAATTTCCAACACAATTTCCATCTTCAAATGACGAAAATTATTCCCATTTATGAAAACTAGACGGCTCCCGATTTTAAATGATTTGATTAAATGAGCAGCTTCCACATTATATTTCACAAATTTTATTGTTATTTTATTTGCCTATAAACTTCCTTAGAACTGTATATATATGGCCCCAGTAATCATAGGGTTAACCATTGTGCTGCTGGAGCCGTATATATACGTTTTCAAACAATTCTCAAATCAAATAAATTGGACTCGAAATTGATCAAAGGTTTTGTGGTAGATGCCTTCTTAATGTAATCATTCAATTTGGAAGATGACTTTTTTTCATAAATATAAATATTTGTCGTTATTTGAAGCTGGAAATTGGGTTAGCATTTTCAGCTTCAAATGAATGAAAAATAGTAACAAACAATTTGGCAAAAAGGACAAGGGTTCAAATCATCACCATGTCAGACAACATTTGCTCTGCTCTGCTTCCTCCTTTAACACAGATGATTGGACAAGCTAGAACATATTCGTTTACATTTCTGTGACCCAAAATATAATGTTTAGAAAACATGCAAAATTCCATAAAGTACAAGGGGAGCATGGTATAGATATGTGATCCAAATGTGACTCAATCAAATAGAACTGCTATCTGAATGTTTGAATACAAGTGAATCTTAAGTTATCAATCATCTGATGAACAATGTTTTATAAACGGAGATATTTTTTCCCTATGACCCTTGAATGGCTAAAGGAAAGTAATATCTGGAATCATTGAAATAAAATAAAGGTGCAGAATAAATTGGTGTGATAGTTGCAACGTATTTCTGCCAAATTTAATCCCAACGTGATTATTTGATGAAATATCCCACGTCCCAGTAGTTTGAATAAATTCCCTAAATGGGGAATATGACTCGATATAAATACCAAGCAAACATGAGACATTCAACACTGGCCCAACATTACACCAACATTTTGTTAACGCATCTTATTCGCAGCGTATGTTTTCTGCTGCCTTTTACAGTTGTACTTTATTGCTTGTCATGATTAATAACTTTGTTCATAATTATTATGATCCCCTTTACGGATAATCATCACAGTTTATCGTTTATATTGATTTGTAACTAGCACAAACCTCGTTAGACTTGACTCCATGCAAAATGCCGACCTATCTGAAACCTTGTCCTCCTGAATTGTTTGTTTCTATTTTTCATTTATTCAAAGCCCGAATTTCCAACACAATTTCCATCTTCAAATAATGAGAATTATTCACATTTATGAAAACTAGACAGCTCTCGTATTAAATGATTTGATTAAAAGAGCACCTTCCAAGATATATTTCAAAAATTGCATTGATATTTTATTTGCCCCTAAACTTCCTGTGAATTGTATATATACGGCCCCAGTAACTCAAGGGTTAACCTTTGTGCTTCTGCAACCTTATATATACGTTTACATGCAATTCTCAAATCAAATAAATTAAACTCGAAATTGATCAAAGGTTTTGTGGTAGATGCTTTCTTAACTCTTATGATGCCAGAACCAAATATATGCGTTTTCAAGCAAATTTCAGACAAAAATAAATTCAACTAAAATTGCTAAAATGTCTTGTGTCTTGTCTTAGTTAATCTAATAATTACATTTTGAAACATATATTTTTGCATTAATATAATTATTTTTCGTCATTTGGAACTGGAAATTGCATAAGCAATCCCAGCCTCAAATGAATGAAAAATATTCCTAAGCAATTCGTCAGCATTATGGTTAATCTAATCTTTCAATTTTGAAGATGACTATTTTTCATAAATATAACCATTTTTCGACATTTGAAGCTGGAAATTGCGTTAGCAATTCCACCTTCAAATGAATGAAAAATAGTAACAAACAATTTGACAGGACAAGGGTTTAAATCATCACCACAGGGGTGGGAGTGGAAAATTATTCCAAGACTGAAAGAATATTCCCTACTAGAATTACCTACTTTTTTAAAAGACAGAAACCCGTATGTAGAAGAAAATTTCCCACCCCTGTCACCATGTTAGACATTTGCTCTGCATTTAACACAGATGATTGGACAATCTGGAACCTATTTGTTTACACAATAAAAACAGCCTATCACAATCTATCGCAGCTGATACATGTAATTCCACATGAGTTTTCTTAAATGCTGTGGCTGATCGTGATCCTTTATAATATAAGTTTATGGATAGCCTTCTTTAAGGAATCACATGCTCCCAGTGACTTCCCATTATAAATATACTGTGCGAACAGCCACTCTGTTTCTTGAACCCCTTCAAATCTTACCAAAACAGCTTTTTTATAATCAGAAATATTCATAACGTTCAGAGTGGTGAGTGTTTAGAGCACTTGTAGTTACATTTGTCATTTTTGTCCGGATGAGAAATGTGCATATATTAATAATAATAATATTTGATATAACAGTAATTGATATAACAACTCACTGCTCGCTCACTGTAACAAGCACCAATACGATCCCAGCAAAACTCAGACGTCGTCCATATGGGATCTAACCCTTGAAGTGCCAAGTTATAGAATATACATTTTTACTGATTTGAAGTTGTGCCTCGCTACCGTGATTCACAACTTCAAGTGGGTAAAAATGACTACATACAATTTGAATCAAAACATAGCCCAATGCTAGAGAATGTAACAAATTGAATATGACTTCTCTTTCATTTTAACCCTCAAAGCACTGCATTTTTTTTTACAAAAACCTTGGAGACCAAAGGGTTTATTTCAATTTGATATCATCCTAAAGGTCTTATTCAGCTCTTTCCGATTCATTCGAATACCTATGTTATGGGTTTACGGCCATTAGAAATATTTGTCTCTCTTACAGTGCGGGGATCGACTACAGTCGTCAGAATCTGACATCTACAGATGTCAGAATCTGACGACTAAAGTTGACCCCCGCGCTGTAAGGGTTAACCCTTAACTCATAGCAGTCTAAGTCCGAGCCCAGCTCGGACCTGCAATTTATGACGCTGCAGTCTAGGTCCGAGCCCAGCTCGGACCTAGCAATAATGCTTAACCATTCACCAGATGACATCACTTGCGCAACTATGAACACAGCATGGAAAGCCTAGAACATAAAGGGTTGATTTATCTGCGTCACAACCGTTTCTGAACTAAACATAGAACTCCAGGCTCAGATGAATACGAGGTATTCGGTATTTCCCAGATGAGCTGGTAATGTCATCTCAAGATAAGAAATCCGGCATACCCCCCAGGGAATTTAGACAGATTACTATACCCCATGATAATAACTTATTTACCCTATTAATATGTGTGTATAGACCTACTGAATGCTTCTTCGAGCCGTCTGTGATGTATTTTAATATATTTCGCGTGAATTGATATAATGTTGTACTCCTGAATCTCATATGATCTCAAAAATATCATTTTCAAACAAAATTTCCGAAAATTTGACTACCTAATTAGCATATTCAAGATGGCTGTCGGTTACCATGGCAACATCATATTGGCCAATTAATTGATGTGTATTCCTGTTATATATTGTATGTGTGTTCCTGTGGTATATAGGAAATACATATGCCATCATTCTAAATTTCTATTAGGGGTATCAGAATATGTTACAAAATCACAAAAATGGCCAGACCACACAGACGTCCAATGTCAAAACGGGCAGACTGCTATGAGTTAAAGCTCTGAAATATTTTTTTACAAACTATGAAAACTAAAGGGTTTTTTTAATTTGAAATCATCATAAATGTCTTAGTTAGATTTTCCCCATTCATTTGAATACCTATGGTAGGGGTCCACGGTCACTATAAATATGTTCACTCTTACAGCGCGGATATCGCCTATAGACGTCAGAATCTGACAACTAAAGTTGATCTCTGCACTGTAAGGGCTAAGGGTGAGTGTCTAATGTTTGCTGGGATGCTATGATCATCTAGAAAGCACAGATTTTTGCTATGATATGAAATACACATTGTAAAATCCACCGTTTTGTGGTGCTCACCTTACCTAAGTATTGCATTAGAGATGAGTATGAACCAATGATTAATAGGATAGCTGGATATAATCAAAGGAATACTCAAGTATTACTTATACTCAACCACACATTATTAACATATGCTAAACACCTTACTGATAACGAATTCACTTTGCAACGGAACCACTTGATATTCCTAAAGCATTAATCATAACAATATACAGAAACGTTTGATAAAAAATATAATGTATGATGGACATGATATTATTTACATATGACTACACGAGAGCACTGAAAGAAGTGTTTACAACATAGTATTTGTAAAGTAACCCTGCAAGGGCTTAGCATACCTATACACATTATTTTTTAATATTTCAATTTTTACATCAAACGGCTCCTCTATAGTTTAATCAAAGTTCTGTCAAAATTTGACAAATAAAAGTAATTTCATGTAACTGAACCTGTGTGTCTCATTAGTGAGCCACACCTTCATTTAAGTCAAACTTTCAATTGTCTGTTGTGACAAATAAATAGTTAAAATAATGCACACTTTTTTGGCTATAATTTTTAGGTCAAACTGCGTTATTTCACACACGGAACCACAGGTTACTGCATATGAATAGTAGAGAAAGTCAAGAGTACAGCAAATAAAACATACCTTTTTTAAAAATCAAGGTGGTCCTTTATACAATAATTACACTGATATTAGAGGATTTATCAATTATCACAAAGCAAGTCACCTTCTGTAGGTATAACTATGTAGCTGATAATATAATTTGATAAGACACATCTGTATGAGAAACCACAAACACTTCTGTCTCTCTCCATCTATAACGAGCAGTGTGTTTGATAACAACCTCATATCGTCACCTTATGATGGATTCACATATGCAATTATTTCATAATGCAGGTACATATTTATTATCATTCCTAATAATATTCTTCATTCTGATCATTTGAATGTTCAGGTGTTGTCAATGAGCAACCCAGCAAACACGATACGCTAAACCAATGCTGATTTATTATTGGGCCGACGTCGGAGACGGCTGGCCAACATTCAATCGGCATTGGTTTATTATGTCGTGTTTACTGGGAATATCCTCCACAAATAAACCACAACAGTGACGCATTGTGCATCATCGAGCATCATCGAGCATCATCTAGTAATTCATAAGCGCTGTTACCTAACCTTTAAAACAATAACACCTGCCGCAAAGAGCTACCCTGATAGGAAGACGAACAGTTGTTTAGAAGACAATTAACCTGCTGAAGCAAACCAAATTAATGAAGTGTTCTTTGAATAAAAATCCTGAGAAGAGCCAACTTTGTAGAAGCAGCTTTTACCCAAGGGTGGCTAATGATACCATACATTCAAATGTATATAATTACATGTATAGTGTTGTAACTTTTGGCTTTGGTGGAAATAGTTAGGTTAGTAATTTGACATGTCTGATGGAGGGTGGTTCATGTAGTGATGTGAGTTGATACAGCTGTTTTACTGTAGTTTTGAGTAACTTGGAGGTGAGAATTTTCGCTGTAGATATTTCAGGATAAACAGTGGTATACAGCTGATGCTAGTGATCACAGCCGTTTTCCACACAAAGTCTGTTGTCTTCAAAAATTCTGGATCTAAAACATAGAATGATCAAATTCTAGTTATCAAAGATAATCAGATAATCCACAAATGTACTGGTGGCAATTGCAAAATTAATCAATTTGTCGAAATATCAAATTTAACAGTAATTTTGCACATCAAGTTTGTGTCGAATAAGCAAAGTAAAGTTTACACCCAAGTGTACATCAATTTGTTAACCCTATTCATTCAATGACTATTTAAAAGGAAGCATATGACTAAGATCATTTTTCAGATACCAAATATTCAACCAGATTTATGGAGTCAACTCACCAAAGAAATCTTTGAAGATGAAAAGGGATGCGATATAGAAGCCGAAGCTGACGATTTCTGCTACAACCATAAGGTAATGCCATGTACGGATCGTTAATGCCACCATTAACAGCTCAGTGATGATGAGAGATGTGAAGGTGATAGCTACGATATGAAGGAAATCCTGCTCAAATAACAGCAGCGCTCCAAAGATTATAATGCCCCCTAAAAAGAGAAGCAGGAGAAAGGTGATAGCATAATGTCGAATGCGAATAAATCAGTGTCACATTAACGTCTAAACCGCTAAATTCAATAATTTAAACTTTTACCAAATTGAAGTTGTGTCTCGCTACTGCGACGCGCAACTTTAACTGGGTTAAAATTACTCATATTTGTTATTAATTTGGGACCAAACATTTGCAAATCTTGATGTTTGAACAGACATTTTGTTTCTAATAACTGCTTTAAACGGCTAACAAAACGGATTGAAAATGACTATAGTCGTGCTTAGAGGTTACTCTAGTGCTGCTGACTTGTCAATATTTTTCATTCATTTGAATCCAGAAATGTTGACAGAATTTACAACTTTAAATGAGAAAAAAATTCTATAAATGAAAATTAGACATTTCAAAATTGTATTATTTCATTTACTGAATTTATATCTTTAACGCTTTCTTTTTATTTGCTTTTTTAAACGCTGAAAACGGATTAAAAGGTCCTGCTTCGGATGTGTCTCACAGCTGTGATCCACGATTTCAAATAGCTTAAATTTATGAGTGCTTTTAAAAATACAGTACTCTTGTGATTAAAAGCGAAATTTGTTTTAAATAGGATAATCTAGGTGCAAATAAAACTGCTTAAAAATCTTTTGCTGTGCCTAGGTCTTCAAAAACTCTTTCATAGTACCGGTAGATGTGATTTATACTTACATGATCTCATATGACATACATTAAATATCATTCCGAGGCAAAATGTGCATTTATATTTAATTTTTTATAAATACTTTTATAAAGCAGGTGAATTTCATTTGTTATCCGAGTGTGAAAAAAACCAACAGCACGCAGTGCAACAAGTGGGTTTGATGTGATGTGATAGGCTTAACCCTTATCCTGCTGAGGTAATTTATTTAAATTTTCTGCACTTGAAGTTGTGTGTCGATTGAATACCGCAGCCCACAACTTCAAGTGGCTGAAAATTAATCAGATTTGTTTAATTTGTGCACAAATGTTTAAAAATCTTGGATGTTTTGACAAATATTTCATCCTCAATATCAGTGATTTGGTGGGCTGATAAAACAGATTAAAAACGACAATAGTTGTGATCAGGTTAAAATGTGTTTCTCAACTTTTAATGCAAATTTTCTGCTTCAGTTTAGCTTTCCAGTTCACAAATAAGCTGGAAGCACACCTTATATGTCAATTTGTTTTATACATCATTCATTCAGGAGGACTCACCTTGATACATACTGATCAACATCCACATGAAAAAACTTTTGAAGTTCAGTGATCGCCCCTGGAAGCAAAACACAATGTCAACCACTTCATACTAAGCTATACCAAAATCAGCCCAGCAAACATAAAACATTTGTATAACATTTGTACAATGTTGGACCAACGTCGAAAACATTTGGCCGACGTTGTACAAAGGTTATACAAATGTTATGTGCTTGCTGGGAGAGAATTGAAATGTAAAGGCACAGTTCATTGTAACTATCTTCCTTTACAACTTCTGATCAAGTTATCAAAGATCATAGCAAACACAGGACATCAACAATTATTATTTTAATGTTGGCCAACTGTCTACGATGCTGGCCCAGCATTAAACCAACATTGGTTCAACATCTTTGCTGGGATATGCAGACTTTGCTTCCACCATGTGTATATCACTCATGTCCCAGCAAACACGACACATCTACCCAATGTTTGACCAATGATGTCCCACCGTCTACAACATTGACCAAACATTGGTCAAACATTGGGTATATGTGTTTGCTGGGGTTACATCACAAGTGTCTATACTATGTATTACAGCCATACACAGTATAAAGTTCCCACCTTTGATAAATCTTTGTAAAGCTCAGGGTAAGTCATGGCGATCTCTGCAGATACATCTTTATCCAATACAAGTGAGAAGACAGGATACATTGTGAACACTGTGGCATATCTGTAAAGTCATCAATAAAAAATATACTTGAGTTACACAAAATAAAGTAGCACATACAAATACATGTACACCTTCAATTATAAGTCACAATTAAATACAGCAATCTTTTTTACAAAGTGATGTGTTTGTTTTCTATCAGTGGATTTCAATGACAAACAGGATTGAAAAATATTATTTTGATATTACAAAAGAGCGTATGCCTATGCCTTTGTAGTAAAAGTGTTCTCAAGCTTATTATATAAATATATATCATTGAACGTAAAAATAGTGATATTAAATTAAAAACTCCCACTAAAACTAATTATCCTATTATTAGCTGCTTAATTGACATCTAAGAATAACACAAAAAAATGCTATGTATTTTGAAACGCTTGAATTAAAAAAATCATACCCAATAGTGAGAAAGCCTGGGAAAAGTGCGATGGAAGCAAAGTAGAAAATGGCACAGAAGACAGCCTGCATGGTAGATATGACAAGTCCACGGTGAATGACAAACTGACTGAGTGAACACGAGCGCTTATAACTGCAACACAATTATCATGGTGAAACATCAGTTATACATGTATTCTAAATTAAAGCTGGAGTTGTGAAGAAGCTATGACTAAAGTCAAGATTATTTACATTATAAATTGGAAATACACTTGTGTAAAGAATGAGGAACCATGCATGTAGTGTATGGAATTTTCACCATAATAAAAATTGCAAACACATTAGTACTATCCTCAAGTATCCATTATAATAATAAGTTAAAGTAGACAATGACATAAAGCTTTTAAACACAACACAAGGAGGGAGAAACATTCTGACAGCAAGGAAACAATTTCAATCTAGAGTTTGTGTGCTCCATTTCCTTCCATTAGCAGTAACAAAAAAAATGTAACTAGGGCCAAAGGCCTCATGTGTTCGGGGCAAAGGGAGGATTCTAAAATAGTACAAATTGTTCATATCAACATGATCAATGGATAATTAAAGCTGCTCCTTTGGATGAAACATGTATTTTTAATTTTGTCAATTTTGAAAATTTGATTTATATGAAGCTATATAGCATACTGATCTTAACTAAAAATACAAAAAAATCGAAAAATAATTTTAAAGCACTGAAAAGGGTGAAATTTCCAGATTGTATATTGCCATGTAAACAAAACAAGTCAGCAATATACAGCACTTTACACCACATATTCCCACGCCTTGGACGCGAGATCAAAGCAATTGCCGCTAATTGGTGTCTTATAGTCAGGACATGAGGGGATACACTGCCCAACGCTAAACCGCCATTTTGAAATAGTTTACTCCCAAAAGTTAATCAGGTCATTGGCTGACATAGCTGAGCATATTCGCCAAATTAAAGAAAGATCTGATCGAAACTTTTTCCCTGAAACGTGCTAACAAGCTCTTCTTCGTTAGTGGCCATAGTAATTTAAGGTTTGATGATATGGGAATCAAAATGTCACCAAAACAATTCCACAGTGCTATGTGATGTCTATGTGAAGTATGAGGAAGCAGAAGTTGCAAGATTAGTAGCTATCTTAGTAGCCTCGGCGAGGGCTGCTTAATTAGATCATTCATACATATCACTATATTAACCATAAACATGATTATATGAAAACGTTACTAAAAGATATTTAGCAGTCTACATTAAACTTGAATTTCAAGTCTCAGTTGCAACTACAATGGTGACACGGTCAGGTCTTGTATTGACAGAAAAAAAGCCATCCCCACGGCCGTAGGCTCTATCAATCAACATCAAGAATTAAAAAATTATGCACATGTGGCCCTAAGTCAAGGCATTGTGAAATTAACACGCTTACAAGTCTTTTTGGTTTCCATAGCCTGGTGACTTCGAGATTAGGTCAAGGTCACAAAAGGTCGAACTTACTTTCAGATTAGTGTCATACATGGGAGGTAAAAACATGAAGGCTTTTTGCATGTGAAACATGACATATCTATGAGGCCCACACTTTTCAAGCAAATAACGTGTCATCTTTGCATAACATTAATTTGCATGCATTTCACGAGTTTGTTAATTTCAGTTAGCACTTCAATGCACACAGTTAATTTAAATAAAACATTGTTCCTTGTATAGTCTGTCCAACGGTGAAAGATGGTCCAAAATGAAAGTTAGCTTTTCGGTATCCAGTCAGTCAATACTCAAGCGTTTGTCACGAAATTTTGTAACCATTATTATTTAGTCATTTGGCAACAACCTTGAAAATTTCGTGATATTCCATTTAGCATTTCAAAAGCTAGACCATTTGACATGTAACGCAATTCTAATAATAAACCGGAATGAAGTTGATGGGTTTATACATGTTATAGAGGAGCGTCATAAATAGCCATTTACTACATGTCAAATGACTAGAAAATAGGGTTTATAAAATTTCATGAAAATCGCTTGAGAATGGACTGTCTGTACACCAAAAAGCTAACTTTCATTTTGGACCATCCTCCACCGTCGGACAGACTGTAGTTGACAAGAATTTGCACGCAAGTGATACAATTCTAGTTCCCATCTGATAGAAAATCTATGCTAAAAGTAGCCTATATTTCATCAATTACTATTGCAACAACACATGCTAACTTGAAATATTTATATGACAGCTTTAAAACTACTGCTCCAAAGTTTCAATTTCTTTAGAGATGATGATGCAGCAGATTATAATAAGCACCATAGGTCAAAAAACGAATAGGACTTAGTCTACATGGTGACTAAACTTGACTTAGAATGTTTTTGCTTGGAAACCTTTAATTGTGGTCCACTATGACTGGGTTGAGCACCACGATAGTGGCCATTAGCATATTCTGCTGTATTAGCACCCCGATAATATTTATACATGATGTAGGCAAGCTAAGTATATAATTACCACCCTGCCTTATTACGTCATTTACGACAACCCTACTGATGTGAAGATGTTTCCCTGGCAATTGCGCCTGTACCGAGACAATCATGATGTTATAACGTTAACCAACCGGCATGTGACGTTTTCTGCAGATCTGATGCCCCTTGTCAATCCTATCAGGTGATTGCAACATTGTCCCTGTGTAAATGGTAACGCTGGCCAGGGTCTACAACGCTGGCCCAGCATTAACTGATTAATGTGTTGCGTTTTCTCAGTACGCGACAGCATGTACAATGTAGATCAGTTGTGATCCCAGAAAACAACACATGTTGACCCAGTGCTGTATTAATGTTGGGCCAACGTCGCAGACGTTGTGCCAGCATTAATCCAACGGGTCACGTGTCGTGTTTGCTGGGATGCCTGTATGCGCCGCAATCTGGCGAATGAGAGAGTCGGCATGCTGTAGCCTACATGTATACATTACAGGCCCACTGCAGCTGCCGTGCAAAGACAAAAGGCAGCATCTGCTTACTTTACAAGTGAGCAGGTACAGCGTCTTGGCTTTGCAAAGCGTGCTATGATTACCCAGCAAACACGAAACATTTGTATAACATTTATACTATGTCGGACTTTCGACGTTGGGCCGACGTTGCATAAATTTTATACAAATGTTTTGTGTTTGCTGGGAGACACATGTATAGGCCCTATACCCGCCGTTGGACCACGTGACAGTGTTTAATACAAACACAGGAGACAGAGAATGAATATATGAGCAGCGGGGTTTTCCACAGTTGACCAGACTACTCCCAGTCTCAAAGCCTTGAAAGCCAAATGTTACAACTTGGGGTCATCGCATAGTGATGCTGATGTTGGTTTGATATTGGCCCATCGTCTGCGATGCTAGCATATCATTGAACCAACTTTTTGGTGAACGCCTGCTGGGGAAAAGTTCATCCGGACATCCTGACCTCAATTTCCACCCCTATGATAAATATTCATGATCTGTCTGTCAGCATAACGCCAAATATGGCCATACAAGCACAACGTGATCACCTGACCACTATGTGTGTAGGAAATACAACAGGGACCGTCTACAAAAATCTCGTAAGGAGATGTGAAATCACGTGAAGAAGCTCTATAGCGTCTGGGTAATGATATATGCTCCAGGAATCTAAGGGGAGGGGGTCTATTTATCAATGAAATGCACCTGTCTACTGGTTTTATGAATGGAGTGACTTCACTTTTTGTCCCAAATCTTTCTCCAAACCACGAAAACAACGTGGGTGGGCCGATGGCCCCACCCACAAAAAATGACAATACGTTGTTACATTATTAGAAGGTCTGATGTTGTAATACACGCCCTCACCAGCAGTAACAGACTCCACAGTCTTTTCAACTAAAAAGAAACGACAGTATTTACCTATTTCTCCCATGAACCAGAAGCAGACGTCCCAGATGTGAGAATTGAGTGATGGAGAAATCTGCAGCAAGTGACGCCTGTCGACCCTCTTTCCCCTCAACTCCTATGCCCACGTCAGCTGCTTGTATCATGCTAACATCATTACCACCATCACCTAACATAACATAACATTGACACATTTTTAATGCTACTCTAGAATACTTCTAACAGAAAAGTCATTTTGATGTATTTAAATCACAACACTTGTATAGGTCCCAACCACTTGAATGCCTGTTTAGTTTAAATATATTCATAAGGTGGCAGTTATCGACACTATCTCAGTAAACACTTTATGGGGCACAAAAACATTACTTTCACCCTCAGATTTATATCAATACACATGAGGATTTTTATCACAATCCATGCATTCAAATTCAGTTTAAATCTGAATTTTTTTTAAATAAGATACATGAAAAGAAAACTCATGTCCACTAAATCTTACCATAAACATCGTGTTTTTCAGTTAAAAGAGTTGTTTCATAAAAAAGTGTAATAAGATGTAAATTTACCCGGTACCGAAATTTTTTTTCTATAATCAGAGCGTTGATTGTCAATTTAAAAAAATAAAATACAAGTTCATTTTTTCAGATAAAAAAACATTGATCCAGCTATGTTATTTTTGCTTGTTTTTATCATGCAATAAACTTTTTCAAGAAATTTGTCAAAAGCTTGTTCTGTCTCGCCATCATTACCTTATCCAGATCTAGACCCAGATTTGTTTTTCTTAAATGCTTTTTTCCTGGCCTTCCTTATTACATTTTAATTTTTTCCTCATCCGAAAAAAAAAGATAGTGGCCTTACCTATAGCACATGTTTTCTTTTTAGTGTGAGTTTTGAGCAGTTTGACTATAGCAGCTTTTTGCGTAGGTGAGCACCGGCAAACAACAACTGAAGGACACTGACATGCCAAGTCCACAAATTCATACTCATAGTATTTCAGACAAACCTGAAAAAAAAAAGATATTCACTAATAAATGAAGCAACAGCAGTGATGCTAATAATGCTGATTACAGGTAAAATATAGTTAAATCAACAATTCTTCTTGGTGGCATTTCATCGACTAGAACTCCAATTATTATATTGGGTATAATATAATAAATAATGGCCTCAGGTCGGCCAACTAAGAATTTGCAATAGATAGATTTCAAAGCATTTCTCCCTGAAATATCCTATTTTGTTTCATAGCCAAGTCATTTTGCACAGTTTGCAAAATATCAGGCAGAAATTATTAAATAAAGGCCACAAGTTGTCTATCTTAAATTTGATAAATATATATTTTTAGGTCTGAAACCCCTTTTTGCAAGACAAGTGGCTGCGCATGGGCATCTCATTTAAATTCAATCAGCAATTGTGAG
Source organism: Flabesymbios commensalis (assembly GCA_964017125.1). Lineage (NCBI taxonomy): Eukaryota > Metazoa > Annelida > Polychaeta > Terebellida > Flabelligeridae > Flabesymbios > Flabesymbios commensalis. The sequence continues at coordinate 67,648,960 of OZ024909.1, read as the reverse complement.
AATATCCTTATGGAAACTATCAGAGCAGGTTGGTAGGTAAGCAGAGTTTTACATGCATGGTACAGGTATCTTTGACAATTAGCTCCCCTTCAAAAACATCAGACCATTTGACCCTTACAGCGCGGGGATAGACTCTAGACGTCAGGTCTGTAGACGTCAGATTCTGACATCTAAAGTCTATCCCCACACTGTAAGAGTAAAAATGTTTCTAATGGCCGTAGACCATATAACATAGGTATTCAAATGAATCAGAAAGAGCTCATTTATGATGATTTCGAATTGATTAAAACCCTTTGGTCTCCATGATTTATCCAAAATTAATTCTGCGTTGTAAGGGCTAAATTTGGTTACATCACTCACATCCAAAGATTCTCCTGTTATGACTAATGCACAGTCAGTTTTCCGCCTGAATGAATTCAACTCCAAATGTGATTCTTCTCTGTTATACACCGGTTTGAATATGTGAATGTCCTGTGCTCGTGAAACCAACATGGAACTCTTGGCAATGCACGTAGCAGTCTCCAGCTTATCACCAGTTAACATCCAAACCTAAACAGACACACTTTTAGTACAGCAGTTGTAATTATAGATTATATCATGGCAAAAGCTGTATTGTCCCGTATTGTATTGTACAGAATCATATCCCTGTGTCTACCTTCATTCCGGCATTTCTGAGAAGTTCTAGAGTGGGTCTGACTCCGTCCTGCAGTTTATCTTCTACACCTGTCACACACAGTAATTCCATGTCCCTCTCAAGACTCTCCACCACGGCTGCCACCTTAGCTCCTCTCTCCTGCACACTCATCTTGGCCAGATGGTAACGATTCTGAAAGTAAAAAAATACATTCACTCTCCAACATACAGTTACATTAAGCAAATATCTAAATTAGCTGAACCGTATACTTCAGAAAATAACACTTATGAAATCGACATAACCAATTACTAAACTTACAGAAAAATAATTATTTTTGAAAAGTGATTGCTGTTAAAAATAAAGATTTATAAGGCCACAACGATTTCATTACTTAGTTTATTGAATTCATAGTACTTTACAATGCAAAGGTTTTTTTCCAATTTACAAAATTAACAGCAATTTCAAGCCTGAATTTTTGCTGTCACAATTCTTGACTTGTAGTGGGTGAAGATGACTTGAAGTGGTTAGCAAAAGAAAAAAAAGATATTGCTATTATTAAAACAGTTCCAAGAAAATTTTAGTTCTGAAACGTCTATATGTAGGAAATTAAGTCACGCTTCAGATATGCAAAATGATGCATTGATGCACCACGAAAGTTTAAAGGGTTAATATTCATAATTTTGTTATTAACTAAAATAAAAAAAGTAAGATCAAATTGAAGCGGCTTCATAATTGCTTTTATTGTCTGTAGCAGAAGAAGGGGTTGTTCTATCTATTCAAATGTTTTTGTTTTCAATTCATTTTAAATTATCTGTTCTTGTGATAATGAGGACTACAAACAACAGTAATCAGTTATTTCAAAAGAAATAGGTTGTTTTCTTAGTTTCTCAAAGAACCTACAGAACTTTGTGCAACAAAAATTAGTTTTACTTACTTCAAAGTCCATGAGTTGTTCTTCTGTTAGTGATTTTTTGGCCACAACTAAAGTTCTCAGACCATCCCTTGCCATATTCCCACACTGGTAAAAAGAGAAAAAAAGGTCAGTGATATGCACCTTTCATAATAGTAACTTACCACACTTCAGAGAATAACTGTGGTCATTTGCGAATGATCACCTAAATAATTTTAAAAAAATTCCTCCATAAATAACACAAAATTAACATTTCAAATATAGAATTACAAAGAAAAAATAGCATACTCTCACTATAAGTAATGCTTTCCATAAATAACCACATTCTGTAATAATTTAACTGATGAGTGATAGGATTAGAAAATAAATAAGTATGGTTCATGCCATCTTCTCTGAATAGTTTTTCTTTATTTGGGGCTGGCAATTGTGTTAGCCATTCAAGATTTAAAATGATAAAGAAAATGGCTAAAATAGTAAAAATAAATGAAGCGAAAGAGTGCATTAAGCTTAACACGTCTGTGAGTGTTTTTCATTTATTTGAAGCTGGTACTGCTGACGCAATTTCCAGCTTCAAATGAATGAAAAATAACATTATTCATGAAAAATAAACATCTCTCAAATTAAATTATCATTTGATTATCTGAGCATCTACTACAAAATATGTGACTCGCCACGCAAAGAGGGCAATAAGTTCAAAATTTTCAAAATTGATTTGCTTAGTGCCCTTCCTGTTGCATTAACTTAAAGAATTTTTGAAAAATCTTGCCTACTTTTTTTTTTCTAGGATTTTTAATATTTTAAATTTATTTACTTAATCATTAAAATTAAATTTTAAATGACATCATAAATAATTTAAATAAAGACGCGGGGAGGTACCTTCTCGCATGGCGGGTCACATATGTTAAACATTTCAGTGGTATTTTATTTGGTCGGAAGCTTTAACTACTTAAGTTAGTCATATTTTCATTGACAGTGAGGTGTGAATTGCTCCACAATTCCCACCTCATTGTGAATGAAAATCATTAATAAATAAAAAACGCAAGTGTACTACACTAAACAAAAGCTTACAACTTGGCCATCTTCTTTAACCCTATTATGGCTTATCATGACTAGTTGTTTTGAATTTGTTTTATTAACCAATCAAATTACTGTTATTGGAAATGAAATGAGTGATTAAACATCAAGACTTGTAAATGTACCATCTCAAATTAAACAAACTTGAGTTGGCACTTACTTGAAGTTATGGGCGCGGTAGCGAGACACAACTTCAAGTGGGTAAAAATTTAAATTCATTAACTTAGTGCCTTAAGGATTAGTGTCATGCTTAGAAGCTTACCTCCTCCTCTAGCCAGTCATTATACTGCACTATGGTCTGCATCACTGAATCAGCACCTTTCATGTAAAACGTGATATCCCCTGTATCCTCCTCCTGTCACACAAACAAATCAGATTCACAAGCAATCAGTAACCCTTCTGCTGCTAGGCATGTATTATGTACATTTTTTAGCAAGTCTCAAATAAAATAGAATCACTGAATTTGATAAACATAGCCTGTGGGGGAAGCTCAGTTTAGCAAATAACTCAATTTGGGAAGTGTCTTTTTAATTTGATGCTGGATATTCAAATAAATAACATATAGAAACAAACAACTCAGCAGCACAAGGATTATACTTTGGCTACAAATTTATGTTTATTATAATCAACAAATTAACCCCTATCCTGCTGATCACGACAAGTCGTTTTAAATCTGTTTTAGTAGTCGACCAAATCACTGTTATTGGGAATGAAATGTGAGTCTAAACACCAAAGATTTAAAAAATATTTGTGCTCAAATTAATCAAATATAAGTAATTTTCAGCCACTTGAAGTTGTGGATTGCGGTAGCGAGACACAACTTCATAGCGAGACACAACTTCATAGCGAGACACAACTTCAAGTGGGTGGATATCTAAATAGATTAAACTGATACAGGTTATATTATAAAAAAATATAACAAATCTAAATAAATTTTTTTGTGTTTAGATTAAGGCTGTTCCCAGTTTTCTAGCTGATATCCTGATGGAGTAAGCCCTACATAAGAACTTCAACAAAACATATTTTGTGATTGCTGTTCAGGAAACAACTGTCCAGAACATACACTACATCAACTGATGTGTGAAAAAACAAACAAACAAATAAAATGGACGACTTCTGTCACAGATATAATGTAATGGCCTTCTTCCTCAAAAGTACAATTTCCGGGTTGACACAAATGAATAATCACCAGGTGGCTCTATAAGATATCTCTATTATAATAATGTAAACAATTTGGAACATCCTCCCTACCTTGGAGTCAGGGATTTTGTAGGCGAGAAGCACTTCAAAGTATATAGAAAGCGATTCTGTGCGTTTAATTGTCATAATCAACTATTATCTTGTCACACACATTGTGATATATGCACTTGTCAACAGACAAAATGCATGTCTTTGTTAGAGCGGGAGGGAATTTCTCAACAATGAAAATTAGATGATGCTATCAAATACCTTGACAATGATGCCCATGCGCTTTGATTCTGAAGTGAAGGGAAATATCTGTAATATAGAATAGCGGAGCATGTGTCCCGTAGGAGCCCGTAGTGTGAGAGAGGTGATGTCACGCTTTACTAGTGTCAGTCCTACACTCTCTGTCCAGCTTACAAGTGCCACCTAAAAAGGAAAGTAAAACAAATGCCTTTCATACTTGTATGACTAACTAATTGACTGAGGATTTACCCTCTAGATGAACTTAGTGTCAGCCATCTGATAAAACATATAAGGTATGCATATACGAGGTCTTATGAGCCCAGCAAACACGGGACGTTCAACCAATGTTGTTTCGATGTTGGGCCAGTGTCGTAGACAATGGGCCAACATCAGACTCATACTCATTTATTTGCTTTTTACATATTAATACTATTAACAAAACAAATCTTTTAACAAGACTACATAAGTCCAGGAGCTCCCGCTCCGAATTAGAATTTGATTTAGGCAATTTTGTGTAGGGTTATTAATGTAGTCCTAGGCTAGGTCAAAAATCAAGACGCAAGACAACTAGGTCTAAGAAGCTCAGTCTAAGAGAAAGATAAGAACTAGACAGTCTGTCCTAGATTGCAAACCTCCATTGAAATTAATGATCCTAATCAGTATCCCAGTAATGGTCTACCTATCTGGCACGGTTTACCCGATATCAGGCCAATCAAGGTAACTAATAGCTGATTTACGGTCATTTTGAATTCGATATAAACTTGTTAAAAAATTAGGGTGCATCCTCCCCTGAAACATCAAATTTTGTTTTATAGTAATGGACTAGCATCTAACACAGTTTGCAAAATATTGGGCATGTGAAAGTAAATAATGGCCGATAGGGGGCCATTTGAAATTTGATCGAGTCAGAATTTTCCAAGATGCATCCTCAGCTGAAATCTCACATTTCATTCTATAGTAATCGTCTAGCTCTCTAGCACGGTTTACCAAATATCGGCCATGTGAAAGTGAATAAAGGCCTAAAGGCGGCCATTTTGAATTTGATCAAGTCAAACTTTTCCAAGATGCATCCTCAGCTGAAATCTCACATTTTGTTTTATAGTAATAATACAGCCATCTAGTACAGTTACCAAATAACGGCTATGTAAAAGTGAATAATGGCCGATAGGCGGCCATTTTGAATTTGATCGAGTCAATTTTTTTCAAGATGCATCCTCTCCTGTAATCTCACATTTAATTTTATAGTAATGGTCCAGCTATCTAACACGGTTTACCAAATATCAGCAATGTGAAAGTAAATAGTGGCCGAAAGGCCGCCATTTTGAATTCGATTGAGTCGAAAGTTTTTAAAAGGTGCATCCTTATCTGAAATCTCATATTTCGTTTTATAGTAATGGTCTAGCCATCTAGCACGGTTTACCAAATAACGGCCATGTGAAAGTGAATAATGGCCGGAAGGCGGCCATTTTGAATTTGTTCAAGTCGAATTTTTTCAGGATGCATCATCTCCTGAAATCTTACGATAGCAATTCCAGCTTCAAATGAATGAAAAATTTTATGAAAATTAACATCTCTCAAATTGAATATTTTGATTCACTGAGCATCTACCACAAGCTAGGATAGTAGTAAATTGTACTAGCTTTGGAACAAGAATTTGAAACTTCTGACGTTTCGGCTTGCTTTGGCAAGCCTCGATGACATACTGATGTATTGACGTTGAAATTGCTCAAACATCAGTGGATTCATCTTGTCGAAGATGGATAGGATAGCTGGTAGCCATTTCAGCAGTACAAGGTTTAAAGCGACACAATCAGGTTGAAATCATCAAAAAATCTGTTATTCTATTTTGGCTTCTTAACATAACCATATGATGTAAACATGTCCATAGACTAGAACTGCGAAAAATTTTAATTTTTGTGCTGCACATTTACCAGTTAAGAGAAACATAAAGACGAAATTCCCGATTTCTTATTTCGGACGGGATTTTTTAATGATTTTAGCCTCATTGTGTTGCTTTAAGTAATTGTCACGTGACCTGCTGCCACTGACCTCATCGGGACTTGCGGCCTGATAGGTGACCCTCTGCTGGCACTGCTGATCCGCCTCAGACAGAGTGTCATCGCCTTCCTCCGCCTCCACCTCCTCGTACACCGGGGTCACGTTATGACACAGTGCGATCGCCTTCACCGCTTCGTGTGTGCGGGTTATCACAGTACGTCGCACTTTACCTCCAGATCGTGTCCCGGTCGTCGACGGCTCACCGCTCGTCAGCTGAGCCACATGATGTGTGAATGTGCTCCGAAGGTGAGATGTAATCTAAAAAAGGAATGTTATTATTCAATTAACACGAACAACTGGTTAACATGTGCTGCCAGGCCTGTATATATATATTAACCCTTACAGCGCGTCAGATTCCGACGTCTAAGATCGGTCCCCACACTGTAAGAATCTAAATATTTATAATGGCTGTAGACCTATAATACAGGTATTTAAATAAATCAGAAAGAGCTAGCTAAGACATTTATGATGATTTCAAATGAAATGGATGGAATAATTCAGTACTAAATGTCAGTTAATTGGAAAACTCATTTGAAGCAGGTAATTGTTTGCAATTCTAGCTTCAAATGACTAAAAAATAGGAACAAACAATTCTGTTGGACAATGGTTAAAGTAAAAACAAAAGCCAAGATGATCATTTTTCCAAATTTAATAGGCGGGAAACAAAAAGATTTTTTTTTACTATTTTGGTGTTATAATGTTCTGGTGATATTTATATAGTATATCTTATTTAGTAATATTTGTAAGCTATTTTAAAATAGCTTTAGGATCATGGATTGTAGACTGTAGAGCGAATGTAGAGCGAATATCTCACAGATGGTCTCCCAACAAACGTGTGCTGTCTGTGACACGTGTTAGCAAAATACAATGAACTGTCACTTTTTCAAGTTAGGACTAAGATTTTTGTATACACCATATAAAAATACATTTCATAGAAAACAAAATAACACACCTCATCCATTGTCTCTGGGCTAAAAGATACCGTTCCCAAATGAAAGCGCTTAAATATCTGAAACAAGATAAATAATTTTATATTTAGGACAAACATGACATGACTGTGAAACATGACTTGATGTGAAAAAAAATACAAATGTATATAAATATAATACACAGCAGGGCTCAACACTAACGGTTGCCGGATTGCCCGGGGCAACCAATAGTTTGTGATTAGTGATTCAATTTTAAACCATACCTTCAAACAAATAAAAAACGTGTGTACTACACCAATCAAAAGCTTACAACTCGGTAATTTTCATGGCTAATCATGACTATAGTTCTTTTTAATATGTTTTATCAACCAATTTTAAAACAAGTGTTCCCTTAGAAATACTTTTTGGTATTTTTATCCTTGGTGATTCTATGATGGCGTACAGTGTACCGGTATTTTATAATGTACTGATATGTTACAATGCTTTCTTTGCACTGAATAAATCAAATAAAAAAACAATGAACACAAACCAGATTGCCATATATGGCTATAGATACAACTAGCACTTTAACCCTATAACCGCCAAAATATTCAATCTGAATTTTCACCTACTTGTAGTTGTGTCTCGCTGACGCGTTCCACAACTTCAAGTGAGTGAAAATTATTCAGATTTGACAAAATTGAGGTCAACTGTTTTCAAATATTGCTAATTGATGTCACATTTTATTTTTAACATGTTCAAAAGGTGGTATATATAATGAGCTAATAAACAAGAGCGCTGACGCTAACGATATCCCCGCCATTAACTAAAGTCAATAATGGCTTCAAAGTCAAAGGTTAAAAGATAGGTTAAAGGTCACAACCCCCCAAAAAGCACATTTACACCCCCTAAGGGATGTGTGTGGCAATATGAATCCAGCAAACGTTTTCCAAGCTATAATCCGGAAAATTAACTTATCTTTTGCCATCAATTAAAGTCAATAATGGCCTCAAAATCAAACGTAAAAAATTAGGTCAAAGGTCACAACACCAGAAAGGCACATTTACAGCCCCTGAGGGATATGTGTATGCAGTATGAAAACAATCAAGCAAATGCTTTCTGAGATATCATCCAGAAACTGACCTTATCATCCGCAATCAATCAGAGTCAATAATTGCCTCAAAATTGAAGGTCAACAATTAGGTCAAAAGTCATAACCCCTAAAAAGCACATATACACCTCCTCAGGGATGTGTGTGTGCAGTATAAAAAACAATTCAGCAGACGCTTTGCGAGATATCGCCCGGAAACTAAACTTATCATCCGCAATCAATTGAAGTCAATAATCGCCTCAAAATAAAAGGTTAAAAAATAGGTCAAAGGTCATAACCTCCAAAATGCACACCTACACCCCCTGAGGGATTTGTGTGTGCAGTATGAAAACAATCCAGGAAACGCTTTGCAAGATATCCAGAAACTGAACTTATCATCCGCAATCAATTGAAGTCAATAATCGCCTCACAATCAAAAATTAGGTCAAAGGTCATAACCCCAAAAAGGCACACCCTAAGGGATGTCTTTATGCAATATGAAAGCAATCCGGCTAACGGTTTCAGAGATATCGTCCGGAAACACGGACGCACGGCCGTACAGACGCACGGCCAGACATGGTGATGACAAAATCCCCCGCTGGGCGGGGGATAAAAATGAAAACCCGAATATATGCGGCACCGGCGGTTCAAGGGTTAAATAATAATTAGAAATTCATAAATGCAAAATGAAAATCTAGAAATTGTACCAGTTCAAAAGTAACAAGTATTACCTGCAATCTGAAGTACTATTGCATAATTAGTACAGTTAACAACATTCTGTTGTGTAGGAGACGTGGTCTGACTAAACAAATGACCAACTTCCATCTACATCTTGTTGCCGTTATGGGCTGCTATAATACATTTGTTAAATGATATTCATGAGTATTTAACTCACCATTTCATTCTGTGTGAGTGTTCCTGTCTTATCAGACATAAGGTATTGTAGTCTTCCCAGTTCTTCTGGTATTGTAGTACTACGTGCCACAGTCCCGGGTATCTCCTTATCTCGCTGTATAAACCATGAATATGCTACCTTACCCATGTCAAGGTTCACACGTAAACTAGAAACAAAAACCAGGGTTAGAGAGATCACTTTCTAGTCTGGGTAGAGTTCAAAATATAAAATTTTATGTCTAAAGTCAAAGTATGTGCAAACATATATATCATATAGACAAATTTTGATTGAAATATCAAAAAATACACTTTGTAACTGTCACATTACATACCTGATAGGAATGATGTAGGAAAAGAGAACGATGAATCTGAAGAGATATCTGTACCAGGCTCCACCAAATCCCTGGAGCATAATAAACAATGAGCAAATAATGAGCTTGTTTCCAAGCAAATGCTCCTTTGCATGTAAACAAACAGAGATATTTATGCTGTGCGCGATGACAAAACAAGAACAGTAGAGCCCTGCTAAGAGGGGGGGGGGCACATTAAAAAAGTCAAAGTGGTGATTTGTATAGAAAAGGACCACCTATGGGCAGACCTGATTAGCCATTTTCCTGGAATCCACAAGTTGGAGGGGTGTCCATGGGAGATTATATTTGCAAAAAAATTACATTTCTGTTAACAATATGTGACTGACAGTTAATAATTCCTCATATTCCACTTGATCTCCAGGCTACAAGTTAACTATACTTGATGTAAAACCAGCGAAATAGATATAAAAAGAGTTGTTGGTTTGTACTTAGGAACTTTGTAACAATGGAACCTTGCGCTTGTTGTTTTAAAATTGCTTTATTTCCTGTTACATGTTATCTCCTGTTACATGTAATTATATTGAAGGTCAAAGTGGGTTGCCTTAATTTTATAGGGCAGCGTGGGTGCCTTAATGATTACAATGAAATACCTTCAGTATCATCATGATAATAGCAAGAGCTAGCACCATGAAAAACAGGATCTTAGTAAATGTGTTAATCTCCAGGTCCAACTGCCCAACCTGAAACATCATCAAAATAAAAGTACATGTATACTTGTATGATAAAATCACAATCGAGAATAACCACCTGCCAAAGTATAAGAAATAAGTACAGGTGAAATTTGTAAATAAAATCAGAAAGTCATTTTATAACTTTTACCAGAGTGGGATATATGTATCTAGAGTAATAAATAAATGAATACAATAGGAAATGCAGCTTTGCAAGTAGTCTCTGTTAAATCAAATCAGCATAGCATCATGTGTTACTTAAAGTGTTATAAAATCACAAAAAATGCAACTAGTACAGAAAAGGTTAATCTATCATTTTGAATTTAGTTTCCATTGTTGTCAAACTTGTCTAAGAACTAGTCAATAGCAACATGCATCACAGGGAAGCATGAACAATTTGCAATGTTATCACATTCATCATTTTGACCACTTCATTTTTTTATTATAGAGAAAAAGTGACATGGGCATGAGTGACAATATAATTCCATTACAATTTTAGCAAGATGCTTTGCAAAACTACTGTCTTCAAAAGGAAATGTTAGAATAACAACAATGCCAGTAAGTGATCGCAATAACACACTGTTTTAAACTGAAAAAAAGCATGTTTATAACAATTAAATCCCTTTCTTTAAATAAATAATGTAATAGGTTGTGTTGCTCTTAGTACTATGTATAAGTTATCAGTGATTGTCACAGACAGGCACTGAAACTATGAAAATTGACATTGATATGTTTGGTATGCCTGTGCACAGTCACCTTAACGGCTGGTTTAGAGGTGTTCATCACAGATCTGGTTTCTCGTCCTGTGTAGACCACTAGCCCTGTGACCACACCAGACGCCACCACCGTGCTCGCCCATAATGTGTTCTCTATGCTCAGTGAATCCTCTGTCGTTTCCAGGTCATGCTAAACCCAGTAGACATTTGTAAAACATTTATACAATGTTGGACCAACGTCGAAGACGTTGGGCTGACGTTGTATAAATGTTATACAAATGTTCTGCGTTAGCTGGGAAATTAAACAGCTTCATGTATTTACAACATCATCACACAATTATTATTGAAAGGGATGGCTTCATGTTGCACATTAGTCACACCATCATACAGGAGTAAATTAATTTATTTTATTCATCTTCTTAACAATTTACAATCTATTTTATTTCAAGCTACGGGTATGACAAATGTTAGAAGAATATACTGACTCTTGTTAATTTTATATTTCAGTATATTACCCTAATTTAAAAAAGAGCTACCAGAATCTTCTAAATTGCATCAATCAGTTAGACAATAAGAAAAACAAAAAATATTTAATGTGGGATATTTTAATCACCTCAACAGTTACTTTAATACATCCGAGGCAAATATTTACAAAGTATATATATTTGGCAAAGTATTCACCCTGGTATAGGTGCCAATAAAGCTGTGAATGTCAAGCTGAGGCTTTTCTGCGTAAACTTGAGCTTGAATATCAAACAGGTGCTGAAGAAAACATGAAAGCACATTTTGAAAAATACTCCACAAATAAAATTCATACATAAATTCAATTCACACCTTAGAAGTAAAGAGTCATGACAGTTTAGCGATTTGTTTCCAAAATAATAGTACAGTAACAGCATTTTATATTATGTCGAATTTTTTCACACATTTCGCACTTATATCGTTTGTGTGAATTTATGCTTTGCACAAAATATAGGCCTAGTTCATATTATGGGACTATGTATAATGGTGTAAGAGCGGTTGTGTAACCCCCTGACTTGTGTATATTTAAGTCTATGGTAATTATAAAAATAGTTTGTTCTCTATAGTAGCTGTAATTAACCAGTACATATTGATATTTTGAGATCAACATTAATCTGATCAGCAGATCTAAAATTGTGTATATATACATGTATATACGTAATAAGATAAACAATTAAAAATGCCACACCCATTCAGAGATATACATGTATATCATGTTTTAATTTATTATGATATTTGATAATTTGCCGGCCTGATAAAAGTCAAAAGCCTTAGTTTTGGACAGCCCTAGACAGGTCTACCTAATTAGCATAATTGGTGACAATAATGTGTTTTTTTATGATGTTACTAGAATTAGTATTTACATCCATGCAAAATTTATTACTATATAATTATCAATCTTTCCCAATAAGCTCAAAATTCCACTGGACAGTAGCCTTGTAGGTCCTGTAAACTTTCACGAGACCCAAACAAATTTCAACAGAGCGCAGGTGGTAAATGGCATATTCTTACCTTGTGATCACAAAATCGGACCAAAAAAATAACTGGATCATAGGTCCGATGTATTTGGGTAATATGCCGGACCTACCTGTGTTTTACAAGACATGTCTGGTCGGTCTGACGTTATTGGGAAAGATTAATATATTCTTGATATCATGTTTATGACAGCTCATTGGATCATAAGCATTGGTGGACATTTGTTCAATATGCTGTCATTTGTATCATAATGAAACTACCTACCATATCTGAAGCTAGTTTTTGAGTACTTTGTATTGCCACACGTAACTTCCAATCCGTCTCCCCATCAAGCTGATCTGTTCTGATAAAACATGAACCGTTTTTATCTGAAGCTCGCAGCAGAACCATATCGGCTGGAACCCGCTGATTCTGTAAAAAAACAGAAAGCATCATATCAAACATCTGATCATTAAGTAGGACCTACCACCTGTAATGCATATATGTATGTTTTATTTGGTTTAAAATATTTAAAACTGTATTTTTCAGTAATAAAAAGCATAGTAAAAGTATGTTAACTCTTCCAGCACTGAAGTGATGTGTTGTATTTCTCACCCTATTTAAGTAGCATAAATTGCTATCAGAAGTTAAAGCTGCTTTTAATCATGTTAATGAACAAGCGAGGTAATTTGTTAAGACAAATGCTCAAGTTGTACTATAATCTGATGCAAATTGCATCCTCTTAATGTTGTGGTTGAAAAATTATTTAAAAACAAGCCAAAATGGTAATTTGAGCAATTCAGATGTTGAAAATATTCAGACAAGAACAGGAGACTGCAATCAAAATTTTATATATTGATATTTTACAAATTGATGTTGAGATGTAACCTAAACAATATCTGAAACATTACACTAATGTTGTTTCCTTTCATTACTCAGAATATTTTATAAAACTTAATCAAATTTGTCTCAATGTGAATTAAATTGCGAGGAAGTACCTAGATGTTACGAGTAATAAACTAGTTTTTGATCCATTTTACTAGCCGATCAAATCACTATGGAATGGAATAAGCGTTTGAACAGTACTGCCACCCACAACTTCAAGTGGGTGAAAATTTAAATTATTTAGCGCTTCAAGGGTTAATATAAGCTCACAAATGTTCTATACATAGGTGATGCTACAAAACATACATATCGAAAAATAGATATTTAGATGACTTAAAATTCATAAGAGAAATGAGCATTAACCCTTAGAACACTGATGTCGACTACAGTAGACATTCTGCATTTTTGTTAGAACCTGTATAACCTGTTGCTAAAAATAAAATATGCTTTCAATCTTGAAACACTGATACATGTGGGGACTTAAATTTCACAAATAACATAAATTTCCGGTCACTTGAAGTTGTGGATCGCAGTAGCGAGACACAACTTCAAGTGACTGAAAATTTAAATTTCATGACTCACTGGACAAAGTTTCAAGATTGACATATATTTGGATTCAAATTATACATACATAAATAATCTTCACCCACTTATGAGTCACAAATTAAAATTAATAATTTAATAATACACCAATTTAACGGTTGAGACAATCAACCATTTTACATTTGGTGACAGCTGATTTGTATTTACCATAGATGTATTCTCACCTTCTCTACTATAATAATATCACCAACATGTATATCAGAGCTTGGTATTTTCTCTAGACCCTGTCGTGTGGTACGTATATACTTGATGGAGTTCACCTCCTTGTCTCTTTTATACCTCCGTATGTCATCTATTGCTTCTCGGATCATAGTCACAAGTATCACAAATGTCTGTCAAAATAACACAAAATTCCACATCAACAACGTAATATACAGTGACATGATTATGGTGTGAGGGCAACAATAGGTTCTGTCGTGTTCTTTACAAACAAGTAAAAAAATAACAGAAAAGTGGTTGCAAATCATGTCACCAGAATTGTTAACAAGAGCGCCATTAATTTTAATTGAAATCAGTGATGGCCTTGAAGTCAGAAGTTGAAAAATAGGTAAAAAAAATGAAATGAATTGGGTTTCAGGCCACTTTTCTGCACATACAGGCTAAATTGGGCCAGGAGAGGATGAGAGAGATGATTGAGATGACACTGCTCTCCAGACACAGAAGTTTTACAAGTGGATGGGGAGTTTTGTTTCTTTTAAACCGCCGATACCGGGAAACGAACCCCGAACTCTAGCATGAAAGGCAGCGGTGTTACCCACTACCTTCTCCCGTCCCTCCCCTCCAAAAAAATTCAATTAGGTCAAAGGCCATAGCCCCCCAAAAGGCATATCTACACCCCCTAAGGGATGTATGTGTGCAATATGAAAACAATCCAGCAAACTCTTTCCGATATATTGTTTGGAAACTAAACTTATCATCTGCTATAAATTAAAGTCAATAATGGCCTCAAAATCAGAGGTAAAAAATTAGGTCAAAGGTCATAACCCCTAAAATGAACATCTACACCCCCTGAGGGATGTGTGTATGCATTATCAAAACAATCGAGCAAACGCTTTCCAAGATATCGTCCGGAAACTGAACTTATTATCAATTACCATGATTAAAGTCTATAAAGGCTTCAAAATCGAAGGTAAAAAATTAGGTCAAAGGTCATAACCCCTAAAATACATTTTAAAAACTGGTACATACACCAACAGATTAATAATATAATGCACATGTACTGTTCATTTTAGTGATGCATAGGTCAACATAGACTTCCCGTTGTCAATAAATATCTCTCTACATGTATCTACATATCATTGACAGATATTTTGCACACAGATCATTTAACTATCTTGACCTGTTGACACATGTAAAGCATTCAACCAAATAGCCTGACTGAATGACAGCTATTTGTCCATGTCCATGGTTTCTATAATCAATCTCTGGACAAACTAGAAGTATGAGTTTACTATCAAAACACCCAAGAAGGCTACCCCTCGCACTTTTCAAAAAAAAGATATACATTAAATATAATTTTACAAGATAATCAATTTGTACATGTAATTATCAAGTAATATTATGAGGCAGAGGCTAGAAGCTTTAGCCTCTTTAGGCTGACTTGGTACTATTTAAAAAATTTAAGATGGCCGCCAAGACCCGGATATTTTTCAGAACTCTCTGCAAAATTGATGCAGTCTAGGAATTAAAACTAGCATGCAGTACGTTGAATATTGAGTGTATCAGATAAGCGGCTTTTAAGTTATCAGGGTGACAAGGTTCTAATTTGACAAAAAAAGATTAAAGATGGCCGCAATGACCCAGATATTTCTCAAAACTTTCTGAAAAATTGATACAGTCTAGGAATTAATACTACTATGCAGTATTTTGAATATTGAGTATATTGGATAAGCGGCTTTGAAGTTATCAGGGTGACAAGGTCCTAATTTGACGAAAAAAGAATAAAGATGGCTGCCATGACCCGGATATACTTTTAAACTTTGCATCGAGGATGTTGAGCACAAATTGAATCGAAAATGCGGTTTTGTAGATATCAGGGTGACAGGTTCTAATTTGACGAAAAAAGATTAAAGATGGCTGCCATGACCCGGATATTTTTTCGAACTTTCTGAAAAATTGTTGCAGGCTAGGAATTAATACTACTATGCAGTATTTTGAATATTGAGTATATCGGATAAGCGGCTTTGAAGTTATCAGGGTGACAAGGTCCTAATTTGACGAAAAAAAAATAAAGATGCCCGCCATGACCCGAATATTTTCCAGAACTTTCTAAAAAATTGATGCAGACTAGGAATTACTACTTGTATCCAGTTCGTTTAACACCAAATGAATACAAAAAGCGGTTTTGTAGATATCAGGGTGACATGGTATAGAAAGTCCATGCCGCCGCCGCCGCCGAACGAAACCGTACAAAAACAAAAAACCTCCCCCTGGTTAGCTTTAATTATTTAAAAAGATGTCTAATTGGAAAAAAAACAGAGCATGATAATGATCTTCAAATTCTAGACCCTAAGATATGCACTCCTTAATTAGGAAGAAGTATAAGATTTTGTATAAAACTGGTTTCACATATGATAGACACTTACCAGCGGTCCCCAGTATGTGTAGAGGTACCCAACTCTAATTTCTGGAATGAACTGTGATGTGGCCATCAACAAAAAGTAAAAGTTCAAGAAAAATTTGAACTGTTCATATAAAACCTGCAACAAGAACAATGTAAGACATTTAAATAAATAACCCTTTTCCTGCTAAAAAGTTTCTATTTTTTATTCGTTTGAAACAGGAATTGTTGAGGCAATATCCAGTTCCAAATGATTGAACTATTTGTATAAACTGTATGTGTAACACATATCGTTTATTCTGTACAGTATATAATAACCAGGTATTTGGTCTACCTACCTTGCATCATTTTTCAGATATTAGGCACACCATCGTAGGTAAATAATGGCGGCAGTCCACTATTTTAAATTTGCTTGATTTAAAATTTTATTTTTGAATTAAAATGTAATGGTCAAGACATCTTGAAATGTTTATTACTAAACATATTCTTAAATTTATTTAAGCTGGAACACTATTTACTAGTCCCAAGTTTGATTTACTAGTATTTACTAGTCCCAAGTTCGACACTGATATAGAGGGACTTTCTCAACTTACCAGTGGAATGAATGTGATGATATTATATTTCTGGTTGCGGACAACATTATGAGGGTAACGGGTATCAGTAGGCATAGGACGTCCAATTGTCACAGTGCGTGGCTTGTAGTCTTTCTTACGCCGACAACATTTGTCCAAAAATGATTCACAGCAGCTGTAACATATAAAGAGTGTTATTTAGTTATAAGCAGAGAAGGAAGAGTAAATCTTTAAGATTTAAATCAGTAGCAATAACACAATTGTTGCACCCCTAGTAAATTTTGAGTACTCTATTATTATAATCAGTATACCCAGTACATGTAAAAATTATGAAAAGTATAAATGACAGAAAAAGGCAACATGAATAGGTTTCCCCTCAAATACCACAAAGTTTAATAAGATTATCACAAATGCCCAAAGAACCAACACATCAAATTCGAATGCAATCCAACCAATGGCTCATAAGATATCGCACCCACAAGCTTTTGGGAAGCCATTTTTTTTAAATGTCCTCGGTCAGTCATCTTGTTTAAATGGATTCTTTCCAAATATTCATCAAGATAATCAGAAATACCCACAGAGGTCCCCACATCAAATGTGAATGTGATCCAACCAACGGTTCATAAGATATAGCTCCCACGAATTTTTTGGGCGGCCATTTTTTTAAGATGTCATCTCTCAGGCCTCTTGTTTTTAATGATTTTTCCCCAAAAGGTAATCAGATCATGAGCAATACCCAGCGAACCACCCTATTAAATTTGAATGTGATCTATCCAATGGTTCATAAGATATCATGCCCACAAGCTTTTGGGGTGGTCATCTTGAAAAATGGCTGTTTATATTGAAAGAATTGCCCAGGCACATAGGTCACATCTGTAAAAAATAAACAAAATAACCCATTAACTTCTCATTGAAAGCCAAAATGTTGATACGCTAAACAATAATCATCCTGATAGTATCTGGGGTGCCTTATGACAAGTTTTGCTAGGAGTGACTTCATCTGGAATACCTCTTGCCACAGATGACATTAACTAATATTGTCTGACTAGATATATATATATCAGACTGGACGGAGTACATTTTTTTAATTTTAAGGGTACTTGACAATTATTATGACTGTATAGTTCAAATTGCAATTCAGTGAAGCCATCACTTTTTGCACATTCGATATTATCTAGACAGAGAAATTTGAATACATATCTGATAATTAATGAGAGTTATTGATTTTATAATTATAGTGTCACGAGACTCTTATAATAGATGACTGTCATTAATATCAAGGGCTATAGAAAGCGGAATATGCGTGGTGATAAACGGAGAATAATATTTATTACTGCCTTTATTACTGCCTTTTACAAAGACTGCATGGAA
The DNA here is from genome assembly GCA_964017125.1 of Flabesymbios commensalis. NCBI lineage: Eukaryota > Metazoa > Annelida > Polychaeta > Terebellida > Flabelligeridae > Flabesymbios > Flabesymbios commensalis. Next base: position 67,630,742 of record OZ024909.1, on the reverse strand, counting down.
CGGAGAGTATATATATATATATTCAGTATATTAACACAACTCCCACGTGAAAAACAAGTAGTGCAAGCTGACAACATGGCAGCCAATACGATATGTTGTCAGATCCAGTGCTGTGTTGATATTGGACCATCGTTGCAGACGATGACCAGACATTAATCCAACATTGGGTCAACGTCTCGGCCTTGCTGGGATGAACACAGATTGCGCTATCTATGGAAATTCTAGTTGATGCATTTATATAGAAAAGCATCATAGAGCAGTGTTATCTTCTGTTCCCTGACAATATGCCTGTCAATGAAAGGCTTGTATGATCTTATAACGGCTACCCAGAAAACACAGAACATTTGTATAACATTTATACAACGTTGGACCAACGTCGAAGACGCTGGTCCGGCGTTGGATAAATGTTATACAAATGTTTTGTGCTGTTGGGTATACTTATATCCAGCTATAAATTCTCTCATGCACGATACAGAATTGGCTTACGCGATATGCCATCACTTTACAATAAACCTCGTTAACCCTTTCGGCGCAAAGACCGACTTTTGACGTCAGATGTTGAAGTCTGAAGTCCATAGATGTCAGTAGATCTACGAACTGCAAGAGTAAACTATTTATAATGGCGGTAGACACTTATCTTATGACATATGTATTCAAATGAAGCGGAATTCCCAAAGAGCTAACTACCATTGGATTATAGAAAAATTAGTCGTCGTTATGTGGGTTAAAATCTATCAGACGCACACTTCCCCTGTGATCTGATGTATGTAATGGTTAAACCTGCCTGCTTCGAAAGTCGAAGCTCGCAGCTTCGTCCACCTTTCTTTCATTCAGGTTTGAAAGAAACAAATGTTTTCCAACTCACTCTTATAAACATTCAGAATTGTGGGAATCCTCTTATAACCATGAGGTAGTGTGCTCGGCCTCAGACCGCCAATGCTCCAATTACGAATCCTGTGTTTGGAGGGGAGGGCTGTGGCATATGATTCATCTCACCATCCTCAGGAATCTTTCTTGTATATGCACACAGGTGGACAAAAGTCTTAATCATTCATTCAGTTCCCCTTTGCGGCCCAGATGTTGTACTCATCCGGCTTATGAAATACGATAATTTGGCATTACGTCATATGAAATATCGTTCGTCCTTAGGTAAATGTGGAGAACTACACTTTGGCCGACTTGTAATTGAGGACTAGTTTGCTAATATAAATAGACTGATTTTCTTCACCATGCGATATCACATCTTCAGTGACAAATAAACCCAGTTAAAGAATAAGACAATAACGTATTACACCTGAATTATAGCAAAAATTGTGGATGTTCTCAATGAAATACAGCTAAGCTTCGCATTACATAGACAAGTATTTATATGTTGTCAAATGCAGCAATGCCGTAACTGATTACTACAATATTGTTCTATTATAAAGTTGTAATATTGTGCAATTTTGATCCACATCAGTTGAATTCAGCTACTATTGCAACACAGTAGTGGTCCAAAAGGGTCGCAAAAGGTTATGTGATATCAGTTAAATTATGCTGCAGCTCAGGAACGACATTTATATATGGTGTATTAAACGTATATTTGATCACCACTGAAGCCCGTTTTTATGTGCTGAATGCTATGGCATTCAGCACATAAAAACGGGCTTCAGTGGTGAAAGGGTTAAGCATACAGCTTGACTTCCCCGCTTGTTCTTTTACTGACGTCTGACGAAACAGTATGTTATAATACCTATGTATCTTGCATTTGTATGCTAATTAATAAGGTGACCACCGTGTGAGAGTTCATCACTTGACACTCTCAATGCTGAAATAGCTAATAACAATCACCTTGAAGTCAACGTAGTCATGCTATACACATAATGACCTAGATAGCGATCTGTATCATGTGTGTGCGCAGCAAACAATACTGAATTTTATAGGATATCTATATACCTATTTTTTTTAATAATTCGAAGCAACATGGCAACATATGCACATTCACAGTAATACTTGGAACAAGTGTTGACTATTGATTATTATTGTCACATAATGGAGCGTTATGGTCTTATAACAATGCTTAAATTGTAAAGAGCGGACTTCAAATGTCATAAGTGGTTCATGAAATAAAAAAAAACCCACAACAATATGTTGTTCTCATGTGTACACATAAGCTGTAGCTGATGAACCCTTCGAGGCTGATCATGCTGATAGTCTCGGTTATTATAGTACTCAGTAGTACATATCCATATCTAATATAATTCCTTTTTACACATACCGTAGAAATAAGCTACCACGAATTAATTATCTTACCAAATGTATTTCAAAAAAAAAAACTTATATCAATAATGTCACTTGGTTTAAAAAAAAAGTATTGCCCAGCCCGTGTTTCCCACCCCGAGAAAACACTAGGCAGGTAATATTGCCAACCCTGGCTGTCTTCCATTAAAACTTCTTCTCAAATATGAAGTCTTTAACCCAAAATATTGTGAATTAGGCTTATTTTATGTGAAAATGTGCTTTGGCGTGAACCCTAAAAATAGGTGAAAATCAAAACCTCTATTTTCAAACGGTTCATATGATATCCTGCCACAAATGAAGGAAAACGTGATACAATCATGATGATGTGACTGTCACTGGCGATAATAAGCCTAATTCAGATTTGTAGCTCCTCTGAGCCCGGGACACCGATGATTTAGGCGCGTTAGAAGTTTTTTTCATTTCTTTCACTCACCTTTGAACTTGAGCTGTAATACATAAATAAACTGGGGGGGGGGGGGGGACCGATCATTAAAAACGTTTAGAAAAAGGCTCAAACTGAAAGTGAGTTAATAGACTGCCGGGAACTTGGTCTTGGTCACTCATCTTCGAAATCAACGTTTTTATCTGTACATCACATGAACCATCACTTTAAACATTTCAATAGATCACAGTTAGAGGGTACATATAATATATCTTTTGAGGGGCCTACCACAGTTCAATGTCCACTGAAAAAATATCTGACGCTCACAAAGTGAACGCTGGCACAATGCCTGTCAACATCTAAAACGCTGACCCACATTGCGCCAGCGTTGAGACAGTATCACAATCATCCCCTCACCAGCAGCAGCAGCATCCCTGGCAGCATCCCTTGCAGCATCCTTTCCTCTTCCTGTCCTCGCTCTCTATAAGCGGCGTGTCCACACGCTTCAAAGGAAGCAGATTTGTCGGAGGCATCTTTCACAATCAAATTCACAGCGATCTTCAATTTATCCTTCACCTCATCTGGTCTGCGTCAATATATTGACCGAGGTCAGACACAGGCGCTCAAATCAAGCTGGCAATTACAAGTGTAATCCATATTTCACGTGGGAAACGACTCTGACATTTGGAAGAAACCACCCGAAGGTTCACAACATTTAGCATAGACCTGTCCTTGCTGGGTGTAGCAAGCAACCGTTAATTGAGCACAACAAAGGCTATATGGTTTATAATAGCCGAGATAACACCAGGCCTAATGTTCCATTCTAGTGAGTTTTTCTGGACATTTCGGGGTTGAGATATACATACGATCATTTCTCAATCTTTGCACAATCAGTTGAACCTAGAATTAGACAGTAACTTGGTTGAAACAGGTAACATTGCGGATATATATAATCCGGACGCCAAGCCAGTAAACACAAAACATTTGTATAACATTTATACAGCGTCGGCCAAACGTCTTCGACGTTGGTCCGACATTGTATAAATGTCATACGAATGTTTTGTGTTTTACTGGGAAGAAGGTCGGCAGCTTCCTGGGTCAGGTATTCTAGCAACCACAATAAAGGATTGATGCACAATTAAGCTTAATCCATTAACCGCCAAATTATTCAATTGGAATTCTCACCCACATAAAGTTGTGTCTCGCTAACGCGATCCACAACTTCAAGTAAGTAAAAATTATTCTGATTTGACAACTAATTTCAAATCTTGCTGATTGATGTCACCTGTTATCTTTGACATGCTTGAAAGGTGGTTTCTAACGAAAAACCGAATATAATCAACACAACGAGCTCTAAATCACATGACGGTCAGGAAGACAATGCACTCCAATCATGCGACGTTCTGGGCCCAGCAAACACGAGGCATTGACCCAATGTTGTTTTAATGTTGGGCCGACGTCGAAGACGGCGGGCCAGCATTAGAACAATATTGGGCCAATGCCTCGTGTTAGCAGGGTGACCAGTGTGAAGACGTCATAATGACGGTAAGCAGGACAGTCTCACCTCATCTCATACAGGACTGGCTAATACATATGGCACTAGTGACTAGAGCCTCCCAACAGACGCGGCTCGTACACGCAATGCTGGAATAACGCTGGGTCGCAGTCGGCGACGGCGGGCCGGCATTAAAGCGACATTGCGTCAACTTCAGGTTTTGCAATATTGGCGTGTGGGTGGATAGATCTATAAAATGCAACAGATTTCCACTTGAGAGATTTCTTATGAGTACACCAATTGACACTCCTAAATAGTCTATTTTTATCCTCTGCTGGCATGTGAATATGCCAAATCATATTGTTATTGACGACTATTATTGACTGGACAAACCACTCTTGTGCCATGTTGCTGTGTATCATGTGTATGTCCAGCCATAATTCTGATAAGACGTTTAAGTCATGCATGCACTGGACGTGTTTTATGTCATCTCATGACTTTGAGCACATGGCCATAATATTGCTCCAGTCGTATTAAAATATCATTTTTATAGTTGTGTATCCATGTCAATATGCAGATATATAGAGCTCCAGATTACATATCCATGGTTTACCTGACTTCAGGTGTGAGAATGGCAATAGTGCATTTTTAATTAAAGGTAAATTTGGTCGGATTCAACAACCGACTATTTTCTATAAACCTTAAAATTGTGACCTTTATATGCAGTGTTGTTATTGCATGGATCGCTAAATAATCACTCATGCTTTTCAGACGTGTACAGTACAGAATGAAATATCCCTGCACAGCGCTATCGTATCCGCATTGGAGAACAGCTGGATGGGCAGATCTCAACAGATAAAAGCCTGGCGCTTTGTGCAGGACTACGACACCGAGAATTTAATATCACACTGAGTAGATCAAAAGAGCCAAGTGGTTCCGCGATCTGTCGATTTGCATCTATTCCATGATCTGTATACCGTGTGGGGGTATTGACTGGCCTACGGCTGTCAGATGGCATACAGCTGTCACATGCCGATCCACGCTGTTGGCGGCCTATGTCGGCTGCTGTGGGCCATGTTATCAATGTTATCTTCTCATAAAACGTGTCCACATTTATTCCTAGTTAGTACTCAGTAATACTGGGTGCTGTCCACTGGGAGAAGAGAGTAAATACAGACTAACCGTGTCGTCTCCCTGTACATGTACCACACTGGTAACAATACTACACACGATCACGTCACGCTGAGGCGAACACACACTAAATACGTGTTATACCTCACATTGCAGTGGTGGGTTAATGATGGGCCAGCGTCGCAGACGCTGGGCCAGCATTAAACCACCAATGCTTATGCTCACACAGAGTGGGTGAGCGACAGCAGGCGCTGTCCCAACATTAAACAACCACTGGTTCAATGCATTGAACCACAGACGCTCACAGTTTTAGTTCAATGTGGCGGCAGCGTCGCAGACTGTGGCGCAACGTTGAAACATCACCGGGTCAACGTCTGGTGCTTATTGATCACATGACCCACTAACGTCGACTGTTTGGCACATAATAGACACCCTTTGCAAGCCATGTCAATCACACCCTCTGTACACCAGGTCTATTCGAAATGATCCACTTATTAAACAAATTAACCTATAAATAAAAAGTATTGCATGTGCACTATATCAGGTATACAACGTATCTGGGAAATTGGCACCAAAAACATAAAAGATAGCTATTTTTGTCTGCAAGTGTGTAAGTACAGTGGCCTACTCATATCTTGTGATTACAAATACAATAATATAATTGCACTTGACAACAGAAGCATGTCGAGTGGAATAAATACATGATCTCCCAATGTGATTGATGTATTGCGTGAGTAGTGGGGGAATCGCAGATGATTATTCTAAAGAAGGCTTTAGACTTGAAAAGGTCAATTTCTCTGGAATTGATCTTATTTTGGCTTACAGCTTGTTCGTGGCGCATGCGTGTACCGCTCTCAGCAACAATAGATGTTGACCAATGATGTTTTATGTTGGGTCAACGTCTCCGACGCTGGCCCAACAATAAAACATCATTGGGCCTACATTTCGTCCCGGAAAACAAGAGACTATCGCTTAACCATATTAACGACATCATCGGGTCAATATCCGTTGGCCCAGTGTTGGAGTAATGTTCCAACAACATTGGGTCAACGTCTCTTGCGTTTGCTGGGTCAGAAACAATCATCACGTTTAGGAGCACCTTGATTCAAATTGATCAGATCTACAATTGGACACGATACAGCAAATGTGATTCAGGACTAATGCCGTTGACGGACATATTAGACGACATTATACATGTACAAATTATACATTATAAAACCAGTGAGTTCAAAAAATACACACGTCGTATCTTCCAAACGTAAACAGGAAATGAAATAAAGAAGATAAAATGGCTTCGACCCAGTAAACACGTTACGTTGATTTTTATTCTGACTCAATGTTCGGACAGCGTCGCAGACGGTGGCCCAACATTGAATCAGCATGGAAAAACTGTACCGCGCCTGCTAGGAGTACATGTATGTATATACAATTGAATAATTTGGGGTTGATAAACAAGCAGAGGTTTACACGTGTCATCTGCACACATGAGTGCGTGCGTGATATTATTATACAGTTATGTTACAGTTATATTCTTATACTGTATTACCATGATTACAGTCCACCTGTTTAACATGTTCACTCAGTGTTACAGTTCAACTAACAAAGTACGCCGAGCCAACACTGTGTCAATGTTGTGGCAGAGTTACACACAAGCCAGGGGGGGGGGGGGGCATGTCCTTGTTACACACTAATAAGCATAGAGTGGTTAAGTATTTCCGAGCCTGAAGGCCACACCATTTACATATGTGGTTTCTCTCTATATAAATTGATACCAGCGGTGTCACCAACAAATTTCACGCTTAGTAATAACTTTTCCTAATATTATAATTATATAGATAAATACATTCTTCCGTTTCTAGCTGGTTGAATCGTCTTAATAAAATGCACTGTCTATTTATAAATTTATGGGACAGACCCGAAGATTGATGTGGGATGAAAGCCTAATTCTTTAAGTGTTAGGATATACCTCCACTTCAAACTGAAGGGATGTCCATTTCATACTAATTGCAAGTGTTTTGAAAGATATGTACCGGTATATATACATGATCAGATATAGCATGCAAAACGTTTTTTTTTTAAATCAAACTAATCTGAAAAGTGACAATATTTCAGATTTGAATGTGGATTTCTATTTATATCGGTCTATGTGATGTGCGAAAAAATACATCCGGTGCAGGATATTGTCCAGTTATTTAAATTTAAATTATTTTTAATCCTCTGAAGCCTAAATTGATGTACGTATACATAAGGTAAAATAATAATATTATTATCCGCATGTGCATACAGGAACAAACCCGCCTGCGTGGTCACGAAGCGACTCTTGAAAACCACTCCAAATCAGTTCAAATCGGCTACACCTTATATTTATCAGCTCTTCAATTGAGAGATCACATTAACATGTACGTTAACCCCTATAGCGCTGAATTTTTTTTATAAAAACCTTGGAGACCAAAGGGTTTACTTCAATTCGAAATCATCATAAATGTCTTACTCAGCTCTTTCCGATTCATTTGAATACCTATGTTATGGGTCTACGGCCGTTAGAAATATTTTTTTCTATTACAGCGCGGGGATCGACTTTAGACGTCAGATTCTAGACGTCAGAATCTGACGTCTACAGACGTCAGATTCTGAAGACTAAAGTCGATCCCCGCGCTGTAAGGGTTGATACGACTCCGTTATATTACTGTGAATACGATAGTTCTAAACTATGTCTGAAAAGCACGAGATTTCATTCTTCACCATTCTTATGATTCTACGCACATACAGAATAACTCTTAAAGTGATACACATTTTTTTTAATAAACCATGGAGACCAAAGGGTTCTTTCCAATTTGAAATCATTATAAGTGTCCGCTTCATTTGACCTATACCTATCTTATGGGTCTCCGGCCATTAGAAAATATTTTTATTCTTTAAGGGCGGGGACCGTCTTTATACGTTAGAATCTGACGTCTACAGTGTACGGTCCTCGCACTGAAAGAATTAAAATTCACACCAGCAAAAATGATGTTTTTGTTGTTGTTGTTGTGGTTGAAAGGGATTACACAACAGTATATAACTTAGCACAGTGTACTGCGTTAAATTAGATGAATGATTGGATTTTAGGCCACTTTTGTGCACATACAGGCTAAGCTGGGACAGGAGAACCTCTTGAGGATGATGAGATAAATCAGATGACACTGCCATCCACATACATGATTGTAATTAGGGGTCTGACGGTTTGAGGTAGTGCACGCTACACCTGGGTCAAAGCACCCCCCCCCCTACAATACTGAATCTTTACCAGTGAGCATGGTGAGCGGGGAAGAAACATGTAGTTAACTTAACCTGAATACCAGAGTTGGTGGACGACATGCATGTACAAAACCATCCAATAAATATTATATTTTCATTGGATTATTATTGCGCTGAAAGGCAATATCATTAGTGTCACTGTGTGATATATAGTTATGTGGGTGTTTGACGTTCTCATTGCTGCATTATTTTTTATGAAAAAATGCATTTTTTAATTTGAATCTACTATTGCTGAAGCAAACACCAGCTTCAAATTTAAACACTTTTTGTGGACATAGACCTTATGTCAGATTAAACCGATATGTGTAAAACCGAACGCAAGGCGTTGACTCAGTGCTGGCTTAACGTTGAGCCAGCGCCGAGTGGCCATCATTACCACTTACAACGCTAACATATTTTCATATCTACCAAGATACCAGTACCAAAGTTTTTTTTTAAATTGAAATCATCAAAAATGTCTTAGTTAGCTCTTTCCGCTTTATCTGAATACTTATTTTATGGGTCTACGGCCATTATAAATATTTTACTTACTCTTAGGCCACTATGTTTTTTTCTCTGTTGATTAGATTTAGGTCGCGCATTACCAAAAAAACATGTGGGTTTTTTCTGCCAGCGCGCGCATTGGATTGTTGCCGATTTCCGAAAAAAACAGTTAATTTCGGGAGATAAAAAAAAACATTCCGAAAAAAAACAAGTTTATTTCAGGTGATAAAATATATTTTTCCAGCTACGTTTGTTTGCTTGTTTTTTTTCGTCGCCCTCCTTACCTTTTTTTAAAATAGGCCAAAAGTTTTTTTAATTTGGTCGACCTCATTAACTTTTCCAGAAATTTGTCCAATGTTGTTTTTATTTGGTCGACTTCATTAACTTTTCCAAAAATAAGATGTTTTTTTTCTAAAATATTTTTTTTACTGCCCTCCCTCATTAGATGTTTGATTTTTTCTGACCTAAAACAGGGAAATAAAACATAGTGGCCTTACCGTGCGAAGATCGACTTAAGAATATTACGTCTATTGACGTCAGAGTCTGACGTCTAATGTCGGTCCCCGCACTGAAAAGATTTAAACAACATTGGCTCGAAGGACTGCATTTGTCAAGGTATTAAATTTTGCCTCACAACAGCTCGACCCTCGGCTACTATGACGTCAAACAACAACACTACTTCAAAGGAATTTAACTTTGTATAATTCTAGCGAGAACATTATTAATTTTGATTATTTGGAGGTCCACAGTTTGAAAATAACACATTCAAAATAAAATGTTTACTATAAACTAGAGCGTTACGTCAGCAAGTCCGGTTTTAAAGGGATAAATCTAGTACAGAATTGTCTGGCGACTCACGGGTTAATGACGTACATATATGTAATATTGGTTTCCGTCACAGAAGGAGTTAATTACACCAGCAAATACACTTAACCAACGCTGGCATTATGCTGGCCACCGTCTGCGACAGTTGTCCAGAATTATACGAATATTGTTTCAACGTCCCGTGTTTTCTATGCAGATGGGCAATAATAATCTATAGTAGCCTAGGCCTAGAACAGGTGAATGGCTGGCTAAACAAGTCAGGTTTTGAAGCAAGAAATGGTCACTAGTAGGGGGGCTTAATCAAATAATCGTTCACTTCGTTGCAAAAGTCTGAAATTTTCGTCACAAGCTGACATGACCTGGCTTTTTCAGAATCTGCCGACAGACAAGCGATTTTTTTACTCTAGCGGCCATATTAGGCAATTTCAAAATGGCCGCCACTGCAATGCATTACGTATGCTAACTTTTTAATTAATCATCGCAGAACCACGTATAATACCTCATTTCTGGGGTATTTGAGGACGAGTATGACGATTATGACATCAGTTTCCATCAAAACTTGAAATGTCAAGGTCAAATAACAACAGCAAGGTCAAAATCGTTTAGAATTTGCCTATTACTGTTTTTCTCATTGATCGATGTTTAAAAAGCTGATTAAATTCGTATATTTCAGAATCCTGAATATTTCAGAATCTGCCGACAGACAAGCGATTTTTTCCTCTAGCGGCCATATTGGGCAATTTCAAAATGGCCGCCACTGTAATGCATCACTCATGCTAACTTTTTAACTAATCAGCAGAGAACCACATGTAATACCGCTTTTCTGGGGTATTTAAGGTCGAGGATTACGATTATGACGTTATTTTCGAGCAAATGTTGAAATATCAAGGTCAAATAACAACACTAAGGGCATAATAGTTTAAAATTTGCGTGTTACTGTTTGTGTCATAGGTCGATGTTTAAACGCCATAGTAGAGAGCCTGAAACTTCACAACCACTGTAGGCCTGCATAGGTATTAAATTACACAATAATACTCATCTTAAACAGCAGTCCTTATTGGCACATTCACCTCCTTGGCCTCAGTATATCGTATGATATATCCCCGTCATTGTACCCCCGCCTGGTAATATCAGCCGCATGGATGTGTTTATGCCAAAGCTTGAGGATGGTAATTTGGTAAGGCCTTCATATTATAGGACCCCTGGTCTGAGGTAAGAGGAGCAGTTTGTATAAAGCACTCCTAACTAAAGAAGAGATTGATAACAACATTATGACAACCTGGTCAGGTTATCATTATCGGATAAAAGAATAAAGCTCCATCAAACCTCAAGCTGAAATTGACATTTTACCTCTCTTTCCTGACAAATTTATGCAATTTCCTTCAATCCTTGGTGACGTCAATACGTAATTTTGAGAGACGGACGTCATATTGAAGATACAGCTCATTTATTCTGTGGCTCTGGATGGGGAGTGGGTGATGTCTGAGGCTAGGGTGTTCACCTCTGGCAGAGCTGTATCAACGCTGGATGACCATCATATTCACCCTGCCCAGGCAGGTCAGACCGTCAGACTACCAGTCTGACCTTGACAACAGGTGTGTGTGAAGCGGGTACGAAAAGTAGGGGGTGCGAGCAACATGAATATTCATTATGACGTCACCGGTTTACTGACTGTGGTGTAGAGGTCACACTCAGGTCAGATTGTCTGGCCTGCAGGAGTTGGGCAGGGAAGAGGGGGGTTCTGAACTCATAGCACATATACGTGATATCAAGGAGTCTGCCGGTAGCAGACAACTGGATAGATGAAGATGCATCATATTAAGAACACTCGGTATGATCATTAAGTTTCATTGGTGGCCCTCTATCTCCTTCAGCAAGGAGCATGCCTATAGTCACAGGGCAATACAGACTTATTTGAAGAATGATTTGACAAGCAGTCGAGGGAGGGACGTATGTGTAAGTACTCTTCCTGCATCGAGGTGGAAATTCTCATTTGTCGTTTGTGCACTCTCTGAGAGAAGGTGATTTTGAGCTCAATTGGATGAATTGTGTCGCTGTATTTTAGCGTTCGACCACTCCATCTTTCCAGATGGTTACCGGTCCATGTAAATGATTTAGTGGTGTGGTTTTCTGTACATTCTGATATTTCCGTTGTTCAACGGTCTATTTATAAATTTTAGTTGATGGATCAGTCTCATGAACACGAGCAATCTGTAGTTTCAAGCTGGTGGTAGTTGCTTATCAGATCTGTATGACGATACTGATTCTATTGCATTGTACATGCTAGCTGCACCTGATATTCTGACATTCATTAATGAATTTGAAAGTGTACAAAACCATCGTAACTCATCAGATGTACATCACAAAGAATCTCTATAAGCTCTAGAAGGACACTTTGTCATTTACGTCGCAAGTTTCATGAGAGTACTCATAGATCATACAAGCCCATTCTTGGATGCTGTCCATGTAGTAAGTGGCACTGGTGATGTAATGGGAGAGATTGGATGTGATCTAATAATGTGAAATAATCTACCAAGCACAATTCCAAGAATATAGCAATAATGATGCAAAATGCTACACTTCTTTTGTTTATGTCTCTCCAGTCCTGAAATTATGGAGATATGTCAGATTTTTTTCACCATTCCTTGCTGAGCGTGGTATGCTCATGCTCAGTCCATGTTCTCGATGTGGCTGCTTTAATTCACATCGTACGTTCAGGTCGTGCAGCGGCATTTAATGATTGCATACACATGTATCTAGTGCCCTATCTGAAAAGCCAAATCACCTTCTCTGCGAATGATGAGATGAATAAGATCACACTGCCCTCCAGACAAAGATTTCGAAATCCGAGCCCTGGCGGTTTGAGGCCGAGCACGCTACTTCTCAGTCATGGAGGCTTCAGTGTTCCACACAATACTTACGAGTGAGCGAGAAAGAAAGATTTGTTTCTTTGAAACCTGAACGCCAGAGCGGGGACGAATCCGCGATCTCCCGACTTTTCAAGCAGGCCGCTTTATAACCACTACATCAGCCCCCCTTCCCAAACTCCAAAGAGAGATTAGCAAAAATGCCTGTCAAAAAACGGAAATAAGAGGGATAATTTATCTTGCTGCAGCCAGGTGTTGTCTGAAGCTATAGGCAGTGTCCTCATCCTGATAACTCCGTATGACTCTGTGCTGTCCAACAGAACATGTGCCATGTTAGATTTTCAGATACATTAAATTACCAAATTTAATTGCACTCTAGACAAACCTAGGTCTCTCAAGTCAGCGTCTGTCAACATGAAGCAACTGGAATGTTTTTGTGTGTTCATACATGTTATATGTATAGTAAGTTTTGTATTGTTGCATCTGTTAAAGAAGCAAGACTACAGTTTTTTACATAGAGCTCACGCTCCCTTGAGAACATACCTTACATATGCAGCTCTGTTTGAGCACGTCAAGAGATCATTCCAACATGCTTCCTATATCTGGAAGCAGGCAATCATGCCATCAGGTGGTACCAGACTTTTCCAATTGGGGATAGGAATGTGATGGAAACAGGTGGTTGTCATTCAGCATGTTCAGGACAAAACTAGCTGATGCTAGTAAGTCGGGTTTACGGTGCACCTCCATAATTATGCAAGTGTGAAGGAGGTTGTGTGAATAACGAAACTGCTGATCAGTAACTAAACACATGATTGTACTGAAAACATCTCCACTTTTGGACTGGTCATGACATATTATTATTTTTTCATTTGTTTTTATTATTTCGTATTAATCCCATGACATACGATTTATACAGTTCAATTTTCACTACATACTACATATTATCTATTCTTTTTTTTACTGCATTGCCTTTGTCAATTGTCCATGGGAAAAAACGTGAATTTAGTAGCTTTTTTATTATGTCAAACTTTGTACTTTGTGATACTTTATCTGGTTATTTGGTAATGCCTAATAATAGTGACAGTAATATTAGTCATTGTTGCCATTGAAGGCATGTGTATATTTTTGTTGCACTGGTTTGCAATTCATGTTGATAGAATTAATTTTAAATACATGTGCAAAAGTATTCAGATAAATGGTTGTGGACTTAATTAAAATTCATCTATTCTTTCTGTTTTAGTATTACATATTCATGTTTCTTAAAGTTTTGGAATTTCTTTCACTGCGTTACCGTGTTTATCACCCTTAAAGACCATTTGTAAAGTTATTCTTATGGCGAAATAGACTAAAAATTGATATTCAGAACTAAAACAAATGAAAGACCTATGTCAGAAAAAAATTAAAACCATGAAGTTTTGGAGCGTTTGAAAATTTGTGGAAAATATAAATTTTTACACTTATATCGTCATATGACCTCGATTTGGTCATTTTATATTGAAAATGACATCATAATTGTGATCCTTGGTCTCAAATACCTCAGAATAGAAGTATTACAAGTTATTTTGTGATTTTTAGTTAAAAAGTTATATCGCGCAAGGTTTTTAGTGGCGGACATTTTGAATCGTCCAATATGGAAGCTAGGGGGCACATTTCACTTGTCTGTTGGCAGATTCTGAAATGTCTAGGTCATGTCAGCCTGTGACAAAAATTTCATACTTCTGCTATGAAGTGAACTATTCGACCATTTTTTGGGGTTAAGCTCCCCTACTACACTCAATCCAGGCTCAGTCATTGTATTGTTTCAAGATTGGGCCGATGTCGAGGAAACTGGGTCAATAATAAAAAACACGGTCAAATTACCGTGTTTGATCATGTTGATGGGGCATTGGTGGGACAGATAGATAGACACACTGGTGGGACAGTGAGACAGACATACTGATGAGCCAGTGAGACAGACAAACAGGTGGCATGCCATTGCCAGACAAACTGGTGGGACAGTGAGACACACTGGTGGTATGACAGACACACTGGTGGTGTGACAGACACACTTGTGGCATGACAGACACACTGGTGGCGTGACAGATACACTGGCGGAGTGACAAACACACTGGTGGCGTGACAGACACACTGGTGGTATGACAGACACACTGGTGGCGTGACAAGACACCAGCTGGTGGCATGACAGACACACTGGTGGCATGACAGACACACTGGCGGCATGACAGACACACTGGCGGCATGACAGACACACTTGTGGCGTGACAGATACACTGGCGGCATGACAGACACACTGGTGGAGTGACAAACACACTGGTGGAGTGACAAACACACTGGTGGCGTGACAGACACACTGGTGGCGTGACAGACACACTGGTGGCATGACAGACACACTGGTGGAGTGACAAACACACTGGAGGTGTGACAGAAACACTGGTGGTATGACAGACACACTGGTGGCGTGACAAGACACCAGCTGGTGGCATGACAGACACACTGGTGGCATGACAGACACACTGGCGGCATGACAGACACACTGGCGGCATGACAGACATACTTGTGGCGTGACAGATACACTGGCGGCATGACAGACACACTGGTGGAGTGACAAACACACTGGTGGAGTGACAAACACACTGGTGGCGTGACAGACACACTGGTGGCGTGACAGACACACTGGTGGCATGACAGACACACTGGTGGAGTGACAAACACACTGGAGGTGTGACAGACACACTGGTGGTATGACAGACACACTGGTGGTGTGACAGACACACTGGTGGCATGACAGACACACTGGTGTCGTGACAGATACACTGGCGGCATGACAGACAAACTGGTGGAGTGACAAACACACAGGTGGCGTGACAGACACACTGGTGGCATGACAGACACACTGGTGGCGTGACAGATACACTGGCGGCATGACAGACAAACTGATGGAGTGACAAACACACTGGTGGCGTGACAGACACACTGGTGGTATGACAGACACACTGGTGGCATGACAGACACACTGGCGGCATGACAGACACACTTGTGGCGTGACAGACACACTGGTGGCGTGACAGAAACCAGCTAGTGGAATGACAGACACACTGATGGCGTAACAGACACACTGGTGGCGTGACAGATACACTGGCGGTATGACAGACACACTTGTGGCGTGACAGACACACTGGTGGCATGACAGACACACTGTTGGCGTGACAAGACACCAGCTGGTGGCATGACAGACACACTGGTGGCATGACAGACACACTGGCGGCATGACAGACACACTGGTGGCATGACAGACACACTGTTGGCGTGACAAGACACCAGCTGGTGGCATGACAGACACACTGGTGGCATGACAGACATACTGGTGGCGTGACATACACACTGGTGGCATGACAGACACACTGGTGGCGTAAGAGACACTCTGGTGGCGTGACAGACACACTGGTGGCGTGACAGAAACCAGCTAGTGGAATGACAGACACACTGATGGCGCAACAGACACACTGGTGGCGTGACAGATACACTGGTGGCATGACAGACACACTGGTGGCATAGCAGACATACTGGTGGCATGACAGACACACTGGTGGCGTGAGGGACACACAGGTACGTGACAGACACACTGGTGGCATAGCAGACATACAGGTGGCATGACAGACACACTGGTGGCGTGACAGACACACTGGTGGCGTGACAGACACACTGGTGTCGTGACAGAAACCAGCTAGTGAAATGACAGACACACTGGTGGCGTGACAGACACACTGCTGGCATCACAGACACACTGGTGGCATCACAGACACACTGGTGGCGTGACAGACACACTGGTGGCATCACAGACACACTGGTGGCGTGACAGACACACTGGTGGCGTGACAGACACACTGGTGTCGTGACAGAAACCAGCTAGTGACATGACAGACACACTGGTGGCGTGACAGACACACTGCTGGCATCACAGACACACTGGTGGCATCACAGACACACTGGTGGCGTGACAGACACACTGGTGGCATCACAGACACACTAGTGGCGTGACAGACACACTGGTGGCGTGACAGACACACTGGTGTCGTGACAGAAACCAGCTAGTGAAATGACAGACACACTGGTGGCGTGACAGACACACTGCTGGCATCACAGACACACTGGTGGCATCACAGACACACTGGTGGTGTGACAGACACACTGGTGGCATCACAGACACACTGGTGGCGTGATAGACACACTGGTGGCATGACAGACAAACTGGTGGAGTGACAGACACATTGGTGGCATGACAGACACACTGGTGGCATGACATACACACTGGTGGCGTGACAGACACACTGGTGGCGTGACAGACACACTGATGGCGTGACAGACACACTGGTGGCAATGCATGACAGACACACTGGTGGAATGACAGACACACAGTTGGTGGCATGACAGTTAATAATATTACTATTAGTTTCATAATCAGATATGACATACCCTGATATAATTATCATAATTATCATATCCATGATGCATCAGCTGACGGACGGTCATGCAGCCTGCGCCACATTACATTAAGATGAGCTGTTGCGCTGAGATATTATTCAGTAGACATCCATGTATGTATACACCACCATAATTAGCGTCTTTCATATGATTATTGATACCAACCAGATGTTTCATTAATATGCCCCGCAAACCACCAGTCATTATATTAATTTAAGCACCCAACTTCAATGAGATATCAATCCAATGTTGGCTTAATAATGTATTTGATTATTTTCCATACATGTCAGTTAAAATATCGTTGACATTCAAAAAGCATAGTATTTTTAATAAATAATACATACATGTACTCCAATAGTACTGTACTATTGGAGTAAGACGCTCCCCCCCCCCCCCAGACAAACCTCTCCACTGGGCACTGCCACCCCCAAAATGCCCCCACAAAATTGTGAAAAAGCTGGAAAGCTTTCATCAACCAATTTGCATTTTGAGTCAAATCCGGAGAAATTACATACAAAATACTTTTCAATTCAATATTACAACTTCTTAAATAAAAAACAATGCTTAAGATACAGATGTTTTGTTTATTAACACTTGTCCTGCTAGACCCGGATATATACGGTTTTAAGCATATTTTAAGCCAAATATTATGTCACTGAAATGGATAATATAGTTGGTGGTAGATGTTCAGTTAGTAAAATAACTCAATATAGAAGATGTATATTTTAGAAAAATATCTATATTTTTCGTCAATTGAAGCTGGAAATTGCGCTAGCAATTCCAGCTTCAAATGACGAAAAATACAATTGAAACAATTCAGCAGGACAAGGGTTAAATACCCCGGTTTATCTGGTTATTAAGGTGCATTGTTTCAGCTACAGACACAAAGAAAGCAAAGTTTCCAAGAAAACAAGCGCTGATTTGCTGTCGATCTGAAATCATCGCTGCTGATATTTAAAGGTGATCTATCACCCCTTATGTAGTATGAATAAATTTGTGACAAATAAATCAAAGTTGCCACAAGATGCCCTTATATGGGGTGACCTCGGAGAGGGTCACATGATAGCCACTCACACCCATATATGGGGTGATCGGCTATCATGTGACCCTCTGAGAGGGTCACATGATAGCCAATCACCCCATATAAGGACATAATTATTCATACCATATAATGGTACACAGAGCACTGTGTTTAGCCTGTTCCAACCAGACACAGACGGTGCGCGTGTATCATAATGCGACAGCTCTCTCAGCAAACATGAAGACTTGACCCGATGTTGTTTTAATGTTGGTCCAGCGCCGTTGGCGGTGGGCCAATAGTGAAACAGCATTGGGTCGAATCATCGCGTTTGCTGGGCTCCACACAGGTGTCTGTCACCCACCCCTCCCCCACCATAATATTCTCGCCAGCCGATCAGGGTACTTTTAGCAAGACAGCCGGCCAATCACAAGCTTACTACAATACTTGAAAGTGAGAGCGGGGGACATATGACGTCAACCATCTGCACATTTTAACATGCGAAGAAGCAGTGTCTAGGGTGAGCAGTGTAATATAAGGGGTGATAGATAACCTTTAAGTAATCTCCTTCACAATGTTCGTCTGCATCCAAAGTGTATGTGATCCTAACCCGTAGAACACTGATCAATGTCGAATACAATAGACATTTTGTGTTTTTATTAGGGTTGAAATTAAGAAAAATAATTTGTGATTAGCATGGTTAGTCCTGGTCTACCGGGCGGCAGGAGGCAGGTATACATACATGCATGGAGATAGTAAAGGCTTTACTATCTCCATGATACATGCGGCCCAGCAAACGCGAGACATTGGCCCGAGGCTGTTTTGATCTTGGCCTACCGTCTTCGACGTCGGCCCAGCATTGGAACGGCATTGGGTCAGTGCCTCGTGTTTGCTGGGAGGCTTGTACCGCTTTATAGGTTTATCTCGTGGCGAGAGATAAATGGCAGATGGCTAGCTCGGGTACCTGTGTCCGTTAGTGATAACAGATCCTGGGACGCCCAGTAATGTGTTGGCGCGAAATTTAGATACGTAGCAGTCTGACAGAGCGCGCGGCGGCGGCGGCAGCTTTTTCGTGGCTCTGTCAGCCTACTCTATATATTTTTCTCCGATCTACATTTATCTGTATAGTTTCGCTTTTAATTGAAGTTCTTAATCGTAATTACAAGTATAAATGAAGATGAGAAAGCGGTCTTTGAGTGGGCGAAGTCCCACAAAATCACAGCGGACTGTGTAAAAATTATGTGGAGAGATGGGTTTACGTCAATGGAGGCCATGGTGCTCCTCGAAAAAGACGATATTGGATCGAAGATCCCCCGAGGTCAGCACCGCCTGATTCTCAGCGCTGTAGATGACCTGAGAAATCCGGAGCGTCAGTGCACGGCTCCTAAGGATACGACGTCCACAGAGAACACAAGCTCTGATGACAAGATCCCACCAGGTCTGGTGCAAGACCCCTACATGAAGGCAGTCTTAGCACAAATGCAGTCAGACCAAAACCTTCAACAAACTGGAAAAGTCCCTGAAACATGTGAGACCAATGCATCACCAGCCAATGTGTCTTGGAGTGATCCTCAGATCCACTTACGGATGGCGTCTACACCAGGTAAGGGGCAGAATAATTGTCACTATGATGTAGTTGATCATATTGCTCAGACAGGTGCAGCTTTGCATGAGGAATTGGTAACCACTGCCACTAATGGGTCCCAACTAATATGGCGGGCGGGAGATAAAAAACCTCAGCTGACCAATTTGTCTATTCCTCAGTGGTCAGTGGCTAATGTTAGCATTATGACCAAACTTCACGGGGAGGGCAACATGCATCTATCAGCTGATGCAGCGCTATGAGATAGCGTCTGTGATGGTGTATGACAGAGAATATCGACGCCTGCAATCTCAGCTTAACTTCCGTTGGGGGACAGAAATTAATCATCTCCAAATTATGTGGTTGAAAGAGCAGGCCCCACGTAATTATGTAAATAAGCACAGCGACGCCCGTCAGAGCAGTGGCAAAGACAAGTCTGTCCCCTTGACTACTGATGGCAAAGTCATCTGCAAAAAATATAATTGCAAAGGATGATGTGCATTTCGTGACTGCAAATTTGTTCATGCCTGTTCAAAAGCAGGATGCGCACAGTCGCACAGTGCGATCACGCATGTTAACACAGACTCAAAAAACACGTAGACGTCCAGATACAGCCCAGCCCTAGTTTATGTTTGTCAGCTTGGCGGGAGGAGCTAGCTGACGACTATGATGCACCGTTTATACTCCAGGGCATTGAAAATGGTTTTGACATAGTAGACCCAAATGCTGTGCTGGAAATTGTAGAGATTGATAATAATATTTCAGCTCAACCTTATTCAAAACTGTACGATCAAGCCACCACTCAGATTATCTCTGAGATTGAACAGGGTAATTATGAGATATGCACACAAAAAAAAGTCCACTGTCTGTAATTGAGAAGCCACAAGGTGGGGTGAGGATTATTCATGACGGTAGTCAGCCCGCTGGCCTAAGCATGAATGACTATGCAACAAGTGACTCTAACCTTAGATTCCAAAGGGTTGATGATGCTGCGAAGCTGATGCAGCGCTACCATTTCATGGCTAATGTAGCCCTTAAGTCAGCATACAGGTCAGTGGACATAAGTAAACATAGCCAACAGTTTACAGGACTTAAATGGCAAATGGGGGAAGAAAGCTTATATTTAAAAGATACAAAATTACCGTTTGGCTCCAGATTGGCGGCGGCGAGCCAGTAAGCGGCAGCTTCAGAGCCTTGTAGGGATCTTGAACTGGGCGGCATCTGTAGTGTTTGGCGGACGAGTATTTCTCCGCGGGCTAATAGACATGCTCAGAAAATTAAATGGCAAAAAAGACAGGGTGCGACTGTCAGCGGAGATCTTAAAGGACATCCAGTGGTGGATTACTTACATAAACAATTTCAATGGGAAGTCAGTTTTATTGGACGAAAAGCCCATCACCTGTGTCTACACCGACGCCTGCAACACGGGTAGTGGTGCCGTGTTCGGATCAGACTGGGTTTACTGTAATTGGCGGCAACATTGGCCGGCAATGGCTGATCTGCATATCAACCACAAAGAGACTTTAGCAGTAGTCCTGGCGGCTTTGTATTTTTCACCTCTTTGGGTTAATAAGCGTATATATATATTATCGTACAGCACGGCAACTGTGGGGATTATTAATCGCTGTTCAACGAGGGAACCCTGCGTCATGGAGACGCTCAGATACCTGTTCTGGCTCTCAGTGCGTTATAATTTCCACATTACAGCTAGACATGTACCCAGTCATAAGAATGGGGACGCAGACTGTGTATCCAGACTACATGAGCCGGGAAATGTAGAGAGATTACCGGACCTAAATCTGTGCCACTAAATGCTTATTATTATTCTCTATATATATATATTAGAGTAGACTTTTTTATTAGTTATTGTGTTAATGTACTGTAACCAGCAATTTATTGCTATCACGTGGTGTGCTTCGCAGGTGCTGTTTCTCCAGACTTTTCAAACCAGCATGAGATATTACGTGGCCTGGATGCCAGTGTTAACAACCTGCGAGCTAATGCTTTTTGCTGCTAATACAAGACGAACGTACACCACTCATTTGAAAGCGTATTCAAGTTTTTGTGATGTCAGTAAAATAAAACCGGTACCTGTATCTGAAATAAATGTGGGGCGTTACATTGCTTTTCTCGCCCGTAGGTTATCGTATTGTAGCATCAGACAATATCTTAATATCATTACATTGTTGCCCCAGGAGTTGCACCTGGGGGATACCCCTAAACCTAAGTTGCCAATCACTGTGGATTTGTTATGGGGTATGTTTCACGTTTAAAATTTATCTCAGCCCCTGGACCTTGTTTTCTGGGCTGCCTGTCTTGTGGGGTTTTTCTCATTCCTACGTAAATCAAACCTCCTTGCCGGGAAAGGGGAGACTGTTTCACATTTGTGCAGGAAGGACATACGATTTATACCTCAGGGTGCCTTACTTACAGTTCATCATTCAAAAACTGTACAGTATGGTGAGCGTAAATTTGTTGTTCCCATTCCACGTATAAAGTGTTCCCCTCTGTGTCCCTCCTCTGCCCTAATGTTAGCAATGAGCTTAGGAGAGGGACCCCCTGAGGCTCCAGCCTTGCAGTTTTCCACGACCAGGGGTGTTACTCCACTCTCCTATCAGCTGTTCCTGGGCCGTCTGAAGAGTATACTGTCCACCCTAGGAGTAGACGCCTCCCGTTATGCTGGACATAGTCTCAGGAGAGGTGGGGCAAGTTTGGCTTCAGCTTGTAATGTCCCCTCAGAGCTAATTTAAAAAAATTACAGTACAACGAAGTGAAATTATAATTTCTGCACAAGAGTACAGTAGCCACAAATTGGCTGACAGAATGGGATATTGTTTCTTATCGTTAGAGCCGAGAATATTGTAAGATAGATCCAGAATAGGATCTGATTAGAAAACTTGAGAGGGGAGGGTCCAGTAACAGTATCCATGTTACCGGGATCCTCCCTGACCATTCGGGAGCTGGGTTGAACCCCCACCCCCGTATATAAGCGGGGGCAGCGGCTATTATCACTTGTTCTTGTGATCGAGCCGAATTTAAAAAATATATATATGAACACAAAAAAACGCAGGGCGACAATTAACCTGTCAGCCACTTTGTGGCTACTGTACTCTTGTACAGAAATTATAATTTCACAAATGTGGCTGACAGAATGGGCGTGTATGACGGTCGTCCTGCATGTTTAAATAACAAATATATCAAAAACGTTATGATAATCAATAAAATAACACAACACATAAATCAGGAAATCATATGTAATTAACATCTCATGTCATATACAAAAACCGTATCAATGAAAGTATCACTCAAATCTGATATAGAGCATATAAGGGCATATAATAAACTAGGTATTCATACAATGACAGTTCAAATTTCGACATCTCGAAATTATTTTGAAAAATTCAATACGGCATTCTGTACAGAATTATCAGAGTCCACTAGCTTAGATAAGCTTCCTTCTGGAAGCAACTTGGAATAAAAACGTAGAAAGGTTGATTCTCTTGACCAATCCGCAGACTTCATGATGGTGAGTGTACTGACGCCTGCAGCTTGTGCGTAGCTGGCACTTGTTGACCTCACACTGCCCGGGGGCGCAGTCACGCAGGCCTCTGGCAACACCACTGATATCCAGCGAGCCAATGTAGCCTTTACTACGGGCTTATGGGGCCGAAATAATAATATAATATAATAATCTTTATTTCGTACTCTTAGTACATGAACATAGTATGCAGTGTGTAATTGAATAATTTAGTGCAGGTAATACAATTCAGTGTATGATACAATTAATTATCAAGACAGAAAAAAGATAGTAACTGATTCAGTTCATCCGACGAAAAGTTGGTGTTTTTCTGATCTCACATGCATAATACGTCATTAATAGCTCCGGCTGACATCATATCGGCTGATATGGGACTATTTACATCAATTATTGTATTCGTGAAAAATAGGTCAACAATATTATACTTGTCCATACTGTACAAATTCGTGATAAAATTAAGGCTGTTGCTGGCCGCGGAACGGCTTCCACGTAAACATAGCAAAGCACACAATTTAAAACATGTATTATCACTCTTGAGGTTATTTACAAAAAAGTTTAAAAAACGTAGATGTAATTGTCCGTCGACCGGTATATTGTTACAAATGAGGTGAAGCAGATTATTATGAGTTCTATATGGAAGACCCAGTAGGCGTCGGATACATTCACGCCAAGTGGTATAAAACATTTCAACATGTTTGGACGAAAAATCCCACAGTACACTTCCGTATAAAGACATACAAAAAACTTAAAATAAGAAGTATTTAGTTTCACTAAAAGTGAATTTGAATACTGCAGACAAGACGTTTACTCTTTTGATAAAATCATTAGTGATGTTCTTAATGCATTCTTGTGATACCTGGTTGCCAATAATATGACCAAGATGCTGCTCACTGGACACGGAGCTGATCATTTGATTATTGAATAATACTGAAGTATCACAGTCATTGGCATTTGAAAAAACAATAAGCTTACTTTTGCTCGAGTTAAAATTTACTTGGAACTCTAGTGAAAATTGCTTACATATATCTAATAAAACACATAATGACTTTTTACATGGTGCAAGCAGAATAATATCATCGGCGTATCGAAATGCTCCCATGAATATGTGACCAATATAGCATCCGGCACGTGAATGTTCAAGTTTATCAAGTAAACTATTAATATACACACCAAACAGGATCGGAGATAAGACCCCACCCTGCTTCACACCATTACTGATTGAAAACGTCTCGGAAAAAGACGAACCCCATTTAACTCTCGATGTTTGATTAGTATAGAGAGTGGCAATTAACCTGCAGATAACAGGGCAAAGACCTCTAGACAAAAGTAATCTGAAAAGTTTTATGAACTGAACTCTGTCGAAGGCTTTGCTTGCATCAAGTAACATACCATAAACAATACTTCCACCATTCAAATAATATTGTACGGTCTCTTTGACCACGAAAGTGCATTGACTTGTAGAATGCTTTGGTTTAAAGCCAAATTGAGAATCATTAGAAGAAAGTGCTTTATCACAAGAGAGCAAAATCACCCAGTCCAGCAACTTGCCTAGTATACTGGTTAGGGCTATAGCCCTGTAATTATCACTATCATTCAATGACTTTCTTCTGTTTTTGGGAATTGGAATATTAGTGCTTGTCAACATAGAGCAAGGTACATAGTTATGAGTCAACATAGCTGAAAATAATAATGAAAAATATACATTCAGTTTGTTGGTGCCATTCTTAAAGTGATTAGAACTACAGCCATTATTTGCATCAGTTTTACCGAATTTAATTTTTGCCATAGCTTGTTCTACCAAGGTTACACTAACACCACGTTTGCAAATACAGTCAGGACCGCTATCATGAAGGTGACTCGACACTGACTTAGAAATATAATCTTGCAACAAAGACATGTCCGTTGCATCATACGAAAATGAATTATAAAGGCGATCATATTTACGTGAAAATACCTGACTTATTTTTTCCTCTGTTTGTGCGCCGTCAACCATTCCTGGCATAGCCTTGTGTGTTCCCTTAATCTTTTTAATTTCGTTCCAGAAGATGACACTGCGCTTATTAGACATTGATTCTGCTAATTTATTTCCCCGTGTTATTTCAGATTGTTTTCTGGCAAATCTGATGGCATAATGGTATTTAATTCGACTTGATTTTCTAATATCTGCGACAGTTCCCTGCCTTGGTGAACCACACTGTTTCCAGATTGAATGCCAGAATATTGCACGCTGTCTGTGCTCTTCTACGTGCTCCTTCCACTCAGGCACAGGCTTGTTGCGCAACAACTCACCTGTATCACTCTGTGGCAGACTTGACGAGCCAGCAATCAAGCAGGCGTTAACAATATCATTATGAAAAGATTCTAAGGCACTGTCATGAGAATTGCAATTATTATTAGCACATTTCAATATTTCGTGAGGAATTTCTATTAATTCGAGCTGCTTATCAAGATTATCTTTGTACACCAGTAAGTCATCCTCCGTAGCTTTATCCCACAGAGGTCTAATGATATGTTTAACTTTTCGATGCTCATTTATGTAATCAACCGGTAAATCTAATGACATTATGATCGGGTCGTAATCAGACAAATTATCACCATCGTGTTTACACTCATATTGACATATAATATTAAATAAATTATCAGACAGTAAAAAATGATCTAGACAAGAACGTTCATTATTGATCTTACTGCAGTAACAGTAAGTGTAGTCGACATTACTCAAAATATGTACATAGCCGTTTTTCAAAAATTCATCATCCATATAAGCCGTTAGAGATTTGGTATGGAGCGATGCCTGGCGATTGAAATCTGTATTGAAATCTCCACCTATTATAATCTGGTCTACATTATGATCAGTGCAAGCGTGGCTTATTTCTTGAAGCACTTCATTATATTGCGATTGATTATTCTGATCATACATTGTATCACAAGGCATATATACATTAAATAATATAATATCAAAGTTATTAACACTAAGAATGAGAGCACGCATTCTGCGGGATGATAAACTGATAGGTGTTATTTTACATTTAATATTCTTTTTCCATATAATGGCAACACCACTAAAAGGTCTACCTGACTGTATATCAGATTCAAGCATTCCTGACATACCGTGAACATGAACATCGTTTATAGTATCCTCCAAACTGGAGATTCTGCTGTCAAGCAACCAATGCTCTTGAATAAGAAGAATATCTGTCACTTGTAATATTTCTTTAACATACTTAATTCTATC
The DNA here is from genome assembly GCA_964017125.1 of Flabesymbios commensalis. Classification (NCBI taxonomy): domain Eukaryota; kingdom Metazoa; phylum Annelida; class Polychaeta; order Terebellida; family Flabelligeridae; genus Flabesymbios; species Flabesymbios commensalis. The sequence goes on along the minus strand of OZ024909.1, from coordinate 67,604,127 downwards.
AGTACCAGAACCGTGGGAATTATAAGTAGCAAATGATAGGGAAGACATGATAAAATTATGCTAGGTATAAAACTTTTAGGTAAATGAAGTTGATGAACGTTCAAGATAGAGTTAAGCCCTCCTTGGGGGGATACATTTTCGGATACTGACTCCCTCGGGCCACGGGAAGTTTTCATTATAAATCTTACCAAAATGGGAGGCAGGTACTGTCAAATTGAACGATTTGAATCTTGAATTCGGGTTGGAGACACAATCAAGATTACGCACTTCACATTGTTGGTCAACAAGGAGCTGTTCTATATCAGTGCACACAGTATCAGGATGAATGCGAAAAATAAATAAATCTCTATTTCCCTCTGGTGCACCTCGGAAATTGGCATTAGTTGTCTGAGGGTGAAATGAAAAGTTGTTGGTTCATACGGCGCAACAAAGCAGTGCATGTGAGGTATTCACTTAAACATTTCACCAGGCATAGTCGTTCATCCTGATACGCCGTTAACCTAAATGACGGAGCAAGATGACCTTGTCTGTCAGTTTTACAGCCGGCCGCTGGCTGTAAAACAATGCTATCAACACCTAGCTGTAGGTGTGCAGGTGTGCAGAAATACGCAACAGCGTGAGGTCGTGAACACGTTTTGCTGTCACAAGAGATAATAACATCACAGTCTTGTATGTTAATTTAACGAGTTCTACATTGTCCACAGGGGACCACAATCTTAACAGATCTAGGACTTTTGACACATCCAAGACGCTATCTAGAGTCTGCACTGGTGGTCTAACTTTAAATACACCCTTCACAAATCTACTCACTAGGGGGTGCTGTCCAGCAGGTCGCTCCTGGTCTGTTTCCAGTAAAGTTGAGATGGCGGAACGATGTACTCCTATTGTACGCCAAGCCAACCCTTTCTCTAACAAATGATTTGAATAATCCGAAAGTTTTTCTACAGAAATGGAAGTAGCTTCCAAATTTCTGCTGGAATACCAGACTTCCCATGACTTGAAAGCCGCAGCGTAGTGTCGACGGATGCCGGGCGACCAACTGCTAATTAGTTGTTTCAGTGACATTCCTGTCTGAGCCACCGTTATCAGATCTTTCCGCCAGCGTAATCTGTGTGGTCTGGCATACAGGTGACGTAACAACACTGGTAACCAAGGGGTGTCGCACCAACAGGGGGCCAGTAATAGCATCCTGCAACTGGAATCTGCTAGTTTGCACAGGACTGTGGGAACCAGGCTGGGCGGTGGGAAAGCATATACCAGGCGAAAATCCCAGTCTTGCGCCAGTGCCTCGATTGCCGATGCCTGACTGTCTTTCTGGTCCAGTGTTATGTAAACTGGTAACAGTTTAGTGTGGCAAGACGCGAACAAGTCTACTTGTGGCTGTCCCATCTTCCTGAAGATTTTTCTCGCCACTGTGGGAGACAGGAGCCATTCTACCTGGGTCTTGTTGCGTGATAGAGCATCTGCCTGTAGGTTGGCATAACCGGGAACGTACGATGTTCTGATGGTTATCGTTCGGTAGCTGCACCATAACAGTATCTCTATAGCCAAGCTTGATAGATTGTCCGACTTGGTGCCGCCCTCGTTGTTCAGATAGGCGGCCACTGATCGATTGTCCACTTGTAAACTCACTATCGAGCCAGTTATTTCTTCCTCGAACCACTGAAGTGCCAACTGCACTGCTTTCATTTCCAAGAGGTTTATATGTAGTTGACTCTCTTGAAAATTCCAGTGGCCCGAGGCACTCTGTCCCTCTAGGCTGGCACCCCATCCCATCATGGACGCATCTGTTGTCAATGTCACTTTGGGGCATGCTACACGGAGCGGTTTGGTCGTGGACAGTAGGTGTCACCACCACTGTAACTGTTGCCTGGCGGCCTGATCCAGAGGCACTGGGCGATACAAATCCGCCGGGCTTTTGTACACTTTTAACAGGACATTTTGTATGGCTCGTCTGTGTAAACGTGCCAGGGGTACAGCTATGGCCGCGAATATCACTCTGCCTATTAGCTGCATCAACTGCCTGGCCGACGGTGGTCTCTTTGACTGTAGCAGTCGCGTTGCTAACTGAGCAATGTCTCTTTGTTTTTCTTTTGTTAGGCCGACCGTCACTGTAGTTGTATTTCATAGCAGCCACAGGTTGACATTTGGGGTGATTGAGAGTAAAACCCAGTAAATTCAACCAGTTCGTCACAAAATCCCTGTGCTTGCTGGCCTCCTGAGATGTGCCTCCCAGGATCAGTATATCGTCGAGATAAAACACTACACGTATTCCTCTGCTTCTGCAGATGTGTTGTAATGGTCTCGTCACCGCCGTGAACACTCGGGGGCTGGATGGCAGGCATTTGAACTGGTAATGACGTCCCTGCCGTAGGAAACGCCGATGCTGCTAATGGACTGGCACATGAAAATACGCGTCTTTAAAATCCAGTGAGACAGCCCAGTCCTTTGGCCGCAGCAGTTGACAAACACTGCTCAAAGACGCTTGTCTGAAGGGTCTTTGTTCAAGGGTTTTAAATTTATTATTGTCCTTTTTTGACCGTTCTTTTTTTGAACTAGGAATATACGGCTGTAAAAGCCTGGATTCTGTGGGGCTGATTCCACAGCTCCCTTTCTTAAAAGTTTTTTCACTTCTTGTGAAATGACTACAGAATGGCGGGCTGCCACTCGTGTCTCTAGTCTGCGTGAGGGTGGCACCAGGGGGAGCTTCACGCAAAAATCCAATTTGTGACCTTTTATTGTTCTCAGAATGAAAGGGCTTTGATATATGCCCTCCCATGCTCTGGAAAACCGATGCAGTCTGCCACCTATCACTGCAGTGGGAGGTGCTTGACTGTTGCAGTCATTGGCTACCTGAATAGCCTTTCTTCCAGTGCTGCTTTTTACCACTGGACTGCCATGGCCTGCTCTTGTAGGAGGGCTACCCTGGCTGTTTTGATTGCCATGGTAGGGGCGGTCAGTAGCTGATCGTGGCTGGGGACGGCTGTAATTGTCGCTGACCTGTCGTCTATATAGTTAGCAAACTCCACCCTCCACAACGTTGAACGTGTTACGGGTTAGCAAGCATTCCATATCTGAACCGTGAAATAGCGTGTCGCCGGCGGTTCGCGATCGATTTAACCCCTATTAACGCCCTCAAAATACATTTTAATTGGGTTGACCTAACTTAGAGACTTTTTATGCATAGACGCAGCTGATTCTGAAACATTCCATCAGTTATTTATCAAGTGAGAGAATTTTTAAATCACCTCCCGAAAAATATTTCGGCCATTTCAACCATTAGTGATGATGTGACTATCTTACGTTTCAGATACATGCTGCGTTCTAACCCGGAACATAGTGGAGGGCGAGATCGTTCTAACTACGTCTATAGGGCTCCGTGTCCCCCCGAAAGGGCTGGTTCTGTCCCTTAGGGGGGGTTGCTGGACTTTGCACCCCAAGTACTGCTATATCCAGGCCTGTTAAACACCGACATAGCCAATTTTTCACGCAGCTCCTCTGCTTGAAGAATAGGCAAAAAATCCCCACCAAACAGATGGGTATCAGAGGGTGCTCTCTCTTCCAGCGCCCTTTTGGCCTCAGGTCACCTGATTGACTTCAAACACAACTCTCTTCGTTCGCGCATGACACTCTGGTATTCAGAGGCGATAATCCTTAATGAGTGGCCGAGAGGTCTGACGTCATCTGCCTTAAATTTATTCACCAGGGTCTTCATCCTTGCGAGATCCCCCTCCTCCACAGCTTGTGACGCAGCTTGTATGAATAGGTGCGTATTGTCCATAGCAGTACACACTGCGTGGCCTGTGGCGCCCAAAGCTCGCTGCCGTTTAGCCATAATCCCATCTCTTAACTCGACAGGCAGCTCATTATTTCGAGCTGGGGCTGTAAATAAGGCAGCTTCGCTGTGCCTGGTATATGACTTTATCAGCTTATCCGCACGTATACTGACTGCCTTCTCTGTCGTGAGGGGGTCAGTCGCCATAGCGTCTTTGTCCGCTATCTGCCGCCACAGTTCCTGTGTAGCTGGGGATGGATGGAAACCATCTGTTGATTTTGAAAACGCGGACCGTACACCAGGCAATATAAAAATCTCGCCAGTGAAGGGATGTTCTCAAAGGGGTCTCTGTCCCCATCGTCGCTGCTATCAGACAGCATGCCATCATCATCCCTGCTAGGCTGCACTGTCTGCCGCTCCAGGACAGTAGGCCTTGTATCCATTGCAGGTACAGAGCAACTTGGCGTAGCATGACCTCCTGACCCCAGGGACTGCTCATACTGCGGTGACTGCTGCTGTACAGGGATCGCATGAGGGGTGTGGAGTTGCACAGCCACGTAACCCCGACCTGCGGTCTCACCAGAATTCCCCAGGACCGAGCCAGCTACGGCGTTACTGTGGGTTTCACTGCCACCACGTGGCATTTTGTTCATAACGGCCTCAGCCAAACTGTCTAAAACTGGGCCACTGCTCAGAGCTGCGACAATGGCAGACGACAGATCCGTCATCTGAGGATCTTCACTAGTACTGGGAGAAGCCTTTTTTGTCTTCTTCCCTTTTCCTTTGCTAGGATTATTTTTGCTTTTCCCTTTAGTCTGGGACAAGTCACTATCACTGGTGACAATTCCAGAACTCCCACCACCAGTGGAAGATCCAGGTGTATCTTGTAAGATACCAACATGTCTGACTGCTGCTTCAGTCATCTTAAGTATAGATAATCAAAGTATAAAGCTTGATGAGCTAAGATAACACTCGGCTGGCGAGAGAAACCAGAACAAGTGATAATGGCTGCTGCCCCCGCTTATATACGGGGGAGGGGGTTTAACCCAGCTCCCGATTGGTCAGGGAGGATCCCGGTAACATGGATACTGTTACTGGACCCTCCCCTCTCAAGTTTTCTAATCAGATCCTATTCTGGATCTATCTTACAATATTCTCGGCTCTAACGATAAGAAACAATATCCCATTCTGTCAGCCACATTTGTGGCCTATACTGTACTCTACGTTGTACTGAAATTAAGCTGCAAAACGGGTGGGCGAGCGATTGTTATCAGGGATACCTGGATCCTGATCTAGCCACCAAATTCTCTTTAGCATCAGCCATGGCCAAGCAGGTACGGGATGTTAATGAGCCTTTAACTATTAAATAGTTAGGTGTGTCTTAGCCACGCTATGTTTATTATTCTATACTTCTTTTTAGTTATTACTAGTTCTACACTCACTTACATACATTATGTGTTTGTATAAAAAAAAATTCTACATGGTTGGGCGTTTGGGTACAACACATGACACAGACACCACATGCGCGCGGGTCTCCAATTTTATATCACATCATAATAAGTATAATTGGCTATTGTTATTATCTTTGGGTATTATCAAATGCATTTAAATAATAACATATAATAATAACATATATTATTATGTAATTGTTTATGTGTTATGTGTACAATAGACCTACTTTCGCCCAACCATTGTTACTTATATGTAAACTTGCTTTGTGTTTCTGGATGAGCAGGACTAAGGTTGAAATTAAGAATATTAATTTGTGATTAGTCCTGGTCTACCGGGCGGCAGGAGGCAGGTATACATACATGCATGGAGATAGTAAAGCATTTACTATCTCTATGATACATGTATACATGCGGCCAAGCAAACGCGAGACATTGGCCCGATGCTGTTTTGATCTTGGCCTACCGTCTTCGACGTCGGCCCAGCATTGGAACGGCATTGGGTCAGTGCCTCGTGTTTGCTGGGAGGCTTGTACCGCTTTGGCGGTTTATCGGTCTATCTCATGGCCAGAGATAAATGGCAGATGGCTAGCTCGGGTCCCTGTGTCCGTTAGTGATAACAGATTCTGGGACGCCCAGTAACGAGTTGGCGCGAAATTTAGATACGTAGCAGTCTGACAGAGCGCGCGGCGGCGGCGGCAGCTTTTTCTTGGCTCTGTCAGCCTACTCTATATATTTTTCCCCCCACCCACCCTGCTCTCCGCATTAAAAGTTATTTTTAATGGATCTTTTAGTTCGGTAGTTATTAGGTAGTTTAGGTTGATTGGTACAACACATGACACAGACACCACATGCGCGCGGGTCTCCAATTTTATATCACATCATAATAAGTATAATTGGCTATTGTTATTATCTTTGGGTATTATCAAATGCATTTAAATAATAACATATATTATTATGTAATTGTTTATGTGTTATGTGTACAATAGACCTACTTTCGCCCAACCATTGTTACTTATATGTAAACTTGCTTTGTGTTTCTGGATGAGCAGGACTAAGGTTGAAATTAAGAATATTAATTTGTGATTAGTCCTGGTCTACCGGGCGGCAGGAGGCAGGTATACATACATGCATGGAGATAGTAAAGCATTTACTATCTCTATGATACATGTATACATGCGGCCAAGCAAACGCGAGACATTGGCCCGATGCTGTTTTGATCTTGGCCTACCGTCTTCGACGTCGGCCCAGCATTGGAACGGCATTGGGTCAGTGCCTCGTGTTTGCTGGGAGGCTTGTACCGCTTTGGCGGTTTATCGGTCTATCTCATGGCCAGAGATAAATGGCAGATGGCTAGCTCGGGTCCCTGTGTCCGTTAGTGATAACAGATTCTGGGACGCCCAGTAATGTGTTGGCGCGAAATTTAGATACGTAGCAGTCTGACAGAGCGCGCGGCGGCGGCGGCAGCTTTTTCTTGGCTCTGTCAGCCTACTCTATATATTTTTCCCCCCACCCACCCTGCTCTCTGCATTAAAAGTTATTTTTAATGGATCTTTTAGTTCGGTAGTTATTAGGTAGTTTAGGTTGATTGGTACAACACATGACACAGACACCACATGCGCGCGGGTCTCCAAATTTGTATTACATCATAATAAGTATAATTGGCTATTGTTATTATCTTTGGGTATTATCAAATGCATTTAAATAATAACATATATTATTATGTAATTGTTTATGTGTTATGTGTACAATAAACCTACTTTCGCCCAACCATTGTTACTTATCATGCTTATGTAAGCTTGCTTTGTGTTTCTGGATGAGCAGGACTAACACCTGTAAAACCCCTGTTAACCAGTTGGTAGACGTAAAATATGCCTTCAAATATGCCTTCAATCACATACATTTTTGGTCACTTGAAGTTGTGTATCATGGTAGCGAGACACAACTTTCAGTGACTGAAAATTTAAATTGAATAGCTCAATGCTCCAGGGGTTAGGCGAAAATAATTCTGTCTTCCTCATCGTATTAGTGAAGTAATTGCACATACAAATTCGACAATAAAAATGTAGAGTCGCCCAAAGGTTTTAAAATTGTGTGTATTTTGTGAGGACATTCACAGTGTTATTGAACACTATATGACAGGAGATGGTAGTTTACTATCAACGGGGGTGATCTCTCTGCAGTAGAAATAGTATATGGGTGGAAGGTGAAGGGGGAAACTATCCATTTACACCTCATTATAAATCTAAAAAGTACATGTTCTTGCTCGGCGATCAGTTTTCTCCAAATCAAGACGGTGTAGTTTGCTACTTTTTTTTAAACAAATATAGTTTTCTTCCGGAAAAAAATGAATGCCTAGAGATATCATGATTGTTTTGGATTTGGTAAATGGATAATTTCCCCCAAAGGTTTTTTACCGATTGAAGTGGTTTAAATACTCAAAATAGGGTTATTTGTGTTAGACCCCAGGAAAAACATTGCCTCCACCTTCCACCCATATACTATATCTACTGCAGAGAGATCACCCCGGTTGATAGTACACGTGTACATGTACACTGCAGGTGTACACACACCAATGCGATACTGAAGGCCCAGTGCTTTGCCCAGCCACAGCCAATCTAACTTTAGCTGAGTTGGCCTAGTGGTTTAACCCTCAAGTGCAGCTGGACCTATAGATATATACACGGTTCCAAAGAAAAGGAAATTGATCAAATTGTTAGAGATAGTCTAGATTTTCGGTTAACTGGAAAGAGTAAGCAGCCCTTCATTACAGTCAGTCGGACATTAATAATTTGACATAGATCAGCAAACTTTGTCAGTGGTAACCCACAGTATAAATTTATTCAGTATCGCATAGCAAAATGCTATGCAATTCTGCCCTATTGCTGACCAAATTTGTAATTGATTAGCAAAATATGTATAGATTAATGATATTAGGGATGTCTAACAAGTTACAACTTGGAAGAGAAAATTGCTAAATGTAATCAATAATTTTCACACAAATATTTCCCTGTCCTTATGTTACATACATGTGTAACACGTCAGGATAGTTTATTTTCTTTTACTACTCTACCCATCATGCAAGGATTCCGCGATAATGAGCAAAGTTGAAACAAAATGGCTACCAGTCTGTCATTTTGTATTTTATAAAGGGCTAAATTTGTCATGTGTTGACCTTGTGCAACACCAGACACTTTATTTTATATTAACGCTGTAGCTATCATGCAGGTCTCGAGATGACAAAACAAAACAAAATGGCTGGCAATCAGCCATTTTAGATTTTAGATTTGCAAAAATGTCCTGTGTTGTTCTTGTGTTGTTGTGTATCACAGGACATTTTATTTCATATTATTGCTTCAGCTATCATGCAAGATTTCGCAAATATTGAGAAAAAATTATTTGCAAATACTGCCAGTCAGCCATTTTAGATTCCTGCGAAATTTGTCATGGGTTATCCTTGTGTGAGATTGTACATCTTGTTTTATATTCATGGTTCAGCTATTTTGCATTGTTTTGGAGTAATGTAAATATCACAAAATTACTCAAAAAGAAAACAGCAGCTAAACGGCTGGCAATCGGCCATTTTGGATTTTATATTTGCAAAAATTGTCCTGTGTTGTTCTTGTGTGACACTGAACATTTTATTTTGAATTTAATTACTGCTTTAGCTATCATGCAAGATTTCCGAAATATTGAAAAAAAAACGAATAAAAATGGCCGCTAGTGAGCCATTCTGGATTTTATTTCTGCGCATTTTGTCATGGGTTAACTTTGTGTGAGACTTTACATCTTGTTTCATATTCGTGGTCCAGCTATTTTGCATTGTTTTCAGCTATATAAATATCACAAAATATCTCAAAATCGAAATGGCCGCTAAACCGCCATTTTGCATTTGTCTCTCCCAAAAGTTAATCAGGTCATTGGGTGACATAGCTGAGCATATTTGCCAAATAAAAAGAAGATCTCATGTAAACCTTTTCCTGAAACGCGCTAACAAGTATTTCTTCGTTAGTGGCCGGAGTACGATTGATGATATGGGGATCAAAGTGTCACCAAAATAATCCCCAGTGGTATGTGATGGCAATGTGAAATATAAGGAAGCAGAAGGTAAAAACAAATAACTGCAGCGGCGGACCATGTGGAATACAGTAAGCAGTCCAACTCATTGAGGGCTGCTTAATTAAATAATTAAATATGTGAAATGTCCATTTCTCATAGATGGAAATATTTTTTGTCATTTGAAGCATTAACCCCTTCACTTCCAGGCTGAAGTGCATGCCAGGATCCAGGGATCCTGGTGTAACTATAGTAAATCCGACAGAAATTTCCGTCATGTATGGTTACGTAACATGACGAATGACGACGGAAATTTCCGTCATGTATAGTAGTGAAGAGGTTAAAGAAAAGAAAAATAGAAATAAACACTCCAACAGATCCAGGTTTAGGACTGGGTATTAACGCAACCAAGATCCTGCTATGCGGGATAGTTCTCTGTAAAATTGACCTGTTGACTGGAGTTTAGCACCACAGTTTAGTTGTGTTTAAAACAGCCCGTAGCTTTGCCTTGTTTGACACATTGTGACTAGTTGCATGCGATCGCCCCACATACTCACATATTTATTACCATAACTAGTGGTAATAAATATGTGGAGCCTTAGAGTAGCAATATGGTAAATATTTTCTTGACAGGTTTTCAATATTTTTATATTTTATTTGGCCAGTCACCCTAATTACGTGCTAAACACAATTACAATCTGAGACGTCACAGATTATGGTATTTAAAAAATAAATGGTGGCCAGAGCAATGTTTTGAAATATAACATGCATGTCCAAAATAAGAAATACGGGAATTTTATCATGTTTGCTGGGTACATACATGCAATGGTTGCGGCCGCATCAAAAATCACATTGTATGGTACAAATGTAAAACAGTAGTGTCTGTGAAAACTTGTTCGAACATTATCATGATTATGTCGGACATCTCACATGTAAAATGGAGCCACATCTGATATTTACCTTCACCATCTGATATTAATATTTTAAATTATATTTTACAATAAAATTCATTGATACTTTGTCTTCCCTAGGGGCTGATAATGACATAGATGATTGTTATTTTAGCATTTACATTAGGTGTCAGAAGCATACATTGTAAGCTTTATCATGTTACTGTAATCCTTGCTAATCATGCTAAGTTATCTTTTACAAATTTTCACACACCTGACAAGTTGTGTCTCGCTACTGCATGTACTGCGCCACACAACTTCAAGTGGGTGGAAATCACTCACATTTGCTTAATTTTAGACCAAACAGTTAAAACATGTTCAACATGTTCAAAGACACATTTCATTCTTAAAACCCCGATAACAGTGATTTATTCGGTCAATATCTAAAACAGATTAAAAATGATCGTGCTTAGGGGGTCAAAGACTGTCTGACGTCTTTTCGCTGACACTGTATAATAGTTGTATAATATATTACATGTAGTACAATACAAATCTTGAGCTACTGACTTTGTGCAGGCAACTTTCCATCCATCAGTGAGATAATATTTCAGACTTTTTTTCTTTGGTCCTCTGATCCCTCGTGGTCTCATCAGATAATCATTTTCATCCGTGTCAAATCCTTCATCATCCATCATGAGGGGGACCTCATCCAGGCCTGTAGAGTCCTCCGACCCATATCTATAAAAACAACAAGAACAGCAGACCCTATTATAAATACCAAGGTGGATTAACCCTTATCCTGCTGATCACGACTACTGTCGGTTTCAATTTGTTTTATTTGTCAACCAAATCACTGATATTGGGAACAAAATGTGTGTTTAAACATCAGGATTTGCAAAGGATAGATCTTAAATATGAGTAATTTTCACCCACTTGAAGTTGTGGATCGCGGTAGCGAGACACAACTTCAAGTGGGTGAAAAATTAAATAAATTGACTCAGCAGGATAAGGGTTAATAATTCAGAATATTAATTTCAATACATCCAAAATGATCAATGATAACTACATGCATACATATAAACAGTTAACAGGTTAACCTGGTTAGTCAGTTTCACTTTGATTACCTGCCATAACCTGAAGCATGAAGATCATTGCACGTCAATTGAAAAATTATGTAGAATTTTATTGCACTGTGCTCAAGTATTTAATGTGTATGCAAAACAATTCATTGCACATCAATAAATTCAACATTTGCATATTAAATGAGAACAAAATTAGTTTGCAACATTTTTATGGATATTTTAGAAGGTGAAGAAATATCAGAGTGGAAAATAAGACACTTGTTAAACAAAGAGCTGCTTGACATGTTCCAAGATCAAATGTACTAGCTTAAGTCACTAAATAAAGGTGGTAGAATCACAGAAATAACAAGCAACAGTGATGTAGATGAAAGGTAACAACTGAGTTTATTAGGACACACTCTTAAGTATGAAAGAAAACGTGGGAAGTGATTTAATGGTCATTTTAATATCCTTATAGCATGTACTACTAGTAGACCAAGTAAGACAAAGCTAAAATCAATCAATATATGTAATAAAAAAATTAAATTGAATGAAGAGAGCTGGTAAAAAAACAATATTTGTTATTATTCTTCAAACATACAGATGCAAATTATAAAATTAAAATCCCAGTTTACTCCATGATATTCAGTTACAAGTATAGGCTTACACATAATGTCTTCTTGAGCTGGATACATATAAGATGGAGGTAAAAATCAGTTTGGAAAAGGTGCCATCAGATAGAGTAGTGTGCGTGAGAGTACATTTTAGTCATATGTACATACATAGCTTGTTTCAAAGATTAGGTATAGATTAAGGATTCACTAGTTATAGTGTTGGGAAATCTGGGGAGCTGTGGATTTTAAACACATACTGTGATATATACATACAGGGTCCCAGACATTGGGCAGGGGTGGGCGGTCTTGGCATCAAAAATGTCAATTTTTATACTATACCCATGTCTTTATACCATGTATACTCAAAATACTCAGTTTTCCATGTTTTTTTCCAACTGTTGTGGTCAGAATGCTAGGTGAGGCCGCCCACCATGGGCTGAACTCTGTACATACCATATGTGACCCATCTGCACGAAACGAGTCGCATGTCGGCTCCGTAAAAGTTGTGAAAATGGGCAATATGCATGATATGGGCTAATAATAGCGATTTTTTTTCTGTCAAATTTTGCTGCTTTAAAGCCTAGAATTATCATTTAAGGCCAGACATGGATTCTACGCCCCAATATTAGTCAGAAATGACATATCACATGATTGTGATTATCATATTTTTTGTTAATTTGTTTTCAAAATGGCCGCTGGTGGCCATCTTGGATTTTACCCATTTTAAAAAAACGCTTCGAAGTAACCAAAGTCCACCCAGCAGATTCTGAAATTAGACAACCTGGGCTATAAAAATTAATTGTTAAAAACTATATATACCAAATTTCCAGGTTTGGCCGAAACATCCTATTTGACCATAAGGAACCATTTTTTTATACTGTAAAGAGCTTACAATCAAATTTTTGCCATGACTTTGAAGCTGATTTTCTCCATTTTAATTTTTTACAATATTGACCCATTAGCTTCACTAAAATGATCATAACTCAGCTCCGGATCATCATAATTTCATGTTCTTGGTGTCATATTAAAGCTCCAGTCCTGTGCTATCCAATGGTAATATCAACTCTATATTTTTCCGACATGAGACTCGTTATGTATGGGTCAAAATATATTATTTATTCTAATAAACGCCCGGAGCGTCAATTAGAATACCCTAACCTAACCTACCCTAACAGCCCTGGGGGATGGGCGCTTCTTAGAGTAGTTTTTTTAATGAGCATATAGCAGGTATAGTGTACATGATTCTGGGGTTTTTTTTTCAAATGAGGGTGGTGAGCGTTTATTGGAATATTGGCGTTTATTAGAATAAATACAGTATACAAATATGCTAATTACAGTGCTCCCTCACTGCATCGCCCCCGGATATAATGCCAACCTCGCCTACTGCCAATTGAAGTCTTTATACAGATTTCTGCCAATGTAAATTACCGCGGCACAATGCCAAACGCAGTATCCGCCATATGCCAATGATTTTAAAGTCCCAATTTCATTTTCGCCATGTATTTTTCCCCGATTATATTGCCAACAGGCGTATTTTTCATTCGGCAGACATCATTGACTGCTAAATAAACACCTATGCCATGCTCGTGATCAGCGATCACCACCTCAATGCGTTCACAAGTTCAGGCAAGCGTGACTGAGATTGATCAATGGATAGGGGGGGGGGGAGGCTAATTGGTGTATGGCGCTTATCGAGTCTATCTGTGCAAACAAAAGTTTATCCAGCAAACAAAAACAGTCGGCCCAACGTTTATTGTGCCCTTCGCCATAATGCCAAAAAATGGTAGAGTCCCAATGTTGGCGTTATATCGAGGTAGCACTGTATCTTTAAAAATAAAACTACAGGGAGGCCTACATCAATTTAAACCATTAGCAATTGTAAAAAAATAGGTGAAAAAAACAGTATTTACGTCTTTTCTTTGACATAGTGCATGTCAACAAATCTTTAGGAGTGAATTTGTATCGAGCATTTATATGGTTTTCCTTTTAATTTACATTTATTCCAGAATCTTCCAAGTTCTAAACAATTATTGTATTTATTCGGGCTTAAAAATATTTATTTTTCTGATTTCAAATTCAAGAGGTCGATAGTGTTTTTCATTCAAGCCGTCCAAAATGTGATATATACAGTCTGAAAAACACTAGTTAGATTCTCAGTGGATGGGTTTCACATCACTTGTGGAAAAATATTTCGTAGGAAGACATGCAGAATTTATACACATCTACCATGTCTACCCAGCCAGGAGATCTGAAACAACCTTATTCATTATGCATGCTTCATGCAAGCACAACATGCACAGTAGATCATGATGACAGAGCATTCTGGAAAGTCTGGCATGCTGTAAACACTTAGGAAATATTGATAAAAAGTTATCACTTTGAAATATGCCATCACATATGAAATATGTCATTACATGTATAACTAAACTCCCATCCCTGTTGATGCACCTTTATCATGGAATCATCTTCCTTCTGACGTCAAAGCCATATTTGAGGTATTTGTTTATAATGCTCATCCCAGCAAACAGTAGGCGTTGATCAAATATTGTTCTAATGTTGGCCTGCCGTCTTCAACGTCAGCCCAACATTAAAACAACATTGGCTCAACGCGTCTGATGGAATATATCTATTTTTTCTAGTATTTCAATCAAGCTCATCTGCGATCCGATGAGTTATTGTTTGATGACTACATGTATATGGCTATGTGCTCACACTGAATAACCATGATATCCCTTATCCTGCCGGTTACATATATATACGGCATCAGGCAAGTTGCAAACAAATAAAATGCCACTGAAATCTGAACAATATCATTGTGGTATTGGGAGATTTTTCGTCATTTGAAGCTGGAAATTGTCTTGGAACTCCAGGTTCAAATTGAATAAAAATAATTCACCAAGACAAAGGTTGGGAATTGATCTTCTGGTAATAAAATGTACATTTTAAAGAAATAATTAGTGTTCCACAGTTTCCACAACTAATTGATTATTCAGAAATTCAGGTATGTAATAGATTTTTTACTGAACAGCCTTTTTACTTCATGCATAAAGTATTCTAGATAACGAGTTAAAGTTATAAGAATATAATCTTACTTCATTCAAAATAAAAAGATCTATCAATTCACACATGCATGCATAATTTAAAAAAATGGAATAAGAAAATATCTTCTTGGTTATTCACTATGTCATTGAAAACATGGGATGATATATTACAACACAAAAGATCTTCAAAGCATGGAGTACATGGTATTTTGAGGAGCATGAGGAGGGATATCACAAATAGACTAGTTACTTTGTACTGCCACCACAAAAATACTTGGGGTAAACAATATTGACAATGATTTACCTTCTAAATTCTACAGTTGCCGGTAGCTCCATGTCACAAACAGATACAATTACCTGCTTCTGTGGCTGTAAAAGCAAACCCAGAAAGCCCAGAATAATGTTAGGAAGGTTAGAAATGTTGAGGAAATAATTTTAAAATATATTTTAGAAAATTCAATAAAATAAAATGTTATCAGAAGTAGAGGAATAAATATAATTTGACATCAGATCCCCTTGTGCAATTTTAATATGTGATGGTATCACACTTCACATCAGAGAACTGTCCGAGATTTGTGCATTAAACATGTTGAAGTATCATTAGCATTATATACAAATGTTAGTAATGGTTAGTAGAGTAAACTCTGTGTTAAAAAAATGACAAAGAATTGATATCAGTGTGAATATACTTCTTTCACAATTTTATTTCCAATATATTGAAATGCTTACCAATATATAATATTAAAAGTATGATACTCATTATTATAAATTTACATAGTTCTAATAATAAATTAATCATAAAAAACACACACAGCATTTCACTGTGTAGGCCTACAGCAGTCAGTTTAACTTCTAGAGCACTGATGTCAACTACAGTCGACATGAACTGGTCGAACAAAGTAAATGTAAGGAGTAAAGATATATCTGCTACATTAATGCAAGAACAATGATGTCATCAAGACTAGCCTATGCCCCAGATACTATATCAAACTGTGCATCTCATCTGTGCATCTCGTCTGACCCGTACCACCCCACGCGCTGATACATGAGTGTAAAAAAAACATATTTAAAGTAAAAAATGAAAGAGTGCAAAACTTTTTTATCAAAAAGATATTAGATGACTTGTTTGCTATGACCACTGGCACCACCTGTGGTGACTCTCATCTCAGTGCCCCACAAAAAAGTTTTTTCTGGAAGTTTGGTTATTATACCCAAAGTCACATTAAAACTGATTAGCCCCATGAAACGCAACACTTATGTGTGTTGTGTCTACTGGGGCTGAAAACTGATCAACCTTACTCTAGTCTAATGATCCTCCGTACGAATACATGCTGGCGTTTCGTACTACGGTGATGAAGACACCAGTTTTGTATCTGTATGTTACGTTGCAGTACGCACTATTGTGCTATCGCGCCATGGGTGATGTCGCTACACATTGTGAATTTTCTGGGGTTTTGCCTCATGGAAACTGCGCCTACATCCATTGAGGTTCTTTTACGTCCAACTCTAGGTCAGTCAGACGAGTCATCTGATTTACGTGGTTCTCTGAGCCCCACGACACGGCATCTCTGCACGCATGTCCTAGTGTATACATCACCTGGTAGTCCCAGGCGGTCACCCATCCAATTATGGACCAGGCCCGGCATTCGAGGTCGAGACCGATGAGCTATAGCACCATATTCCGTATCTGTATTGGCAACCATTCGGCCGGCCACACCCATGGTTGAATTTGACATGTAGTAAATGGAAATTATGACGTCTCCTTATAAAGTTATAAACCCATTGAAAGAATTTTTGAAATATTCAATTTAATTTTTAAAAATATTCACCGCCGTCAGGATTTGATTAAAAAATGGGCAACTAGACTACACGTTTTCCCCATCGCATAAAACAAATTAAAAATAATTTAAAATGACCACACTTATTAGACTACTAGTGTGCCGAATTATTACCTCTCCGGTCTACTAGGCCTAGCAGTGCCACTGTGCGTTCCGTATTTTAAGAAATTCACTTCACGACTGTTGACAGAAAATTTTACATTTGCCATGTTTTAGATTGCTTCACGGTATTCACTTGAATCATAGAGAACATGACCATGGTAAGCTCATATATCAAGTTATTATATTTATTTAAATAAAAATGAGCTAAATGAGTCGATTGTGACTTGTGTCGTCAAAATGTTGACGATTGTCAGTGATTGTTATAAATCCTTTATTGAAAAAAATCCTAAATATGTCACTTGGGTCTGAGAGTAATAAGCTATAACCAGCGTGTCTACATTTTCGCGATGTATGACTAAGAAACTGAAGTGGTGAATCATCGCTTTTCCGGGGTTTTTTTTAACGACACAATCGGGCTAAAATCATTTGAAAATTGGTAATTTTATATTGGCTTCTTAATATGACCATATGATGTAAGCATTCCCATAGACTAGAACTGCGAAAGTTTTTAATTTTTGTGTTGTTTAAGTGCATTTCACAGTCAGGGGAGAGTGGGGCACCTTACCATCTTGAACCCCTATATTCTTCTTCTTCGTTTGGACAGCGTTCGCTTCTTTCTTGGAGCATTGCACGCCGTGGTGTGTGTGCACAAATTACGTGTCGGAAACTGGTGTTAAGAGTGCTAGTTGTAACCCAAAGAGAAAACAGGAGGTTACAGCAAAACAAAAATTGTGCAGTGAAAACAAAGGTGATTTGAAAAACCCTTCGGTTTACATAGTATTTAGTCGTAAGCGGAAGGAGTCCAGTGTCGGAGAGGAGACAACATGGAGTGGGAGGCTGCTCCAGACTGGTGGAATCCTCGTGTTTGTCTGGTGGATAGGGTCAGCCACCTCTGCCAGGGATCTCCCAATGTCGTATGCACTATTCTGTACATTGTATGCAGTCTCATATTACTGCGACTCACAGCAAGTGATTAGGCCTACCAGCCGAGGTGGCCAACCATCTCGCTAACACTGCTGGTCTAAATGCCAGCGGTTGCAGACATACCTTGCAGCACGTCTCTGCACCATCTCCACTTTTTTGATATTATCAGATGTATGTGGGCTCCAAACCGTGGAGGCATATTCCAGGTGAGGTCGGACTAAAGATTGATATGCTTGGGTCTTGACAGCCTAGCTGCGATGAAATTTTCAAGTTTCTGCGCAGGAGGCCAAGAACGCTATTAGCTTTTGCTGTAACATTGTTGATGTGGGAGTTAAATTTAAGATCGGAAGTAAGTGTTAGGCCAAGATATTTAACAGAATCTGTACTTTGGAGTGGCTGGTCATGTAGATTGTAAGATGCATTGATTTTAGATTTTTTTCCGCCTGCCCTCATGGTGAAACACTTGTCTGCAATAAACTGCAAAAGCCAAGTCTTTTCCAAGGAGCCGACAGAATTTAGGTCAGATTGGAGTAGTTTGATGTCTTTTTTACATCTGATGGCGCGGTAAATAATACAGTCATCGGCGAATAAGCGGACTGTGCTATTCACGACCCCATAAGGGAGGTCATTTAAATATATATAAGAAAGAGTATGGGTCCCAGGACAGTCCCTTGGGGCACCCCTGACAATACAGGAGCACTGTCAGAGGTATCACCGTCCAGGACTACCCTCTGGGATCTAGAACAGAGAAAGTCTGTGATCCACTCAAGTGTATCCCCTCGGATGCCATACCAGTTGAGTTTGTAATTTAAACGTTTGTGCGGAACCTTGTCAAAAGCTTGGCTAAAGTCCATAATAAGCATGTCTGTTTGAGTTGTACTACTGGCCAGGGTGGCGTTTCACTAAGCGATCTTAAAGGCTAAAATGATCTTTAAAACGCCAAATCCTCCTTAAATAAAGATGTATCCTTAATTAAAGATTTGGCTGTTTCACGAACGATCATTAAGGAGTGATCCTTAAGTCACCCGTTTCACTAAATATCTTTAGGGTGAAATCTTTAATTATAAAGACGAGTTTTAAAGAGTGGTCAGGGGCACTCTTTAAACAGTTAAAGACGATCTTTACCATATATTTATTCATTAATTTGACTCTGTATTGTATCATTTGCTTACCAAACGACAGCACATCAATGATCAAAGTTGTAGGCCTAATCAGATGTTATATTTTTTCTTGAATTAATTATTCGTTTTACTCATAGTTTCGCTGATTATCTTCAACATTTATGTACGCTACTCTATGACTACTGTTTATACCTTCTCAACATTACAATAAATGTCTATAGCGACCTAGAATACTTGATTCTAACCTAACCTAAACAAAGCATTGGCTATGTGGCGATGGCTGGTAGATATATAGGCCTAGTATAGGCCTACACATTGTACAAGTTCCGTGCGTGTACAATACTGTGTAGTCTAAGCCTACATGGTGGGGTATCTACATGTGAAATATACTAGTATAGAGGCAGGCGACATGCTTGGTTGCCTTTCTCCCAGAGGCTATACAATATAGTCCTATATAGGCAAATTACATTATAGGGGTGGCACGTTGTAAAATTAAGCTAATATAACCTAGGCCTATAATTAAATCTATAAATTCACCAGGTAGGCGTCGATATCTTCATGTTTACCAATAGGCCTACCCTGTGCTCTTGTCCTGTCACGGTCTGACGCACGGTCTAACGAGATTGATATAAATTTACTCTTATTCAACTTGATCTAAATATAATTAAGCCTAGAGTGTTGACATTACGTTATTTATTATTATATTTTCTATATCCTTAATATCATTATCTAAGAACTTGACTGACTTGATTACAATTATAAACAAAGAACCTAGCTAGGCCTACCGGTAGTGGTTCATTATTCTATGGTAGACTACACGTGCTCCGCTGAATGTTTACAAAACAATGATGTCATCCAGCTGTCGGCAGATTGGTCAAAAACAACGGATGTTGTGGTGTATCGTGCGATATGATGATCTTGCATCAATTATTTGGCACTTGGCGATAAAGATTAAGATATAAGGTAAAGATCGCGTTAGTGAAACGATCAGACAGAAAGATCTTTAGAACACTGGATGATCTTTAGTCTAAGGATATTCTTGCCTAAAGATTAGTGAATGTAAGTGAAATGCCCTGGTCGTGAAAGAGGGAAAGAAGCTGTGACTCGCAAGAATGATTTCGCCGAAAACCATGCTGAAGAGGAAATAGAATGTTCTGAATTTCAAGATGTTTCATCAGGTTACATACAATAATATATGTTCCATAATTTTTGATGTTATACATGTCAATGAGACTGGGCGATAGTATACTTGGCTTGTGCTTATCACCCTTTTTGAAAATTTCGAGCCACATTAGCTTCTTTCCAGTCGTCCGGCACCTGTCCAGTTGTAAGGGGAATTTGGAAGATAATTTGTAGTATGGGGGCAATTTCTGTTTGTTAAAGTCACATTCGCTAGATATCCCTTCAATATGACCACCTGATGGTGTGTGACGAGCCAAAAATTAAAGAGCACATTTGTTATTCTCATCAGATTTCTTGCTATTTTGTAAATTTATCACTAAGAAAGTGAATTTACAGGGTGATTTTAATTTTTCTCACTCTTATTGAAATGTGGCATTAAATAACAGTTTTAGTTTATATAAACCCTTTAAAGCAAATCTTAAATTAACATGCAACTATTTCACATTTGTTTTGGCAAGAAAAAAATTGACAGCCATTTTATCTTGAGGACTGTCGATGGGGCACGTTGAATCATGAAAAGTGGGGCACGTTGAACCATAGTTAAATTAAAAATTCAAGAGTGGGGCACCTTGAACATAGGGGCACGTTGAACCACTTTATTTTACAATAAGGTCGGGGTTGTACAAACACAACTCACATAAAACTAGGCCATCACAGATGGCAATAGTGCTGCTTTTAAGTTATTTAAAAACCGTTATTTCTATGTTTTATCCTGGTTCAAGGTACTCCGACTCATGCTTCATGGTTCCACATAGGTGGGGTAGGTTGAACCAATGAAAACAAAAATTAAAATGTGATTTTTATTTAAAGTGAGAGATTAGGTTTAAAAGTTGTTTCATGCCAGAATGTTACCCTTTTCTACAGCTGTCATTTGCAATACACAAAATAATTCAGTCCCATTCCCACTTAGAAGGGGGTGAAAAATATAGAAAAACTGGGTCAAGGTGCCCCACTCTCCCCTATACCGAGTATATAATAAGAGAGATATAGCATTATAGGGCCTAGAGACGAAATTCCCGATTTCTTATTTCAGACATGAATGTCCAAAATAAGAAATGCAGGAATATCGTCTCTATCTCGCTTAATCGGAAAGTAAACAGCACCAAAAATAAAATAAAAACTTTTGCAGTTATAGTCTATGCATGGACATGTTTATATGGCATATGGTCATATTAAGAAGCCAAAATAAAATTACTGATTTTTTGATGATTTTAGCCTGATTGTGTCGCTTTAAAAATAGCACATACTGACATAGGACAGCCTATTTCCCCCCCCCGGTATTAATAACAGGTATTATGGCTTGATGTACCACTACATGCCCATGGCATATTGATTAATAATGTGAATCTATAGGACTAGGCCTATATATAATTATGGGCAAATAGGGAAGACCGGGACAATATTAAATGATTGACATTTTGTATGGCTATATGCTTAATTCATTATAGGCCTAGCCTACTCAAAAACTTAAAGGTCCATATACCCAGGCAAATGGCATGTTTTTGTTTTATCTCTGTTATAAATATCTTTTTGGGTGTTTGAATGAGTGAAGGCAACATTCTGATAGGATACAACTTTTAGAAACATCCGTTGACAACGTAATCGATTTCGAAAAAAAGACGAATTATGAGAAAATGTCGGTCATTACATTTTTGTCTTTTAGATCCACACATTTTGTAATGGATTTGCCATGCTTGACAGGAAAGTGACATTGAGTCACCGATTTTATTATTTCCATCTAAATATTTTCTTTTTATAATTTACTAGCCGTAGACCTAATCTATGACAAAAAGTTCTTACCTCGTAGGCCCCTATTAGGATAAGTATATGTTTATGTCTCAGATGTATCACATCGTCAAAGACGTTGTCAGTTTAATCGCAATGTCATCGGAAAACCACCGCTTAACGGTGCTTTCCCATGGGTCTCACATTTTCAAACGCGAAGGCTCAACACTTCTAAACATTGCCAATTGACATGTTTTACATCTTTGCAGGACATCGTGAACATCGCCAAAATACACAGTAGTACATGATCCACACATTCGAAAGCTCAATAAAAATGGTCGGACCACACACAGCTTCTTGTACTTTTTTATTACTATTTTTTTTGTTAGCTCAACCCTTGTTAGGTAAGTTTTACTTGTCTGCTCCGCAAAATTCCCGGCGAAAAAAAATTATTGACGCTTTGTACGTGAGCCATACAAATTTTGTCTGAAAAATCTATTTTCCCAATTTTGTTCACAGACATAATGGTTGGAAAATCTCCATAACAAGGGATTTATAGCAGACCTACATACATATGTAAATAAATCCACAAAATTAAATGGGATAAAAGAAAAAATCTTAATTTTTGGGTGTTTTTTTTCACGTTGTTTTGCAATATGTATATTGGTTAAAGTTTTGCAATTGAAAAAATGAATTTATTTGAATTACTGTGGTTATCATAATTGGGATTTAGTGAAAAAAATGTGATTTTGTCATAATTATTAATTGTTTTATTGCCAGTTTTCACCCATAACCCCCCTGAGATGGAAAATTTTGTGAGCGCGTGGAAAAAGTGAATACACCATGTTTGGGACACTACTAGTTACACATATTTACCAGATTTGCATAAAACTTTTATCAGAGACGTGTCCCAGATCATGGACTGTTGAATTTTGTAGATGATCCGGACTGCGATTCTGATTCAGGATCCAGATTACTATCATAATCGCTCGGCGGAGGTTTGCATTATTTTAGCAGTTTTAGGTGTAATTAATCACGTTTTTTAAAGATTTATAATATTTTTTGTTTTATATTATATATATCTATATGATATATATTTAACTGGTTATAATAGTTTGAATTTATTAAAAGAAGTGTAATTTTATCACAACTATTAATTGTATTATTGCCAGTTTTCAAACACCATCCCCCTAAGTAGGAAAAATTAGTGTGCGGATGGAAAAAGTTCATACAGCATGTTTGGAACACTAATTCTCACAAAGTAATTACTGGATTTGTATGAAACTTTAACCAGAGGCGTATCTCAGGTCAAGGGACAGACCATTATATTTCGGGGATGATCCGGATTCAGGATACAGATTTTTATCCGGATCGCTCGGCGAAGCTTTGCATTTTTTATCAGTTTTGCAAGATTTATGGTAACTTTATATCTAAATATATAGGGGCCTATCCATTTCCTGTGGTTATAATAAATGGGATTTAGTGATTTTGTCACAAATATTAGGTGTTTTATTTGCCAGATCTGGCCCATAAGTAGGCCTAAGTTAGAAAATGTAGCGGGTGAATGGGAAAAGTTCATACACCATGTTAGGAACACTATGACTTACAAAGTAATCAACGCTTTTGCATGAACTTTTTACCAGATATGTGTCTTGGGCCTATGGACAGGCAATTATATTTTGGGAATGATCCAAATTCATAATCCGAATTACTATCTGGATCGCCTGGATCGCTTGGCGGAGGTTTGCATTTTTGAACAGTTTAGTGTGTAATTGTTCATGATTTTTGCAAACTTTACAATAATTTTATATCTAACCATATAGCAATCTTCTGTGGTTATAATGGTCGAGATATAGTTAAAGAAATATTACTAATATTAGATGAATATTAGATGTTTTCGCCTAAGTAGGAAACGGAAAATGACATATTTTACATTGCCCGAGCAAAGGAGCATTCTCGACTATTCTTGCTTTTGAAATGGTGGCTATCAGTTTAGCAAATTATCTACGTACCTGCTTTATCTTTGGCTTCTTGGTATGACGGTTTAGACAAGGGATTCTACTTTCAGACAAACAGTTGGTGCAGACTAAAGAGAACATGGAGTTGAAATGCATCCTTTTACATTGGAAAACATAATGCAAATTTCCCTTAAGTCTTCACGATTTTACAAGTACAAGATGAATCGCCTGGATGCATTGATCAATGACATCATCTGACGTTTTTATATTTTCTCCAGGCTGTCCATATTCAACACGGGGTATCAGGTGCTTTTTGAAGATGTCGGTGGTAGCCTTGGAAATATGTTTCTTTTCTGTACAAAATGGGTGGTGATGTGGCGCTGTAACATCTCGATCTCGTCCGACCCCAGTAGGGCCGAGCGGACCTGGCAAGATCAGGACTGACGAGTCCAACTCCAGCCAGGAATAACCGGGTCAGCTGGCTTCTCGCCGTTCTCGACCATTCCGTCCCCGACAAGCGACCCAAGCAGACGCGTCAAGTGAGCCGCTTTAAGGAGCGTGAAGCAACCATGTTGGCTTGATAGTCATTCCCCACTGCGAGTTATGCATTGTGCTATCTAATCTATCTACAATAAATTGACAAGTGAACATCATTTGGTTATTATATTTGATTCTTCCTGTTACCGCCAAGCAGGCGGGCACGAGAGTCGAGAGAAAGTTTGAGAGTTAGAGACCGACTGGGGATGACGGACTACCAGAGTCTGTCTCACCCCGACCCCCTAACCTCAACAGTGGTACAGGTTTATACTCACTGTGTCACACCCAGTCAGGAGGATATATACGTAGAGTTAAGGCAGTTGATATCCGGTGGTTTTATGGCTATGAGCTTTATTTAGGTATTTCTCCTGAAGGCCATGGAATGGAATGACTCCAATCGATTGGTTCCCAGCAAACACGATACATCAATCCAATGTTGGACCATTGTTGGCCCACCCTCTACGATTTTGGCTCAACATTGGACCAACATTGGACCGATGTGTCGTGTTTGCTGGGTTGCCTTTGATAACGGTCATCGGAACAGCAAATGGCGTCACCAAGACATAACCTGAATGTGACCATGCAGTCAGACGGACGTGTATCTCCTCCTCATGGTGTGGAGAGATATTGCAGAGTATGGGATCTTCTATCACTATCTCACTCCTACTTTGCAGATCACCAATTCGCTCTGTTGCTGCTGCAATGACCTTTATCTGCACATGATCTTAAATAATATGTGACAGAGCTTCATGAAATTCCCTGTTTAAAAGGTGTCATCATGTTATGTATTGTATCACTCTCTTGGATGGACTGAATGAGATTTGGATACAAAGTACAGATGACTCAATCTACCACAACAAAATTTCTGGCGAACACACGAAACAGGCTTTAACGCACCATCATCTCCAAGCGTATGCTGCCCCTTGCAGAATTTGGAAAGCCTGGAGAAATTATAAATGTGGCATTGACGCATCTAGGCGACTCTTATTTGGTTTGTACAAGCATTTGTGATACACTTGATGCATTGCTTTCATCACCTTCACACCAACACCAAGGAAGACTTCCAGCCCCCAAAAATGCATTTTGCCTCCATGCTTTCTATAGTCTTGCTGCCAATGGGTTGGACAAGTAGATAGAAACCATGATGATCAAGCCACCATAACAGCAAAGTTATGAAGCAAAGCAAAACACAGAAACTGCAACAAAATATGTCAATCATTCATCATAATGTCAACAGGCTCTATAGTAAACTAGACGAAATTCGTTTATATTTAAACTCACACTATCCTGTTTCTGTTTATAGTTGCAGTGAAACCTTTTTAAGTTCAAATATACTTGACCACCAAATTAGTATTGAAGGTTACACTATCATTAGAAGGGACAGAATCTCTAAAGAAGTAGGTGGCCTAATAGTATACATGAAAAATGATATTGAATGTATTCGCCGCAACGATTTAGAACACGGGGTTAACACAGAAGAAGATTATTTTAGCTTTTATTTACAGACCACCAAATGAGCATACTATTTCCTATAAAACTTGGTCAAATTATATGGATGACGCAATAAGTAGCGCATATGCCGAAGATAAAAATATAATAATCCTAGGCGATTTCAACATTGATCCGTTAGGTAAACACCCACATCAAGATTCTTGGTCAGCAGTTATAGAAAATTATGAGCTGTCTCAGCTCATTACGAATTATACCAGAGTCACACCAACCAAACAATCACTACTTGACCATATATATGTATCAGATACTTCATTAGTTAAATATTCAGACGTGCTGCCGTGGGCACTTAGCGATCATTTTCCAGTTTATGTAGTTCTTTCAAATGCAAAAATCGCAAACAAAAGAAATGTAAAACATATTGAAATATCGTATCGAAACACTAAACAATTACATGAGGAATCTTTTTGTAGTGGTATTGCTAAAGCATTACTTATTGACTTTCCGAACCAATTTAGTTAACTTGAAAATGATGTAAATGGTGCTGTAAATCTCTGGACTAAAGTGTTTAATCAAATAAACAACAATCATTGTCCTAGGGTATCAAAGCGAATTAAGAGACAAAAACAACCTAATTGGATTACAAATGAAATAGTAAACATCATGCGTCGGAGAGACTTTGAGAAAAAAAGACATGATAATGCTGAATACAAAAAGCTTGGTAATAAATGTAAAATAATGATACGAAATAGTAAGACTACATTTTATAAAGAAACAATAATATAATAATAATAATAATAAAGTCTTTATTTAGCGAGGGTACAGGTATATACAAGAACGTACAAAATCAATAAAAATTAAAAACATACATACATGTACCCAGCAAACAATTTGGTACCAGGAATCTTTTTGTAGTGATATTGCTGAAGCATTACTTATTGACTTTCCGAACCAATTTAGTGAACTTGAAAATGATGTAAATGGTGCTGTAAATCTCTGGACTAAAGTGTTTAATCAAATAAACAACAATCATTGTCCTAGGGTATCAAAGCGAATTAAGAGACAACAACAACCTAATTGGATTACAAATGAAATAGTAAACATCATGCGTCGGAGAGACTTTGAGAGAAAAAGACATAATAATGCTGAATACAAAAAGCTTCGTAATAAATGTAAAATAATGATACGAAATAGTAAGACTACATTTTATAAAGAAACAATAATATAATAATAATAATAATAATAAAGTCTTTATTTAGCGAGGGTACAGGTATATACAAGAACGTACAAAATCAATAAAAATTAAAAACATACATACATGTATGTACCAACCCACTGAGCATAGCTCATCCGCCGTGGGGCCCTCATACATAAACATTAAAAAACATACATCGATATATACATCTATTTAAATAATATAATAATATATACATAACTCGTATGATTCATGTACTTATATAATAGAAAATAGTAATAATAGCATATCATTTTACAAACACCTACAGACGAAGTGATCATTTTGAAGTAAAACAATTTACATGATTGATTTGTATACATGGAAATAATTGATAAAATAAAATATACTTGGACATTTTTTATATTGAGGTATATTTATATAACTCAGTACCCAACCTTATATTACATAACTTATAAAATAATGTATGGTTTTGAT
The DNA here is from genome assembly GCA_964017125.1 of Flabesymbios commensalis. NCBI lineage: Eukaryota > Metazoa > Annelida > Polychaeta > Terebellida > Flabelligeridae > Flabesymbios > Flabesymbios commensalis. The sequence continues at coordinate 67,576,734 of OZ024909.1, read as the reverse complement.
ATAATATATATATACATATACATACATACATATATATACATATATATATATATATATATATATATATATATATATATATATAT
>OZ024909.1:67403667-67576451 GCA_964017125.1 Flabesymbios commensalis | reverse complement strand
AATTAAAGCACAATTGCAGACAACATATATATTATTTTAAACACAATAATTACAAATCTGATATATGTATATAGTAACTACTTTTTATTTCCGTTTTTGTATTTGCGTACGAATTCTTTTAATGTTGTTGCTTTGCGTGCTTCATCAGATAGAGAATTCCAGATTTTTGGACCATTAAACCTAAGGCTTTTGTGATGAGCTGCTGGTACATGAAGTTTATTGTTTATCTTCGATCTTAATGAATGATTTGTGTTTGTGCATGTTGGTTTAAATAAATTAGATATATAATCAGGGGTAAGGTTGTTTAGAGCTTTGAATACCATCGTGGTCTGTTTTTCCTGAACAATTTTATCAAACGTTTCCCATTCAAGTTGATCGAACAGAGGACTAGATGGGGAATACTTATCTGCACCCAGAATAAGGCGTGCGGCTTGTTTTTGCAATTTTATTATTGAATATATGTCAGTTTTGGTACATTGTCCCCATATAGTGCAGCAATATTGTAGGTGTGGTTTAATATAGTAGGTATAATACAAAATACGGGTCTTTGGAGGTAAATAATGTCTTATTTTTCTGAGAATAGACAGCTTGAAAGCAATTGTTTGTTTAACTTTCTTTACTTGACTATGCCACGTTAAGTTATTATCGATAAGCACACCTAGGAGTTTTTCTTGCTTGGTATTTTTTTTTTGTGTGCCGTTATTATTTATGTTGATGTCTATTTCAGTTTCAGCTAAACGTGATTCTTTTGCTTTTGATAACATTGCTTTGGTTTTTTCAAAACTTAAAGCCATGCCATTTTCATAGCACCAGTTGTTCGTACGTACTGCTTCATTAGATAAATGTTCCTTGACAAAGTGTATCTCTTTGCCACGGACAGTAATTGTTGAATCATCTGCAAATAATGATGTTTTACCAGATGCATTTTCTAATGGAAACTAAGAAAAGTAAGGGACCCAATATAGATATTATTATTATTATTATTATTATTATTATTATTATTATTATTATTATTATTATTATTATTATTATTATTATTATTATTATTATTATTATTATTATTATTATTATTATTATTATTATTATTATTATTATTATTATTATTATTATTATTATTATTATTATTATTATCATTATTATTATTATCAAAGACAAGTATATTTGAATATGTTCCTGTGCTGTTCACGCAGCTTTGGTGTTTCTCTGGCATTAATATATGGTAATCCAGGCGATTTAGAGGTCAAATGACGTTGTCATCATAATATCGTCGGCAAAAATCCTGATACGGGCTAACATAATTACCCATAGGCCTAACCTATTTAGAGATATAGCAATTGGCCGAATGGAGTAATGACGCTTCTTCAAAACTGGAACATCCTCAGGTCAATTGGGTTACTGTGAGAGCATGCCCATATTTGGCATGGTATATTGCCTGTGCGTGCAGAGTTCTATGACCTACGCACTGATGTTGGCTTATTTTACCAACTACTGGTGGATTTGTTTGTCATTTACTTCAGAATGGCGGTTGTTTTGTCAGAAGGCTATCAAATCAGTTGCATTTTTATGTGATTGAAATGTTATGAAACCTACTGTACTGTATGCACTGTGACATTCAGGTCAATCTGATGTTCCAAATATGAACCTCTTTATCGCGTAGCTGAAAATATGTATGTTTTAGTGGCTTATAGGCAGCTTAATTATAGTCTCCGATGTTGAGTGAAGTGTGCTCATGCAATTATAAACATGGTATACTAATTGGTACACTGATAAACACTGTAAAGAATTGTATATGTATATTATTGCAACAGTGTAGACTTGAAAGCTGTGAACCGCTCAATTATGTTTTATCTAATTTCTAATAGGGCTCACTGCATTTCATTGATCAGTTAGTCCATGCAGGGAACTGTTGCTACAGTTCTCTGGTCCACGTAAAGATATCATCAATCACCTAAACATTTATTTTATTTATTTGTATTATTTCTTCATTATCTGCTCAATAGAAATATCAGCCATGTAAATCATACCACATCCCGGTGGTTAAATACTGTATCATATTTTGATAGCAGGTAAGATTTGGAGATAATCTAAGTAATACTTAGCATTGGTTGTTTTTCAATATTTAATCCAAGTTTTTGATGTTTCGGTATCTATTATCTAATTACATTTATTTCAATACATGTCTTAAGAATAATTTTATAATGAATATAAATACATGACTGCTAATCATGCTACATTGTGTCTACATTGATTGGTTGAGAGTTAACGAAAACTTTTTGTGTTATGTTTGATTTGTGACTTTTCACATTTTTGTCCAATATGAAGCCAATCTTCGCGCACTTGTGATATTTTTGTTTTATTCTGGAGAAAAGTATAATATATAGCCATAGAGCCAGCAAAATGGTTTAGACAAAAAATGCTCTTTAAACTGGTAATTGTTGTTGCATGTGTCGCCTACACATTAGTATGCATGTGCTCCTATAGTAGTGTTCAAAACATGGTATATGAACTTTTTTAATCTATGTGCTGAATTTTCCTACTTATAGGAGTAGGGTAAATTTATGTTAAAATCACACTTCTTTTACTGAATCTCAAACATTATGTCTGTAGATGATGACTAGCCTATACATACTCTACTTTAAAATTAATTAAGTTTTCCATTGAAACAAAAAGTTCCATTATAAAAAAAACAATTAGGGGCCTACACCTAAAAATGCAAACCTCTGCCGAGCCTTTCGGATCATGAATCCAGATTGTAATCCGGATCATCTTCAAAATTTAACGGCATGTTCCTCTACCAGAGATACGCCTCTGGTAAAAGTTTCATACAAATCCGGCAATTACTTTGTAAGAATATTATATAGTGTCCCAAACGTGGTGTATTAACTGTTTCCATCCACAAGCTAAATTTTCCTGGTGATATTAATACAATTAATATTTATGATAAAATTATACTTCTTTCACTAAATTCCGTCTATTATAACTAAAGAAGAGGTTATATAGCTCAATAGAAAAAATATTATAAATTATAATTATCCACAAAATTCAATGGCCCATCCCATGATCTCAGACACGTCTGTGGCAAAAGTTTCATGCAAATCCGGTAAATACTTTGTAAGTAGTAGTGTCCCAAACATGGTGTAATAATTTTTTTCTATTCACCCGCTAAATATTCCAACTCAGGGGGGTTATGGCTGAAAACTTGTAATAAAACATTTACTATTTATGACAAAATCACTTCTCTTTCACTAAGTCTCAACTATGAGAATATGAGAACCACAGAAGATGGCTATATATATACTTAAATGTCAAATAAATTCAATTTTCCCATTGAAAAACTTGAACTAATATACAGAATTTCTAGGAATTCCACATCAGTCACAGACAACCAACACAACCCAGCAAACACAAAACACTTGTATAACATCTATACACCGTCGGCCCAACGTCTTCGACGCTGGCCCAACATTGTATAAATGTTATACACATGTTTTGTGTTTGCTGGGAATAGCCTTAACAATACACATTTATTATCAATCTACAGTATGTTATACTGACGAACTCCAGTCACTCCCGTCACCGTGTTCTTCTTGTCCAGCCTCGTCTGTAGGGCGAGTATGAACTCATGGCGGCATCTGTGGCACCTGGCACTGGTCAGCAGTGTTCAACACGTCTTGCTCGTTCAATACCCAGGTTCAAATGCCCAGATCACCTGTGAATCAGGAAGCACGTGACAGCCAGTAGACAGTCATGCGAGCAGCTGTGACTATCACCTCACCCAGTAGGCCTACTGTAAATTCACCACAATATTGCAAAAAAATCATGAAAGAAACACCCAAAATTGCTCAAAAATGAAGATTTTTTCAATAATCCTATTTAATTTTGTGGATTTGTGGCTCTGGGTATGTATTTACATATGGTATGTAGGTCTGCTATAAATCCCTTGATATGGAGATTTTGCAAACATTATTTCTGTGAAAAAAATTGGAAAATAGATTGTTCGGACAGAATTTGTATCCCCTTCAACATCAGACCCTCAGCGGCTTGGCCAAGCCCAATATATATAAGGGATGGTTGTTAGAAATAGTATGAACATTCTGAAATACACACTTACCAGGTAGGCCTACATAGGGGCACGTTGAACCACTTGACTTTTCTCTGTTTGTTTAAGCCACAATCGCCAGATATCCCGTCAATATGACCACTTGGTAGTTTGTGAACGAACCAAAAATTAAAGGGCATATTTGATCACCTCATCATTTTTTTTGCTATTTTAAAAAAATTATCAACAAGAAAGTGATTTTTTTTTATTCTTATCCTTATCGAAACGTCCCAGTGAACAATTTGATCTCACAGTGTAACATTTGAAATCATATATATATATATACATTCTATCTTATACAGAGCGTTAGCTGACGCTAACCAACTAACAGATTGACCCAATGTTGTGTCAATGTCAGGCCAGCGTCGTAAACGGTAGTCCAGCATTAACCAGACATTAGGTCATCGTTTCTGGTTAGCTGGGTACGACACACAATATACCCAGTAAACAATACACGTTGACCCGATGTTGTTGTGATGTTGGCCGGCATTGCAGGCGGCGGGCCAACATTAGCTCAGCGTTGGGTTAGAGTCGGTATACATTATAATGGTAGGTCTATGTGAGGCGTCTTCCACGATTGCCCAGCATTCATCCAAAATTGGGTGAAACGATTTAGTTTTATTGCTCTTACTACAATGGGTGGTCTGTCAGTGGCCTGCTGTATCACCTGCTGTATCAGGCCATTTTACGACCAGCATCGTTATACTACAAAATGTTCCTGTGTAGTGTTAGAATATGTTAATCAATTAGCTCGCCATGCATGTATCCCATTCTATGTATCAAGAACTCTATATAACGTGTTTTGTTTGTATCAATAATATACACGAACATTCAGTTAAATGTTTCATGTAAAATACATGTAATTCTTGGTCTACAATAAAACTGCTCTTTTTCGTGTCGAATGGTAGGCCTACGTTAATTTCCCTTCCTATGTTCCACTAAATTATATCAGACGTTGGACTAACATTGTATAAATGTTATACAAATGTTTGTGTTTACGCCATGGATATACATACCTCTATTATATAAGATATGAAATAATAAAGAAGGCACGTTGAAAATTAAGAAACGGAATGAAAACAATATAGTTTCGTATTACTAATTGTGGTTATTTTTCCATAACGACAGCAATCACTGATCACAGCGTGCGAAGGGAGTATCATAGTGTAAAAACACGCACACGTGCCAACAGCCAGCTGAACTGGACTGCCAGGCTACTATTGTATCCGCATGGTCAGTCTACATTTCGGGCCTACGTCTCACCAAAATTTGACCGTCTTAGCAATGTTAACTAAGTGATATTATTTAAATAACAAATGTTAGAAAAAGTAAACCAAGTAAAAGTTCACATGGAATATATTACTTTTGACACATTGCAAAAATTCGAAACCAAGTAATGAACCACGTGCAATTTCTTATTTCCTTTACAATGTTAAATCGTGTGTCATCACGACATATGCATTCACAACTATGTATATTGCATTAAAGAAAAATTGTTAAGACATTTTGTATTGGAAAAAAATGATAATATTATAATAAATTTCGAGATTCCAATTCGATTGACATAACGTCAGGGTATCGTCAGCGCAGAATATAAATGGAAATAGCGGAAATAACAAAAAAAACATATGGACAGTTAGAATATTATTTTATATTATAAGTTATAAATTCAGAAATAGCAACATTTAACATTTCAAAATAGCTACTATAATCAGATCTATCAACTTCTGCTCACTCATACTTGACATACCCATCCCATACCACTGGGGAATGTTTTTGGTGACATTTTGATCCGCATATCGTCTACCCTTTAATTACTACGGCCACTAACAAATAAATGTTCATTAGCGCGTTTCATGATGTTAGTTAGATGTCGGACAATCACCCCATTAACCTTTGGGAGCAAAAAAATCAATATGGCCGCTAAACGGCCATTTTGAATTTGAGTAATTTTGTGATATTTACATAACTCCAAAACAATGCAAAATATCTGGACCATGAATATAAAACAAAATGTCTCACACAAGGATAACCCATGACAAACCTTGCACAAATAAAATCCAATGTGGCCAATTTAAATGTTTTTTCTCATCTCCGAAATCTTGCATGATAACTAAAGCGGCAATATACAATAATAATATAATTGAAATTAAGAAATATGCTAAATGAGTACGTAGGCCTAACGTCATTATGACCCTAATTACGTCATTATGACGTTGTTACATGTTTTACAAAACCGTCAGCACTGCAGTAACATGGATGTCAGCACTGTATCTGTATTGTTTTTTTTATGGAATAATATCTAAATGACAATGTTTAAATTATAATTTCATAAAAAACATATACAATGTATGAGCGTAGATTATCAGAATGTATCAAAAAGTTACGTTAACAACCCGCCTGCATTTTCCTGGCAGCTTCTTCAAATTAAGATAATACAAAATATTCACTGCTGGCCTTATTTACTTTCTCACAAAACGTCCCTCTATCAAAAAAAATACAAAATCTTTACATTGATTTCAAGTTCCTGTGCCACTTTCACAGATTTAAAAATCGTGTTTCTGTAGAATGGCTCTGTGATATATACATACAAGTCTAGAATTGTTTTCTTCTCCTGTGAGTAGATTCGAATTGTTTCATCACTGCGCTAAGCTGCCTGATACAGCTCCCTTTTTCTGCCCGGTAAATTACTTAGAGAATTTCAGGTCGCTGTGGTCATGCAGCTGAAGTGCAGGCTGAAATGAGTGCATGACTGCCATCACAGTAATGTAAAAGTGCCTGACAAAAAGGCACATTTTGAGGTGTAACAACATTTTTCTAAAAAATGTCCAAATGTACAATCACATATTCTGGGATCGCTGTGGATAAAGGCGCTATATAAATTTTCTTGATTGATTGAATAATTGATTGATTGATTGATGATTGATTGATTGATCGATTGATCGATTGATCGATTGATTGATTGAATGGTCAGTTGGTCGATCGATCGATCGATCGATCGATCGATTGATTGATTGATTGATTGATTGATTGATTGATTGATTGATTGATTGATTGATTGATTGATTGATTGATTGATCGATCGATCGATCGATTGATCGATCGATCGATTGATCGATTGATCGATCGATTGATCGATTGATCGATTGATCGATTGATTGATGGATCGATCGATTGATCGATTGATTGATGGATCGATCGATCGATCGATCGATCGATTGATTGATTGATTGATTGATTGATTGATTGATTGATTGATTGATTAATTGATTAATTGATTGATTGATTGATACTCAGAGCACATTTAGACACCACAGCTCCATGCCCTTTCGCACCATATGTTTCGCTCTCGTCTTTGAGAAGTTTTACCCTAGTGTAAGACGTTTCTGCCCCATGTAAGACGTTTCTCACCCACACTGAATACATTCTACCACATTCATGCTCATGAGAGCTCACCATGATCTCATTGTGAGATCAGGTACGTAATGATCTCATACTGTCAGTCCAATATGGTAAATCTGTCATTTCATGTGAGCTTATGGGGTGATGGGCCTACGCCGGGAGTTCCGCTATGGGGTCACAACGGCCGACGAGGGACTCCGCCCAATCTCACCATCAAAACTCAAACTTCCTCCTCCTCCGTCTGGTCGACGGTTTCAAAAAAACCAGAAAACTCTCTTCTCTCTTGTCATGTTTATTTGATTAACATGCGATAACAGCAAAGCACAACCATCCGCGCATGGCATGTCTCTATTGACTTAGCGAGAGCGAGCTACGGCACATCCGTAGTTGCTGAGTATAACGCTTGAAGTGCGGGGATAATACCAAGGCCGCACACATTGCTCTACGTGCGCACGTCACCACGGTATGGAAACGAGGCGGTCATCCCCGTCTCCCCGCGTCCAGGAGGCTGGGGATAAACGCCACATTAATTGAGCGATGTCAGGATCCTACAAGCTCACCATGATCCCACTGTCAGGGCAGATAATGATCTCATATTGTGAGACCAGTGTTATAAAGCTATGAGTTCATGTTAGCTTACCATGCCTTCACAGTGAGTTCAGATAATGATTTCATAAAATGAGTGCAGTGTGATCAAACTGTGAGGTCATTTAATCTCACCATGATCTCACAGTCAGATCAGATAATGATCTCATACTGTGAGCCTAGTGTGATAAAACTATGAGTTCATGTGACCTCGCCATGATCTCACAGTGAGTTAACATAATGATCTCATACTAGTGTCTAGTGTGATAAAATTTTGAGTTCATGTGAGCTGACCATGACATGATATCACAGTGAGATCAGATAATGATATCATACTGCGGGTCTTGTGTGATAAAAACTGTGAGTTCACGTGAGCTCACCATGATCTCACAGTGAGAAAAGATAACGATCTCTTAACGTGTGTCTAGTGTGCTAAAACTGTGATTTAATATGAGTACAGCATGATCTCACAGTGAGATCAGATAATGATCTCATACTGTGAGTCCAATGTGATAAAACATTGAGTTCATGTGAGCTCACCATGACATCACAGCGAGATCAGATAATGATCTCATGTCGTGAGTTCAGTGTGATGAAACTGTGAGTTCGTACCAGGTCACCATGATCTCACAGTGAGATCAGATAATGATTTCATACTGTGAGTCCAATGAGATAAAACATTGAGTTCATGTGAGCTCACCATGACATCACAGCGAGATCAGATAATGATCTCATGTCGTGAGTCCAGTGTGATAAAACTGTGAGTTCATGTGAGCTCACCATGATCTCACAGTGAGAACAGATAATGATCTCATACCGGGAGTTCAGTGTGATAACACTGTGAGCTCAGGTGAACTCACTATGATCTCACAGTGAGATCAAATAATGATCTCTGTGAGTCAAGTCAGATAAATCTGTGAGTTCATGTGAGCTCACCATGATCTCACAGTGAGAACAGATAATAATCGCATACCGTGAGTTCAGTGTGATATTACTGTGAGCTCAGATGAGCTCACTATGATCTCACAGTGAGATCAAATAATGATCTCACACTGTGAGTCTAGTAAGATAAATCTGTGAGTTCATGTGAGCTCACCATGATCTCACAGTGATATCATATGTATGATCTCATACTTTGAGTCCACCATGCAGACTGGAGTAGTATTAGATAACAATTTTTGTTTCACAGAAACCCTTCCAAGGCCAATTTTGAATGAGAACTACTATTTCACATTTGTTTTGGCAAAAAAATTGGCCGCCATTTTATCTTGAGGAATTTTGATGGGGCACATTGAACCATGAAAAGTGGGGCACCTTGAACCATAGTTCAATATAACATTTTGGAGTGGGCCACCTTGAACATAGGGGCACGTTGGGCCACTTGATTTTTCAATAAACGTCAGGTGTTGTACAAACACAATTCATATATAACTAGGCCATCACAGATGGAAATAGTGTTGCTTATGTGTCATTTCAAAACCGTTATTTCATTTTATCGTGGTTCAAGGTCCCCCGACTCATGGCTCAAGGTGCCCTGCATGTTGAACCGATGAAAAAAAAATTGAAATGTGATTTTATCATAAGTGAGACATTAAGTTCAAGTTATTTTATGCCAGGAGTTTACCTTTTTCTACAGCTGTCATTTGCCATGCAAAAAATAATTCAGTTCCATTCTGACTTGGGAGGGAGTTCAAAAATAGAAAAAGTAGTTCAAGGTGCCCCACTCTCCCCTAGCACAATTTCAAACATGTTTAACTTTTTAACACACCATGTCGACTGTGTGGATAAATAGACAGTTTATAAAAAAAATAGCAACCATATATATTACAATATATATATCTTTGTCGGCTTTGACACCCTTGTGACAGGAATATAGTCCCATATGGCGGTTATGCCTAGCCCCAGCGTGACTGTACTCTAGCTACGATTTCAGTCCTCGGTCAACTGTACTCTGGCAAGCGGTGCCTCGTGCTTGACCAAGGACTATACCAAAAGTCACATTAAAAGTGAACAACCACGTCCCTCTATAACCCCATTAAACTAATTCTAGAATTTTATTACATGTCAAATAGTCTAACTTTTGAAATATTAAATATAATTTTGCGAATTTTTTACCGCTGTTGGGATTTGAATAGAAAATAGCCTTTGCAAAATTTCAAGAAAATCGGTTTAGAATTGACGGAGAAATCGCCGAAAATCATGCGAACCTGGTTAATTCGACGGCGAGTAGGGGAGACCGGGGCACAATGAACACCTACTTTTCATTTTATATTTGCTTCAAATATTTTTGTAGCACAAAAAATTAACGGATTATCAACCAATATGTAACACAGGACTTATCTAATATTTGACTGGAATACAATACATGCATGCATGTTGGATGTTACTTAAAAATCAATTTTAAAAAAATCCAGCAAATGCCCATGGTGCCCGAGCTCGGGGCACCATGGACATGGGGGTGGGGTACAATGGACATGTCTACAGGCATGTTGGAGAGACTTCTTGTCTCAATCAACAAAATTTTAATAGTGAAATAAAAAATAAAAAAGTATTATTTATATGTAGAAATCTTCATTTTGGGATTAACAAAAATAAATTTTCTCTGAGGATGGGGCACTATGGACATTAATGCCAATAATAGGGCACCATGGACACGTCCATTGTGCCCCAAGACATGTCCACTGTACCCCGTCCATGGTGCCCCAGCATGACGATTGTTATAAGTGTGGCTTTAACTGGCTTGAGGTAGAATCTTCCATTATCGCCCATGGTTCTTAAAAAAACACAATTTTCACTAGCCACTATGTGATTCTTCTTTTAACTTAGTTCCAAGGAGTCTTCAATGTATTACCGAAATCCGTGTATCACAAAAAAATACTTTAACCCTCCAAAATACATATTTCGCCATAGCTTACACAAGCCTTGATGAATCACCACAAATTTTTCTGCTGTAATAGAACAGCTTAAAGCATTCCCTAGAGGGTTCTTTTGTTAAAATTGGACAACGCACTTGGCCAAAAACACAGATGTTCACGTGCCCCTAAGTTCATGGGGCCCCGGTCTCCCCTAAAAAAACTTGACTAGGATATGCCCAGCCTTCCCCTACGTTTTTTATTCAATGGATTTTATAAAAATTTGCACCGTGGTGCATAAATGCGACAAGTTAGCTTAAATGGTTAAACATACTTGGGACCTCAGCAGGTCATGTCGACCAGTTTGCCCGTCCAAATTATATAAAGATATAATAAAGAAAATATATTGGATAGCAGGCTACCTGTGGCGCGCATATTGTAAACGTAAAATTCGCAGCGAATTATTTTCATTAGCGACCATTTAACATGGTTAACACTGGTTAATTTTCCATATTTTGTACCGTTTAGAGCACATTTAGACAAAAAAATTGATTAATTATTCAAACATTCAAAATGAAGACTCAGGAAAATAAGGTAGAAATAGGGCCTATATCATGACAGTCACACCATGATGTGGGTTTGCTTGTTGCCACCACCATCCATGATGACCACCAAGTCCAAGTTTCGTGCACTTGTTTTGCATATTTCGCTGCACCTCTGGCTCTGCTTCTAACGTTAATACTTTATCAGTGCTGATGAACAACTATAAATGTTACAAGTTTCTAGCTGACAATGACATGTAGCGTTACATGTGCTTTCGAGAATCTTGCAATGGCTTATCACTAGATCTAGGGCTAAGCTATCACTCCTTATCATCGACACTGCACAGCCACAGGACAGGTGACATGTGGATTTGAATGTGAGTAGCCTAAATTTATGTTAGACTTTTTTTTAAGGTATATAGGTCTACATGTATTGATGAAAAACAGCTTTTTTAAAATTGTGTTATCATGGTTATTTAGGCTTATAAGTAACTTAAAGGCCTAGGCCTATTATCGTAATCTATATTCTTTCTCCACCCTCCATCTGGGGATGATTTGAAAGAGATGTAGCCCACCCGGTAAGTGTGTGTTTCGGAATGTCCATACAATTTCTGACAACCATCCCCTACTTTTATTGCCATAAAACCTGCCGGCTGATGGAATGGATGAAGGGTCCGATGTTGATTTGTTTTTTTCTTTAAAAAGGATCAGCACTGAGGAAAATCCCTTCCTTTTTGTCACTGTATCAGCCACGGTCATCCCACGAATATTACCTGTGTATTTTGGCGATGTTCACGATGTCCTGCAAAGATGTAAAACATGTCTATTGGCTGAGTTTAGAGGTGTTGACCCTTCGTGTTTGGAAATGTGATCGAGACCCGTTTAGAAAGCGCTGTTAAGAGGTGATTTCTGATGACATTGTAATTAAATTAGCAACGTCTTTGACGTTGTGATACATCTGAGACCTCACATACTTATCCTAATACAAGTTACGAACTATTTGTCATATATATTAAGGCTAGTAAATTATAAGGAAAACTACTTTAGAAGGAAATAATTAATCAATTCGGTGACTCGATGTCATTTTCCTGTCAAACATGACAACCGAATTAAAAAACGGGTGGATCTAAAAAAGAAAAATGTTATGATCGACATTTTTTCATAGTTTGTCTATTTCGAAACCTGATTAAGTTGCTAACAGATGTTTCTAAAAATTGTTATCTATCGGAATGTTGCCTTCACTTATTCGAACACTAAAAAAGATATAACAGAGCTATATAAAACAAAAATATGCCTTGCATTTACCTGGATATGGGCCTTTAATGAAGGCTGGGTGTAATCATGGTAATGGAGATCTACTGAGGGTTTGGCTTGATGGAGAGCTGGGTGTGATAGAGAGCTGGATGTGATGGAGTGATACTAAGTGCTGGGTGTGATGGATAGCTACTGAGGGCCGGGTGTGATGCTGAATGTGATGGAGGGCTACTGAGGGCTGGGTGTGATGGAGAGCTGGGTGTGATGGAGAGCTGGGTGTGATGGAGGGCTATTGAGGGCTGGGTGTGATAGAGAGCTGGGTGTGATGGAGGGCTACTGAGGGCTGGGTGTGATGGAGAGCTGGGTGTGATGGAGAGCTGGGTGTGATCAGAGAGCTGGGTGTGATGGAGAGTTTGGTGTGTTGGAGAGCTACTGAGAACTGGTTGTGATTGCGAACTGGGTGTGATGGAGAGCTGGATGTGATGGAGAGCTAAGTAGGCCCTACTGAGGGCTGGGTGTAATCATGGTTATAATGGAGATCCACTGAGGGTTTAGCATCATATGGAAAGCTGGGTGTGATGGAGAGCTGGGTGTGATGGAGAGCTGGGTGTGATGGAGTGATACTATTACTAAGGGCTGATGTTAATGGATAGCTACTGAGGGCCAGGTGTGATAAAGTGCTGAATGTGATGGAAAGCTACTAAGGGTGTGATGGAGAGCTGGGTGTGATGGAGAGCTGAGTGTGGTGAAGGGCTACTGAGGACTGGGTTTGATGAGCTTGGTGTGATGGAGAGCTGGGTGTGATCAAAGAGCTGGGTGTGATGGAGAGCTGGGTGTGTTGGGAAACTACTAAGAGCTGGTTGTGATTGAGAGCTGAGTGTGATGGAGAGCTGGGTGTGATGGAGGGCTACTGAGAGCTGGTTGTGATTGAGGGCTGGGCGTGACGGAGAGCTGGGTGTGATAGAGATTCTGTGTTTTACCTTTATATAAAAGGTCATCATAAATATATAAAAAATCTGGTTACTTGTTACTTGTTACATGAGAGCTGGGTGTGATGGAGAGCTGGATGTGACGGAGAGATACTGAGGGGTGGGTGTGATGGAGAGCTACTGAGGGGTGGGTGTGATGGAGAGCTACTGAGGGCTGAGTGTGATGGAGAACTGTGTTTGTTAGAGAAATACTGAGGGCTGGGTGTGATGGGAGAGCTGGGTGTGACGAAGAGCTACTGAGAGCTAGGTGTGCTGGAGAGCTGGGTGTGCTGGAGAGCTGGGTGTAATGGAGAGCTGGGTGTGATGGAGAGCTGGGTGTGGTGGAGAGCTGGGTGTGATGAAGAGCTACTGAGAGCTAGGTGTGCTGGAGAGCTGGGTGTGCTGGAGAGCTGGGTGTAATGGAGAGCTGGGTGTGATGGAGAGCTGGGTGTGTTGAAGAGCTACTGAGAACTGGGTGTGATGGAGAGCTGGGTGTGATTGAGATCTAGGCCTAAGTACTGAGAGATGAGGTTTAATGTTTAACTATTGCTAGCTGTGGTTTCTGCAAATAAATATAGGGGAGAGTGGGGCACCTTGACTATAGGAGTACGTTCCAATTTTCTGCTATTTAAAAAAATATGTATAATTATACATATCTATATTAATTTATTCTAATTCTTATTGAAACGTAGCATTAAGTGACAATTTACGTTTCACAGAAACCCTTTCAAGGCCAATCTTTAATAAGAACTACTATTTCACATTTTTTTTGCAACATAAAAATTAGCAGCCATTTTATTTTGAGGAATTTGTTGAACCATGAAAAGTGGGGCACGTTGAACATGTTGAACCATAGTTCAATATAAAATTTAGGAGTGGGGCACGTTGGACCACTTGATTTTTCAATAAAAGTCGGGTGTTGTACAAACACAACTCATATAACTAGGCCATCACAGATGGCAATAGTGCTGCGTATGTGTCATTTCAAAACCGTTATTTCAAATTTTTATCGTGGTTCAAGGTACCCCGACTCATGGTTCAAGGCGGGGAAGGTTGAACCTATGAAAAAAAAAAATTGAAATGTGATTTTTATCTGAAGTGAGAGATTAAGTTCGAGTTATTTTATGCCAGGATGCTACCTTTTTCCACAGCTGTCATTTGCCATACACAAAATAATTCTGACTTAGTAGAGGGTAGAAAATTAGAAAAAAATGGTTCAAGGTGCCTCACTCTCCCCTACGTTTCGTTGATGAAATGATACAGGGAACATGGCGAACTTCTTATTATCTATCATTGGGAAACCATGTATGTTGTACCTTCAGATGTACTATTACTGGTATGCAGGGTACTACACATTGGCAGACCTAAAACACCAATTTATTCATTCATTCATTCATTTATTCATTCATTCATTCATTGGTGTACTCCAAAATTGATTCTGGACTCTTTATTTTCATCTCCACTCCTGTGATGAATAATTTTTTTATCTTTGACTATCAAAGAGACACGGCTTTACCCCGCCGCCTACATACATCTGCTGATGGGCCCATCCGTGTTTTACCTGTACTAGTGTCAGCAGAGATTAAGACAAGGTTTCTCATTAAGTATCAGTTCCTTTTTCACGGATTGATGATTTCATGGTGATCAAATTATTGATTGGTTTGAAATGACATTTTAGGTGGAATGCGAAACCGCACATCATTTTTTGTCAATACATTTCCTGAAAAGAAGTAGATAATAATTATTAAAGGGACATGCCCAGGTCTAAAATCATAAAAAAATCGGTGATTTTATTTTGGCTTCCTAATATGAGCATATGATGTAAACATGTCCATAGACTAGAACTGCAAACGTTTTTTAAGTTTTGTGCTGCACACTTACCAGGTAAGCTAGATATAGAGACAAAATTCCCGTATTTGTTATTTTTGACATGGTTGTCAATAATTGGAAATCAGGAATTTTGTCTCTATATCTAGCCTAACTGATAAATGCGCAGCACAAAAATTGAAAAACTTTTGCAGTTCTAGTCCATGGACATGTTTACATCATGTGGTCATATTATTAAGCTAATATTAAAATCACCAATTTTTTGATGATTTTAGACCTGGGCATGTCGCTTCACGGTTCTTATATATACGATTCCAGCAGCACAAGGTTCAAACTCAGATTTCACTCGAAAGAATTGTTATTTAATATGGTAACCCTTTGTCCGCTTTATTATTATTTTTTTTATTTAATAAATTTTTTCGCACACTTGAAGTTGTGCCTTGCTACCGGGATCCACAACTATAAGTGTGCAAAATACCTTACATAAAGACAATTTGAAGCAAAAAATATGCCTATATAACAAATTTGAAGTTGATTTTCCCTTCAAAATTTCTTGCTTGAAAGAAAAAGAAAAAGGCTGAAAACGGATATAGAGGTGATCAGCACTTTAACATGTTTAAGGGTTAACGGTTAAACAAATCTCATGGACTGGTGTTTAAATAGTTACATGCCATGGTAATTATAAACAAAATATAATATTACAAGTAACATACATGTATGTCAGCATATTATCATGATTATGTCGAAGCATATACGTAGATTATCGTGTCTGTAGATGAAGATTATAATAAAACGGAAAGTGCCACTTTAAATTTCTGGTTGGCACATATCAATGGCCTTGCCAGTAATCGCCTCTTTTGAAATTTAAATGAGATTCTTAAACCACAAGCGACACAAATTAGACATTATTCATATTGCACATATCATACGTGTTTTGCATCAAATAAATAGTTCATTGATGGTAATTTAGTTAATGCAGGGGCTTTACTTAGTCAAGAACTAGTCAGGAATAAATTCTATTCAAAAATTGATTTTATCTGATAGTCTAGCTGCTGTATTTTTGTTTACTTATTTTTCATTGTGTATTTACTTTCTGTTATTGTTTAAACATGTTAAATGTATACTCCAATACAGCATCATTGATCATTAAATTTTAAAAGTATTTTTTTAGTATATTCTAGATCAGCACCACTTACAATAAATAAATCTGTCCTGCGCATAGCCTGTAAATTCGTAAATAGGATTGGTAAAAGGTGGACTATTAAAAAAATCAATCAGCTATAAATACCCCTGGAATAAAACGTCATTTTAATATGGAAGGTGTTTAACACACCTTTTAAAATCATATTGTATAAATTACAGGTGATGAGAGTGTTTTTATCTAGCTCTCCCAATATTATGACATTATATTTTCTGGTGTAATATTGAATCCAATTTTTTACGTGAATGTATAGGTTTAATTAGCTATATTCCGAATGATAAACATGACAAATGATCCGTGCTATAAGGCTATATATAGTATCATGTTTTCCTTTGATCTTATCTTGGTTTTCTTCGCCCGTACAGATCTACCCTTGCATACATCGTCACCTGCCAGCATATACGAAATGATGAACCAATGCTGAGGAAATGCTGGACCAGCATTACAAACGATGCAACAGTATTACACTATAATTGGGTCAACGTCTCGTGTTAGCTGGGCGTCACCTGTTGTTTGTAAACTAACCACCAAATAAATTGAATACAAAATGTAAACCTCCGTCAATACTTATTTTTATGATTTTTATGATGTAAAATATATTGTTTTTAATAGGATCAATGTCATAATTACTCATCGTAGTATGGTAAAATCATAATTGATAGAGTAGAAAATAATCAGTTCCAACCCCCAACACCGGGGGCACTGAGAGCGATTTCACATTTTCGGGAGAGTGGACCATCTTGTTGTACATGGTTTTCGTTACTACTATAAACACCTGATAAAAGGCAGGGACATGAAAAACCACGAACCCAGTGAATGGTCAAAAGGCCTCTGTGTCATGAAAACAACATTGAATATTTTTGTGACGGCCCCTTATTTAATTAATATATGGTCGATTCCCACGAAAGTGGTGCATTGGCATGTTTGGACCTTATTTTGAAAAAAGTTCCTTTTCTTAATATTTTCATTAATAGCCTACTACCGTGCATGATGATATTTCAATTTGTAATATAACTCCTGATATTTCTGATAATCCTAATTCTGGTCACCCCCTACAATTAGAACAAGATTTTCTATTGTCGACCATAATTTGAACAGACTATACAATAAGTTAGATGAAATTAAATTATATCTTAAAATACACTATTCTATTACTATCTACTGTTGTAGTAAAACATTTTTAAATTCGAATATATTTGATCATCAAATTACCATCGAAGGATACAATATTATTAGAAGAGACAGACATTCTAAGGAAGGAGGTGGCCTAATAATATATTTTTAAAATGATATTGAATGTATCCGTCGTAAAGACCTAGAGCATGATATTGTTGAAGCCGTTTGGCTAGAAATAAGTTTAAAACATAAAAAGATTGTATTAGCTGTTATTCACAGACACCACCAAATGAGCATACTGTTTCTTATATTACCTGATTAAATTATATGGAGGAAGCCATCAGTAGCGCATATGATGAAGACAAGAGTATACTAATTCTCGGAGAATTCACATTGATTTGTTAGGTAAACACAGTCATAGACAATTACGAGCTTTCTCAACTTGTTACGAATCATACCAGAGTAACTCCAACTACTAAATCACTAATTGACCATATTTATGTATCAGAAAACATTTTAGTTAAATATTCTGGTGTCCCTCCATGGAAACTGAGTGATCACTTCCCAGTTTATATAGTTATTTCAAACTCAAAATTAGCTAATAATAGAGGTGTAAAACATAATTATGGAGATATCTTATAGAAAACCTAACAATTAAATGAAGAATTATTTTGTAACGATATTGTACAAGCAATGCTTGCTGACTTCCCAAACAAATTGTGTGAAATAGAAACATATGTAAATAGTGCTGTAAATATCTGGACTAAATCTTTCAATGAAATAAACAGCAGGCATTGTCCAACAATAACGAAGCGAATTAAAGAGGCAAACTCAACCAAAGTGGATCACTACTGAAATACTAGATTTAATGCGTAGGCGGGACTTTGAGAAAAAAAGAAAAAATCATACTGATTACAAACACCTTCGCAATAAATGTAAATTAATGATACAAAAGCGGAAGACTACATTTTATAAAGAAACAATAGATACATGTAAGAATGACCCGAGAGAATTAGTAAGATGCTTTAATGAATTGGGAGTTAAAAATGTTAATTATGAGCGAATAAGTAAAATTAAGGACTATGAAGCTATTACGGAAAATATAGCTGATATTGTCAATTTATTCAATTATAATTTTGTAAATATAGGAGACAAATATTCAACTACAAAGCATACATTTTGTCCCATTAAACTGGAAAGATTTATTGAAAAAAGAGTTCCTCCAAAATTCCTTTAATTAGTCACCAATTTGTCTATAGTTACGTTAATGAAACAAATCGACAGGTGATGATGATATAAGTGCACGATTTATCAAATCAGCAGGTCCTTATATAACTGATTCGATAGTAAAGATTTGTAATTGTAGCATTAAAACTGGGCGCTTTCTAGACACTTGGAAAATGGCAAGAGTCACCCCGATCCATAAAAAAAGATTCTAGAGATGATATTTCTAATTACCGACCCATATCAATTTCATCCATAGCTTCAAAAATATTAGAAAAACATGTTTCAATTCATTTTTACAAATATATGACATCCTACAATTTACTTCATCGGAAACAATCGGGTTTTAGAGCCAATCATTCATGTGAGACTGCACTTACCCTCATGGTAGACACGTGGCTATCAGCATTAAATAGAGGTAATCAAATCGAATTATTGCTAGTAGATTTATGCAAAGCATTTGATCTAGTAGATCATGATATCTTAAATAAAAAACTTAAACTTTACAAATGTAGCTCAGTAGCGCTAAGATGGTTTAAATCTTACCTTAGAAATAGAAAACAGTTTGTAGAAATAAATGTAACTAAATCAAACCCATAGAATATTAAATCAGGGGTACCCCAAGGATAGATCCTGGGCCCACTACTTTTTATTATATTCATTAACGATATATCTCTAGAGAAATACTTAGGTGACATCAACCTCCTGTTCGCAGATGATGCAGTTGAGAGTGTAGAAGACAAAACCAAAGATGATATAATTAAAAAATCACAAGAATGTGCCGGCAGTTTGGATGGATGTCTTCAAAACAAAATGGTACTCAGCATTGAAAAAACTAAAACCTTGTTCATTTATAATAGACAGAAATCTGTTGAAATAAAGTCCGATTGCGACTCAGAAAATGTAAAAATAAGTAATACTATTATTGATGAAGTAATGAGTACTAAATTACTAGGGGTTAATGTAGACAATACTCTCTCCTGGGGTATGCAGGTCGCTCAGGTCAATAAGTGTACCTCCTACCGTTTATTCCTCCTTAGAAAAATTAGAAAATACCTGCCATTAGAAACCAGAATTAAATTTGATGATTATTATGTCAAACCACTCATTGAATATTGTAGCTCAGATTGGGGTATTTGTTCGAAAGAAAATCAAACTAAAATTATTAAAATCCAAAAGAAAGCAGCAAGATTACTACTAGAAGCACCTACACTAACTCCAAGTAAACATATGTTTCAACAGCTAAAATGGTTACTGTTTGATGAAATAGTAAAATTTAAGCAGGTTAGTCTTGTCTATAAAGCAGTTAATGGTAATGCGCCTCAATCTATACAGACTATGTTCACCAATATTAAAGACTACTCAATTTACTAACTTAGACCTTCAGCTAATGAAAAAATATTTGTTCCCAGAACACATCATAAATCCTTTTCATACATAGGTGTAATTATATGGAACGCCTTAACAGAAAACATAAAATCTGCAGAAACATTTACCAAATTCAAAAAAGTGTATATTCAAAAAACTTTAGAAGACAATAAACATAAATACAGATAATGTTAAGGGATTTTCGCTATATGTATAGGCTGTAGCATATATTTTTCAACGACTATACTATTTTTTATTTTTTGTTTTATTTATAATGTCAATATTGCTTGTACATATGCATGTTGTAAATACTCTTTTCTTGATAACTGTATTGATTTTATTATTATATTCTTTATTGCTTTGTATTATGCATTTTGTATATTTGAATGTTTGAGGGCCCCAAACAAGATGGGCAAATGCTCAATGGGTTTACCCTCTCGAAATAAAGATTTTATTATTATTATTATTATTATTATTATTATTATTATTCAATAATTTTATATTACGCATTCTAAAGCGCCGCACCTTCACCTAATCAATAGGTAACACTTTTTTTGTTTTTGTAAATTTGATTTTTTTTAAGGCATACTTTTTTTAAAAGTAAAACTCGCAACCCTACGAATACAGCTTGTGTTATGATATCTGAGTAAATCAATATTGCACAATATAAATATTGTACACACTATATCTATGACAATAACTGTTCTTGCTATTTATTTGCTGAACCGAATTCATTGTGGAGCATGTCCATATAATGACGTTGCTAATAGCAAAAAAGGTGCAATCCTTTGAAGTGCATTTTTGTAACCATACGAATGCACTTTCATGTTCTATAAAACGAATACTACTACAGATTTACAAAAGCTCTTTTCTATGAATACACTTGTGGTACCAATGTATAATATGGGCAAGGTAACGTATCGGAAAATTATACACTTTTTAAATTTCTTTATTCAAACACTACGCGGTGTAGAATTGTGTGTAACCCTACAAATTTTAACTAAAGAAATTGTAGCTGTGGCATTCCATGAAAGCACATGAGGTTTACAACCTTGCCTAACGGAATAACAAAGATACTGTGTACACGACATTCAGATTTTAGTGGTTAATATAGATATCTTGAAAAGTTAGCAATGTTTAAATTTTTAATATATCCTACAAATTATCACAGTGCTACATGTCACTATGTAGGTGTGCAGTATACAGGAGTTAAATGATTATTTATTATGCATTAGCATGTCATGGCAATATGTGGACGATACAGCTTAAAATATTCGTATGCAATAGAAGAGCCACCAGAGACTGATAATATTGTCATTCGTAGGGTTACACACATGTTAGGTATTCGTGGGGTCACTATCTGCAAGAGATAAACATTAAATGATTAAAAAATACATATTGTTCTCATTGTAAAACAGGCCAGGAATAAATCTAACATCATAGCGAGCACTTATAGGATGTATAACTCAACAAGCTGACGAATATTTCCATGCAAACAATAAAATACATGTTTTTAAAAAGTTGAAAACTTAAAAAAAATTACCAATGCAAAGGCAAATTAATAGCCTTATTTTCAATAAAATATGAATTTGTAACCCTACGAATACACTATTAAAACCTATGAGAAAAACGTTTAGATGAACAAATGATATGAAATCATGATCTTAAGCAAAATGTTCCATGAACATATTGATATTCAACTGCTATTTCCACTCTACGCCTTGAATTGAATGAATTATTATATTTGACCTGTCTTTTTTTGTATAATTTCTGAAAATTGATTGATTGCAGCAGAGTGAAAGTTGGCTACAAATCATTATGTGCAGTATCAAATTTCCGCAACTGTTATTAACCTGTTATAAACATCATCACCTAATTGTTACCACTTGAACTGCTGTACTCTTTGCGACCAGAGTTTTAATTACATTATGACATTTACATATCACTTATATATTACTCTGAGGGTATATCCCCTAGACATGCCCAGAACCCTTTATCGGGCGAGCGAAGGAAAACGCTCTCAATAACCCACCATGCCCTATCACCCCCACCCTCACATCATCATCTGTACATCATTCATCTCATCAATTGACTACAACTTTTTTATCGTATTACAATGTCACTTAAAAGACCTTTTGTGCCGAAAAGTGACGTAAAACAAAGATTTACTACTACTACTCATATATTACTTATATTCGTAGGGTTACTCTGGTGTTCAATAATGAACATGAACTTCATTCCTGCTGCAACTATTAAGAGCTCGCATTTATTTTTTGTGAAAGTTCCACTTGTCTGCGATATAAAACTAAAGCATTCAGGGCTATGCAGCAAGGTCGTTTTTTTGCCGATATGCATCACTTTCGTGGGAATCGATCATATATAATATTATACATAAATACACTTTGCACTGTTTGCTGACAGCTCACATTTTATTGTTAGAAGTTTGCCTTCATGTTGTTCATGCATAATATATAGGCCTACGCATCATTTATTTTGCTCAATAACTTGCATACTTGCATTGATCTTATAGTTTCAGTCATTTAGATAAAACTTTAAATTCGCCCAGAGGCTATGGTACTGGCTATATTCTATACGAGGCCATATATATTAAAACCTTTCATACATTTCATACACATATATACCTTTTAAATTTATATGTAAAACATTTAATATTATACCAACAAAATAAGTAAAACAATTGATATGATCTGAAATAATCTGCAAACCTAAGCTAGAGATTGCCAAAGAATATATAGAATTGCAGTGTACTATATACATGTATATGTATATTTCAGTGATTTTGATTTGTTGTTTTGTTCCAGGCTGATCTGGACCCGTTTTTATGTGTATGTTCGTCCTGTGAGAGATTCTGGAAGGATAATTTTGGTGAATGTGCTAGTCTGTTCACTAAATCTGATAAACTGAGAACTACCAACACCTGTATCATGCAAAAAGACAGGGAAGCCAAAGATAACTCTCAGAACCCGCCCCTCATTAGGACAGGGGACCGTGTCTTAGCTAAAGGGGGATTCAAAGGTAGGGATCAGCAGTGTAATGATAGTTTATAAATATATATATATATCGTATACCATGTATCAGTGTATACTGAACGGTCATTTTTATTATTATTTAGCTTTAATGTATTTAGACCCGGTCGGAGGCCAGTAGCCTATTCAGTTTATTGCACTAATGTTTGTGTCCTAATTTGCGGAAAGAGTGGTATCGTGTGTCGGAAACGGTTGACATTTCTGAGAAGCTGTCCTTATCAATATAAGTGTTCTGTCAAATATAACGTTTGATGTCGCTAGGTCATAAAGTTGCGTATTTAAAAAAGTGTTCAGAAAAAATATATTCACGATTGTATTCGTGATTAAAAGCTTAAAGTGATAAAGTTGGAATGATATTGGCCCAGCGTCACAGATGGTGGCCCAGCATTACATCGTCATTGGGCCAATGTATCGTGTTATCTGGGTAGTGGCTTTTCTGGCGACGGAAGCAGGAAAGTGTCACCCGCATAGTAATCAGGTAATGCGTAGACCCAGCAAACACAGGACAATCACTAGTCTGTGATTTATAACATTCGTCATTTTCGTGATACCTTAAAGGTGTGGTCAACTGTCAAAATTCGCGGGACAAGGGTCCCCCAGAATTCAAAAGTGCCCGTGGGTAGGCCCAGGCCCTATTCCTTAATAATACTAAATATCGTTTCATACCCGAAGCCTCATTGAGAGCAAGTTCGCAAATCACAGCAACTTCATATAAACTTGAGCGACATCTATGAGTTAATAATTCAAAGCCCTTTGCCCTGGCCTCTACTTGGTCGCAGGGTTGCAAACAAACTGACTGTATTACTGCGGGGATGTCGAAACTGGTTGACCTTAAGCTTGTGTTGACACCCAGTGAACACAAAACATTTGTATGACTTTATACAATGTTGGTCCAACGTCGAAGACGTTGGGCCGACGTTGTATAAATGTTATACAAATGTGTTGTGTTGGCTGGGCAGGTGGACTTTCTCTCAAACATAGTACATTTGTCCAATGTCGTTTCAATGTTGGACCAGCGTCGCAGACGTTGGACCAACATTAAAACAATACTGGGTTAATGTATCGTTTAAGTACTATCTTGTAATCAGTTTAGTTGATGATATTAATGCCGTCACCCTGTACAGTAGGTCACTGTATGCCTACAGCCATGTACTCTATATATGCTACTGTAGGCCTACACGTGACGGTCCCACGTATGCCCGTTTTGCAGCTGTATGAATCTTTAACTCTTTCATCCCGTGTTTTACCTAGAGCTGTGAATAGACCATATTTAAAATGGGCTACGTTCAACTCACAACCAGACATGCGTATTCACGACGACATAATGTAACCCTTACAACGTTGAATTAGTTTGTATAAACCATGGAGACCAAAGAGGGTTTTTTCAATTTGAAATCATAATAAATATCTTGGTTAGTTTTTCCGGTTCATTTGAACACCTATGGTATGGGTCTACACCTATTAGAAATATTTTATTCCTTTCAGTGCGGGTACCGTAATTTATACGTCAGAATCTGACGTCCACAGACGTCAGATTCTGATGTATAAATACGGTCCCTGCGCCGAAAGGGTTAAGGTATCACGAAAATGACGAATGTTATAAATCACACAATACTTTGCTGAAATGATTAACAGGTAGTGTGTATCAAAAAAAATAGAATTACACTTTTTGCAGGAAATCACAAGAATTAAAAAAAACACTGTTTAAACGTGGGCTGTTCTGCGTGCTAAGAGTGCTGACCGTAGAGTAGACGGCCCCCGCACTGAAAGAATTAACAATTTATAATGGCCATAACATATGCATAGGTATTCAAATGAAACGGAATAAACTAATTAAGTCATTTATGATGATTTAATATAAAAAACCTTTGGTCTCCATGGTAGATACAATTATATTTCAGCGTCTAGGTTAAAAATCCAGGAACATAAGTATTCCTAAAACCGACATATTTTGTATGCACATATCATTACCCATTTGAGACCATTAGAAATTACATGTATGTATGTTTTTGGTGATTTGAACAGGTACGGTTAAATTTATTGGCCCGCTGAACGATGATGCCATATCACCACCGACCTATGTAGGAATTCAGGCGGATGACAACGGTAAGTCCAAATATTTACTCATGGTATATTGCATTGCATGAGTGTCATCTACCCATTTATTTAGTTATAAAATTTGTTTGAAGTAGACAATCAATAAATAGATCACAGTTTTCGAACGTTTGATCTATAAGTAGTGGTACTAAATTATCTTAGGGTAGATGTTGTTTTATTGCAGTTGGTTCCACGCATAATGGTTTATACAAAGGCAAGCGTTACTTTCATTGTCCTCCTGGTCATGGCTTGATCGTCAAATATAATCAGGTGATGAAGATCGCCCCAGCTGAGAAAAAGCCTGCCGTGAAAGGAAACTCAATGTTCCCGAGTTACCAAGAGATCAAGGCGTCACGCAAAGAACGCAATGAAAAGTAAGGTGCCACCACCCGCCTCCCTCCCATAACAGTAGCTGATCGATTGAATAGTTACATAGTTTGCTGTTTCCATCGTTGCTGGATTGGTAGTGGGCTGTGGCTTTAACCCTCTAGCCTCCAGCTATTTACTCTAATCTTTATTCACATTGAGGGAGGAATTGCTACCGCAATTCCCCCCTCAAGGTGAATAAAAATAGCATGATTTCATAAAATATCGAAGTATAATATTTAAAATTAAATAGCATATCGTCCATATTCTAATGGATTATCCCATATTTTATTTACAAAAATATTCTAAATATGTCATGTGGAGGTTATATGACAAAAGGTTACTTCTAGAGTTGCATTGGTTATCTGCAGTGCTCACTGCATTCTCCACTGATTGTCGCATTGCCGACCAAAAATAAATCTAGAGTAATTCTATAGGTTAAACAATAAAAGTTGACTAATTATTCAAATAATATGGGGGTTATTGTCACATATATATATATATGAGAATGCATTAACAAGCATGCTTTATTATATGACGCCTGACCTTGTGATTCTAAATTATATTCACAACATTATAAGTCATAATGTACCAAGTAACTCACTATAACTCAACCACGATACTTCTCTAAAACATGTTAATACAATAATCTTATTACAATAATGTCGGTTATCATTGCACTTTCCCATAGATTATGTATTCATTTATTTCATGTGTGAGCTCACAATTAAATATATATATTTTTCTATCTGACTGATTTCACCAAATAATTCACGGATAAATATTGTTGAGTGTAATTTCGTGGATTTACAGTCTAAACCCAGGGTAGAGTCATTTACTCACTAATAATAGTTGATTATGTTGTTCTGAGGTATGACCGACCGAAGAAATAAAAAACTTTGTTATGATGATGTTTTGGAACATATTCATAAACTACAAGTGCTACACCTAATTTTTTTTTATAATACTGTAATACTGAATTTCAAAAAAATCACCTGGATATAGGTTTAGTTTCTTATGATGATATATTGACAGAGATCCATCATGGAACATTGGACCTCCTTACAATAAACCTATTACGCAGGATCCACTTGACAAATCAGACAAATCTGACATGGCTGTCAAGGTGAGTATTCACATTACGGACTGCGACCCAGCAAACACAAGACATTGAGCCAATAGTGGTTTAACCCTTTAAGCCCTCACGATGCATTAAGGCATCATTTTACATCCCTGGAAACAGACTTAATTTTCCTACAACCAAGGGTTGTAGATCGAAAATTTCCATGAAACTGGTTTACCAATACATGCCAATTTTTTTTAATTTTTAAACCACATCAAATCATCTTCATCCACTACAAGTCGAGAATTGCGACAGCAATTCGCGGCTTGTAGTGGATGAAGATGACAATGGTAAATACAGGCTTGAAAGGGTTAACCCATAAAGCGCTAAATTTTGTTTATAAACCATGGAAAATAAAGGTTGTTTTCAATTTGAAATCATCATAAACGTCTTAGTTAGCTCTTCTGATTCATTTGTTATGGGCCTATAACCATTATAAATATGTTTACTCTTACAGTGCGGGGATCGTCAGAATCTGACGTCTATAGACGTCAGATTCTGACGTCTAAAGTCGATCACCGCGCTGTAAGGCCTAATGTTGGTTCAGTGTCGTAGCATTGGTTTAAAGTCTTCAGTTTGCTGGAGAGCAATTATTTCTGTACATTATTGAAAAAATATATATTTTAGTCCATTCCGAAAGATCTTAGAAAAACATTTAATAACTCTTCTTTAATTCTTTATAACTCTTCTTTAATTCTTTATCGTATTGATGTTGAAATTTGCGCAGGTACACTCAAAATGATATTTCAATCCTTTTGTCTTGTTAATATTAGGATAAGCGACCAGTGAAACTAAATTTGTATTTATTATTATACTCTTACTGTAAATTATCTCAGGATGCTAAGAGGAAAGAGAACCAGAGACGAAAACAGGCTGTGCAAGCTAGTCGTCAGGAAACGAATATACCCTTTCTGGAAAACCAGCCAGAAAAGAATATTTCCAAGTGGAAACACAAGTTCGGAGGAGACGAGAGAGCAGAGCACATGTCTAAGACATTACAGATGCTTCGTGAAGCTTATCGCGAGGGTCTGCAGTACCAGAAGCAGGAGGAGGCTGGCACACAATCCGATAAGGATGAGGATGCTGATGACGAGGATGACAGTGTGAGAGGTGATCATGAGGGGCATGAGAGGAAAAAGACAGTCCGCATAGGAGGAAAGCCAAGGAGATACGTGTACAGTCCAGATATATAAAACGTCATAGGTGCTGTAACATGCCTAGTAAACGCAGGAGATACGTCTGATGTTCACATACATAGAACGCCCTATGTGCTATAAGAGGTCGTTCAACAATTACGTAACTCTTTTTTGGACGATTTTTGACCCCCCTTCGTAACGCTTTTTAACGTTACTTTGACTACGCTCCGTAACGCAAACCTCCACCCCCCCCCTTCCCCCTCTAAGCGTTACGTAATTGTTGAACGGCCCCTGACACACCTAGGAGATACGTGTACTGTCATGATATATAAAATGTTCTATGTGCTGTAACATGATACCCAGTAAACACAGGAGATACATGTACTTTCCAGATACATATAACGTCCTATGTGCTGTAACACACCTTGGAGATACGTGTACTGTCCAGATATAAAACGTCCTACCCAGCAAACAAGAGACAGTGAACCGATGCTGTTTTAATGTTTGGCCAGCGTCGCTGACGATGGTCCAACATCAAATCAGCATTAGTTTTATTGCTCTTGTTTGTTGCGATGTGCTGTAACCATGGTAACATACCTAGTAAACCCGGGAGATACGTGTAATGTCCAGATATATAAAACGTCCTATGTGTTATAACATACCAAGGAGATACGTGTACAGGTGTCCTGTCCAGATATATAAAACGTCCTATGTGCTGTAACATACCTACACAGGAGATAGTGTTTTGTCCATATATAAAACCTCCCATGTGCTATAACACAGTAAATATCAGCCGTTCAACCAATGATGGTTTAATTTGGAGTAGCGTCTGAGCCACTGCTTGATGTTTTGATGGCGCGTGTTTGCTGTGAAAGATCCCCAGCAATTGGTTGTTTTTATAAGTACTTTTGTCTTTAACAATTGGTTGTTTTTATAATTATAGGAAATGCACATGTAAATTAAGAGATACTTGTTTATGTAGAACTGGTTATTAGAACCGGCTTACGGCCGGTATCCTATTAGGTTTATTTTGCCTGATTTTGTGTCCTATTCAGGGGAAAGAGGGGTACTGTGTGTGGGGAACGGTTAACATTTCTGTACACCAGTCCTTAGGCAATATAACGTTTCAGGTCATTAGTTTAAGTACTTTTGTCTTTAACAAGTGTTGAAAAAAATATTCACGATTATATTTGTGGTTGAGAGCTTAAAGGGTTTTGGTTGGAAAAATGTTGGCCCAGTAATAAATCAACATTGGGCCGATGTACCGTGTTATCTGGTGTTTCTGGCGCCGGGATGTTAAAGCGTCACCAGCATAATGCAGCCGTCAGAAAACATGGTACAATCACCCAATGCTGTTTCAATGACGGGCGAGCATCGAAGACTGTGGGTCAACATTGAACCAGCATTGGTTAAATGCCGCGTGTTTGCACAAAGTATACAACAGACCCAGTGATAGATTAGTGTTGGGCCAGCGTCGTAGACAATTGACCGGCATTGAACCAGCAATGAACTGCAACACTAAAAACTAAAAATAACCCAACAAAATTCAAAATGGCCGTCAAAAAAAATTAGGAAACTTAGCCCAAACATTTTTGCTACTAGAAAAGTCACAATTCACCTCTAGTATTCACGATTATAGCTTAAATAGTTTAATATGGCAACATTTATCGAACATTGGCTCAAGGTATCATGCTGGCTGTTCTATGACTGGACCGACCATGCACTGGACTGATGCTTAGCCATCCTCTGGGACGCTGGCCCAACATTGAACTGGCATGGGATGGGTTTATAGGTGTATACTCTGATACATTGTAGAGACACGTGACACCCAGCCAGCATGATTCACTGCCCAGTGTTCAATGGATATTGGCGAGCGCCAGCAGTCCAGCATTGAACCGGCATTCATCGGGTTAGTATCGTGCTGACTTCTAGTGCACTGCTGCCTGGGACTTGCATGATCAACAGAACATCCTTTTCCAGTTTGTTCAATATATGATAAAATATTTTGAGTTAGAGCTTCCATAATTCGTATACACAGAAGCTCAGACCAATTTTATGGTCAACACTGGTCAAGGTCAGAAGATTTTGTAACTCGTACCAAGTTTCCTGGTCAATATTTTTATGGTTTAACCCTTCATTTTTTCTTCATTTTTTAAGCCTGATAAGTGCATCTGAGGAAACTGCAAGTCGAGCTCACAGATGAATGCCCTTGACCAATTTTCCTGACCAAAGTCACAGAATAAGGTCATTAAAATATCTTTTATGAACGATACATTTTCAATCGTTGGTCATATTTGTGCAGATGCATCGTATCAGAAATGCATAATATTTTCTGATCTTATCCAAATAGGCCTAGCCTACATTGCAAGCTCGATGGCACATGACCCATTTCAAGGATAAGGGTCACGTGCAGTAAATTGTCTCAATTAATTGCAAGCACAATATTTAAATGGTTCAAGTCGGTTGCGTATCAGAAAGTAAATAAAGGGGGTGCTTAAATATATGGGAAAAGCCATTTCACAGGATAGCCCAGAAATGTTTTGGACAAAATTAACACCAACTGATGCGATTGCGTGGTATATCGCTGTGAAATTAAGATATGAGAGAATGGACAATCTTGATAACTCTGCAATTTTAATAGTATCCCCTGGTTATACAGTCGTATTTGACACCAAGACCAAGGGCATCTGAAAGAACGCATGGTGTTCAAATGTGACATCCCATCGAACACGAGGCATGCACAAATTATGGTTCAATGTGGTTCAATGTCTGCGACGCTGCTATATTCAATATTGTGGGGAGCCTCCGTGGAAACGTGCTCGGTCCGCCTCAGACCGCCAGCGCTCGAATTTCGAATCCTGTGTCTGGAGGGCAGTGTCATCTCATTCACATGACCCTCCTCTGTATGGTTGGCCATCACCCTCATGAGTAAATAAACCTTCTGAGGATAATTAAAAACTTTCCGCGGATAATTAAATACCTTCCGCGGACAATTAAAAACCTTCCGCGGAAAATTATAACCTTCCGCGGATTATTAAAAACCTTCCGCGGAGAATTATAACCTTCCGCGGATAATTAAAAACCTTCCGCGGATAATTAAAAACCTTCCGCGGACAATTAAAAACCTTCCGCGGAGAATTTAAAATTAATTCTCCGCGGAAGGTTTTAATTATCCGCGGAAGGTTTTTAATTCTCCGCGGAAGGTTTTTAATTGTCCGCGGAAGGTTTTTAATTATCCGCGAAAGGTTTTTAATTATCCGCGGAAGGTTATAATTCTCCGCGGAAGGTTTTTAATTGTCCGCAAAAGGTTTATAATTATCCGCGGAAGGTTTTTAATTATCCGCGGAAGGTTTTTAATTATCCGCGGAAGGTTTTTAATTATCCGCGGAAGGTTTTTAATTATCCGCGTAAGGTTTTTAATTGTCGGCGGAAAGTTTATAATTATCCGCGGAAGGTTTTTAATTATCCGCGGAAGGTTTTTAATTATCCGCGGAAGGTTTTTAATTATCCGCGGAAGGTTATAATTCTCCGCGGAAGGTTTTTAATTATCCGCGGAAGGTTTTTAATTCTCCGCGGAAGGTTTTTAATTGTCCGCAGAAGATTTATAATTATCTGCGGAAGGTTTTCAATTATCCTCGGAAGGTTTATTTACTTATGAGGGTGATGGCCAACCTTACCGCTGGATCGGTTCTGCTGGTCCGATTCAGCATATATATGCACAAAGGAGGCCTAAAACCCAATTCATTTCATTTCTTTTTGCGTCGCTAGCCTTGGCAGTGACGTCTCGTGTTCGATCTTGGATTCACCCCGAATGGTTTTATCAGCATCATCACATTTACTTTACTATTCACTTTAACATGTTTATTGCAAAAGCATTCTAACCTCAGAATTTTTTTCCTGAGCGACATCTATGTGTGAAGGATGTTGCAAAAGCTATTATTATGTGTGAAGTGGGATATTTTATTATCAGATCCCAGCAAACATGAGACGTTGGGCCAATGTTTGCTCAATGCTGGGCCGTCATCGTAGACGGTGGCCCAACAATGCTTAAACATTGGGTCAAGTCCCGTGTTGCTGGGATCTGTTTTACTTAATTTATATATCTGTTTCTTATCTGTGATCTGTATACTATAACAGGATTTACGAAAACCATTATCCTACTGTTTCATTGTACTGTATTATATATAGAAACATATGCATAGTTCAGTAACAAGAAAAACATAATTATGCAATGCTAATATTTATGGGTAGAATTATATTTTACATGTCGCCTACATGTATATTTTTTCATGAATGGTACTGGTGTAATAACAGATATGATGTTCCATTATTATGTTGTACCACATACGATGTCTGTAGATGTGTTGTTTCTAGAGTAAATTTAATGACTTAGCAGGTGATATTTCTCCATATATTTGACATATGCCTACATGTTATATCTTTCTTTTTTGCTTCTATATTAGTTGTTCCACTATAATCTTTCATTTCTTTCTTCATCATGCATTTATTCTTTGCTATTTAGAGTAAACATTTTCGTAATAAATGCAACTCTGATAGCAAAAAATTTATTTCTTGCATAATATTGCTTACATTGTGTTACTCATTACTGACAAAGTGTATATTTTAGAGACTTATTGAAGCATTAGCCTTCATTGTAATTATTGAATACTGTATTTGATAAACACTAAAAATGTAGTGATGAATACATTGGTTGCTGTTATTAATATTATTACTCCGATACTGTACTAACATTTGATCAATGATCTGGGATATTTAATTATACAGAATTTTGAATAAGTTTGTACTCGATAAGTGACGTGTTGTCATAGTGCACACATCAGGAATATAACCGTCGTATAGCCTACGAATGGGGTGAGGTTGGGTGGGAAGGGGGGGGGGTGTGGTGTGCGGGATTGTCACATGCTAATCTTGATAACACTCTAAAACACCCTGAGGGGAAAGTTAAGTCATCAATAGTTGGGAGGCTATAAATAAAGAAACACTGAAAAAATACACGTCACTACGAAAGTCTATATTATTTACCTATTTAGTGTTCTATCCACTTTTACGTGAGCCGTGTTCTAAAACTAATTAAGTTGAGCTAAGCTGCTAATGCACTACAGGCATGTAACTCGGTGAACAGTACAAACGAAATCAGGCAGACTAATTTCGAAAAAAATACAGTTGAGGTTTCAAATCACAGACATGTCGAAAAATTAGATTGCAAATTGTACCCCCCCACCCCCCCCCCCTCAATGAAAAGCTAGATCCGCCACTGAGTGCGATGTGTCGCGTCGAGAAACGACAGCGATCAAAATGTACTGGTTAGTATTTGTGAAGAATTATAGTTCTGTAACGTTTCTCTATTTTGCTTGCTAGGGTTTAAAATTAGTCAGCTAGGCGTTGTATTGTGATGCATCAGCATAAGAGCATGGTGGAGTTGATACCCATGTATTTCATATCTAGGCACAGCAGAGTGGAAACAGAGTGCAAACACGCCGATTCGCTTATCAACCCTCAACCCGCTAATTATTTGTTTTCAATTTTCACCCACCTGAAATTATCTCTCCTAAGAAACTTCCATTTTAACCCTCTGTGCGCCCCATGAGGAAGCGTAGGGCTGGCAAACAAAACTTCAGGCAGGTTTTACCCTGGGCAAGTAATGCAGCCTACCCCAGGTATCCTAATTCTTAGAAATTCCCACATTGTTCTGTGCAAATGGCCTCATAATGATGGCCTCTAGAGCTTCGCCATAGGGCAGTGGACATTGTCTGGTTTCAATTGTTTTTTACAGAAAATTAAAAAATGGCACCTGCATGTGTAAAAATTGTCAGAAGAATCCACAGCACGCCTGTTCAACTAACCTTTCCAATCATTTGTTACAACAATTATGAAATTAAAGGTGGCACCATTTGTCGTAATTGCGAGAAACCTAATGATGGGAACAAATTCCAAATTCACATAAATCCTGAAAAAAAGCGAAAAACCCAATCAAAAGGAGTTTTTGTGATGCACCTACTTGGGTCATTTTTCCGCATTTATGGTCATTTTAGTGACATTGTGATATGATAAAAACAGTTCCGTCCGTTGATTAAATGAATGATGTACACATGATGCTGTGAGGGTGGGGTGATAGAGAGCATGGTAGGTTTTCCTTCACTCGCACCATAAGGGGTTCGTCTGGCCATGTCTAGGCAGTCGGGGATTAACCCCCAGATCTGCTCAGACTGCCGTAGACTTGGGTTTTGCTATACAAGACAATGCTCCGCTATCCTCGGGTCGGATAGTTCACAGAGTAACCATAGCTAAGGCTGACTCCATTCATCCCACGTGAAATATCAAGCACTCTATTGCCGGTAGGCCTTACCATGTCCAACACCACTGATGCTGGAGATATACATTGGCACTGTTGTTGAACGGGGAAACCAACATGTCTTGTGGCTCGTTTATCTCTGACGTGATGTGGAATTTTCAGCAATGACGACACAGTGCATTTGGTCTAATGGCATGGTGGTGTGTGCCACCATTCATTAAGCAATGCACCACAATGCAAAATGTAATGTAGGCCTACCATAACATACAATGCTATGTATCCCACCACCACGCACAATGCAATGTATCATAAAGCACGTTGCAATGTAACCACCACAACGCACAACGAAATGGACCACAACGCACAACCACAACGCACAATCCAATGTACCACAACACACAATCCAATGTACCACAAAACACAATGCAATTCACCACAGAGCACAATCCAATATATTAAAAAGCACAAACCAATGTAGGCTACTACAACGCACACTGCAATGTATCATATTACACAATGTAATGTATCACAACGCACAATGCTATGTACCACAAAGCACAATGCAATTCTCCACAAAGCACACTAGAAACTATTACAAAGCACAATGTAGTGTACCACAAAGCACCACAAGTAATTCATCACAAAACACAATACAATTGATTACAAAGCACAATGTAATATACCACAACGCACAAGGCAATGTACCACAAAAAACAATGCAATGTACCAGAACACACAATGCAATGTTCCACAACGCACAGTGCAATGTCATACAACACGCAATGCAATGCAACAACGCACAATGTAATGCACAGCAAAGCACAATTGAATTTTGAAACTGATCGGATTTCATTAGTTATAGTAGTAACGAAGTCTAAACTGATAGCATAACAACTTAATCTCCCTGCATGGTGGTCTTTGTTTATGTCACACAATCTGATGTAAACTATGATCATTTCTGGATATCAAGCTGTGGGTCGCGCCAGCTCCACAGTTTAATTAGAGACCTGTGGCTGTTTAGTCCTATATTATACTTCCTGGTTAGTGTCAGAGAATGTGTCAGACTGTGATAGGTTCTAGTGATAACGGAGCATGTAACTTGAAGATAACTATCGACTGCTGTTCTTATCGCCGAGTTTTGGATTGTTCTGACAGTTGTTTATTTGTTTGAAATAACAACTGCTGAATCCAAGTTCCGGCTTCAAATTGAAAAACATTTTTATATAAAATATACGCCTCGTTTTTTTTGTGTTTGTCCTCAAAATGTTGTACAAAGGACAGGACACGAATTAGTATATATAAATAAATAAATAAAATATGAAACCTATTATGAACAGTTTATTAACGATTAAAATAAACAAAACGATTACGTCCATGGATGTCTGACACTATGGCAAAAAGTAATTAAAACGTCGATAGAAACTAAAATATGCATGTTTTGTAAAACATTTTCATGCGTTTGATATATGTAGGCCTATTGATGCAAATTATAATTTAAATTTAAAATATATAATGTGTTTATTATTTGTATATATTGTCCCATGTAGTTATTTTAATTAATTGTCTTGCATCAGGTAAATCTAATTTGCGAGTAAAATTTGTGAATTAGTGGCACCGTGCGGCAAAACTATAGTCACTTTAGTCAAAAAACTAACTGGAAATAAAAGCATATAGGCCTACTGTAGATCTGGTAATAGTCGCGATGTTTTAAATTTAGCGAGGAGAACAAACTCGCGAATTCAAGCATCACGCGGAAATTATTATTATGGTATAGCGCTACTAGAGACAAATGAAAATTCTAAACCTCTTGAAATTTAAAACACGCGAAAATTATCAGATTTACAGTATGCGACCATTAAACCAAGACCTGTCCTGTTGTGGTACGTGAATCTTGATAAACGTTTCACCCTGTGATTCGTTGTTTTTCAACTCAGCTTTGAGTGAGCCAGCTCCTCACCCACAATCCATGCCAACATCATTTTATCGACGTACATGTAGGGGAGACCGGGGCACCACGGACACCTATTTTTCATATTGGATTTGCTTCAAATATTTTTGTAGCACATTACGTATTATCGACCAATAGCTAACACTGGAATAAACTAATGTCTGACTGGAATATAATGCATGCATTCATGTTGGATGTTACTTCAAAATCAATTTTAAAAAAATCGAGCAAATGTCTATGGTGCCCCGAGCTCGGGGCACCATAGACATGGGGGTGGGGTACAATGGACATGTCTACAGGCATGTTGTAGGGACTTCTTGTCTCAATCAACAAACCCATTTTTAATAGTGAAATGAAAAATATAAAAGTAATATTTGAATGCAGAATTCTTCATTTTGGGGGTAGCGAGATTTAAAAATATATACTTTCTCTGAAGACGGGGCACCATGGACAATAATGCCAATAATGGGGCACCATGGACATGTCCATGGTGCCCCAAAACATGTCCATTGTACCCCGTCCATGGTGCCCCAGCATGACGATTTTTATAAGTGTAGCTTTAACTAGCCTCAGATAGAATCTTCCATTTTCGCCCATGGTTCCTGAAAAAACACAATTTTCACTAGGTACTATGTGCTTCTTCTTTTAACTTATTTCCAAGGAGTCTTGGATGTATTACCAAAATCCGTGTATCCCAAAAAAATACTTTAACCCTTCAAAAACACATATTTTGCCATAGCTTACACAAGCCTTGATGAATCACCACCAATTTTTCTGCTGAAATAGAACAGCTTCAAAACATTCCTTAGAGAGCTCTTTTGGTAAAATTGGACAACGCACTTGGCCGAAAAGACAGATGTTCATGGTGCCCCGATGTCCATAGTGTCCCGGTCTCCCCTAGTGTAATGATCCAATTATCTACACTCTACAAATTCAAATAGATTTGTTGCTCCTAGTATAAAAACTTTATATCTAGCCTAGCCTTATGGAACGCCCTGCCTGTGCCAATACGAAATGCTGAAACAATTTTAACATTCAAGAAATTACTAAAATCTCCCCTACTTCATCTGTTTTTTCCCACCCTAGTTCCTCAGTAGCTCCCTGTTGACGAACCTGTTTTGGCCTCGATTATGACACAGCTGAGCTCGGTCCGCTGATTATATAGGCGCTAGGGAAGTTCTATTGATTGATTGAATGTAAAATGAAGATCTAAATCAATGCCTAAATGTAGGCGACATGTTGTTGATTTTAATAAACCCCTTAATGGCTTAATAAATCGGGCAGAATCGTCAATATTAGTATCCAAAGGAATGGGCCAACCTTAAAACGAATATTAATTCAATGTCATTTGTCACGTGACCCCCCCCCCCCCTGGATCCGCCCCTGGAATGCCTAATTGTAGGCGAAATGTTATTGATGTTACTAAACCCAAAGGAATGCCCCAACCTTATACGAAGATGATTCAATATCATCTGCTGTAGGTCAATGTCATTTGTCGCATGGAGGATTTCCTCCTACAATGGATTGAGATTAATATTGCAGTTGTTTTCACAAAAAAAATTCTGCCAAAATCCTTGCTTTATCAGAAAAGGTGTAAAAAGGTAGGAAATGGGTACAATCATCATGTCTGCCCCTTATATCATACATTCACAGTGAGCAGGACTATTCCATTTAGCAGGGGATCTCGAGACCCTCTAATAAGACATATATGTTCACTGCACATAACTCCCTATGCAATATTTCCGTTGAATTTTCAGTTAATTCCCAACTAAACTTCATAACATTTTCCAATTTTAGTTCATGGTCTTTTGACAGCAACCTTGATAATTTCATAATTTCAAGAAAATTAAGTGAGCATTTCAGAAATCGGACAATTTGCATGGAGAAATCAGCCAGCAAACATTCTGCCCTGGATCAAAAAGACTAGAAGTGCATAAATTGTTTCAAATTAAAGACAATGGACATATATATTGTGAAAACTAAAACATTTTCGTTCTTGGAGTGTACCACCTGTGCATGCATGATGTAAATGCATTTCATTAATATAAATCATTTTAATCATTTAGAATAAAGTTGGAAATAGCGTGCATAATTACCACAGCGGGTATTAAAAAATGCATATTGCATAAATGTAATGCTTCTCGGAGCAAAAGTTGATTTAATATTGAACCAGCTTCACGGATAATGAGCCAACATTAAGCTGACATTGGCTCAATGTTTTGTGTTGATTGGGTAGACACGTGCCATCGATGTGAAATTAGATAAAATATGTGGTTTTTTTATTTTAGCTGTGTTATATCTATTTGGGTGTTTGAATGAGTGAAGGCAACATTCCGATAGATTTTAGAAACATCCGTTGGCAACGTAATTAGGTTTCCAAAAAACCGGATTATGACAAAATGTCGGTCATTACATTTTTGTCTTTTAGATCGACCCGTTTTATAACGGACTGGTCATATTTGACAGGAATAGGACATGAGTAACCAATTTTATTATTTTTTTTAATTTACCAGCCGTAATCTATGACAAAACGTTTTTAGCTCGTATTAGGAGGAGTATGTAAGGTCTCAGATGTATCACATCGTCAAAGACGTTGCCAGTTTAATTAGAACGTCATTAGAAAATCACCGTTTTTCCAACGGGCCACAAATTTCAAAACAGGAAGGGTCAACACAGCTGAACTTGGCCGATTGACATCGCCAAAATACACAGGCAATATCCACGGGATGTTCGTGGCTGCCGCTGGTGTAGTGACAAAAAGGAAGGGATTATCCTCAATGTTGACCCTTTCAAAAAATA
This sequence comes from Flabesymbios commensalis, assembly GCA_964017125.1. Lineage (NCBI taxonomy): Eukaryota > Metazoa > Annelida > Polychaeta > Terebellida > Flabelligeridae > Flabesymbios > Flabesymbios commensalis. The sequence goes on along the minus strand of OZ024909.1, from coordinate 67,537,184 downwards.
AAAATAAACATCGGAACCTTCATCTAGAACCTCAGCAGGCAGGTTTTATAGTCAATCCCAATGGAATTTGACAAATTCATGGTTGTCCGAAATTGTATGAACATTCCGAAATCCACACTTATCTGGTACATATCTCTCTCAAATGGAGGGTGGAGAAAGATAATATAGATTTACGATGATATAAGCCTGAATAACACAATTTTACACTTTGAAACTTTTGGGGAATGGGCCTTGAGGCTCATACGAAATAGTGTACGTATTGTGGGTAATATTAATTATCAAATAAATGTCTATAAAGAGAATTCCGCTATCGTCAAATAATTTTGATCAATTAATTAAAATATCAGATGACTTATTTTCCATTGTAAGCCGGGAATTATCTTGGGTGGTAAAATTTTTTTTCTTCTTTAAAGATCGACTATATTACTCAAATTGCCCTGGATATGCTGTCAAATCATGATGTTTAAGGTAGACACCTATATTTTAAGAGTATTTTCAGAGATACAACAGTACTATGAATCGGCATCTTTGTTGTGGGATCAGCCGCCACTCAATAAACAAAGTTACGGGCTAAAACAATTCTCAACTAGGCCCTAGGGTAGTGGTTAGCACCGCTGCCTTTCGGGGTTCGGTTCCCGGTCTCGGCGGTTAAAGAAACAAAATATGTTTCTTCCCCATCCACGTGTGAAAGTCAATATTGTGGGGAGCCTCGGTGACCGAGAGGTAGCGTGCTCGGCCTCAGACCATCAGGGCTCGAATTTCGAATCCTGTGTCTGGAGGACAGTGTCATCTCATTCATCTCACCATCCTCAGGAGGTTCTCCTGGCCCAGTTTAGCCTATATGTGCACAAAGGTGGCCTAAAGCCCGATTCATTTCATTTCATTATACTTGGAAATGTCAGAATAAGTCGCAATTTTGCCAGAGATAACGCAGTGTTGGATAACGGTGTCTATGGATGGGATGACAAATCTGCGTTTGTTAACACCGGGAATTGGCCCAACGTCCTCCCAGAGTTCAGCCATCATGTCCCAAAATTGATGTATCAGCAGCAACCCGTGGTTGGAGGTGGAGGGCTATTGAGGGTGGGGTGGAGGGAGCTGGTGGGCGGGCTGGAGCTCTGATTACAGTTATGTAAAACTAGCTAGCTAGCTCCCAGCAAACACGACACAATGAACCAATGCTGGGTTACTGTTGGCCCATTTGGCCCATTTGTTTTGTCACACCAGGATCTGTGTTGTTTACTCTGGTGTTGCTCAGTCATCATTCCATCCAGGCGTCTACATCCTCAGAGCAACCTCCTTGCTCAGAGTGTGACGCCCACCCAATGCTGGCTTAATGTTGGAACGCCTTCGCAGACCACGGACCAACATTAAGCCAGCTTGGATCGTGTTTGCTATGTACATCCTGAATGGCGGGGAATCCCCACAAACTTTGCAAACCAATGAGAGAGAGTGTAGGTCTTTATATTACTTCCTCGTTACAGCTGCTGGAGACTGGGCCTGAGTGCCGTGTGCATGTATTAGCACTCGCAAAGATTATATATTATAGGGAGCCTCCGTGACAGAGATGTAGCGTGTTCGGACTCAGACCGACAAGGCTAGAATTTCGAATTCTGTGTCTTCTCATCCACCTTTTTGAGCATTTCGCAAAATATTTTTGTGACAAAATCAGAACGATCCGGGCCAATTTTTCAAATCAGGTGGATGATGTACCATCTGTTCAGAAGCCTAAAATAAGAAATAAACTTTTTAATTTAGAACCAGCATCAGGGGACGAGGTCAGGATGATCGTTATGAAGTCTGCATCAAAATCATGTGACCTTGATCCGATTCCAACGAACATCCTTAAAGCCTTGTTGGATATTTTAATCAAACCCATAACAACTATAATTAATTTATCTCTAGAATCTGGAACTTTCCCACTGTCATTCAAAGAGGCTCATGTCACACCTTTACTAAAGAAATCAAACCTTCCTGTTAATAACCTCAAAAATTATAGACCAGTCTCCAATCTAAGTTTCATTTCTAAAATTATTGAAAAAGTTGTTTCCAACCGTTTACAAGCTCACATAAACTCCAACAAATTGAACAATCCAATGCAGTCTGCGTACCGGAAATTCCATTCCACTGAGACAGCCCTTTTAAGAGTTCACAATGACATCTCAGTTTCTCTTGACAAGGGCCTTGTCACAGCTTTGACTTTACTTGATTTGTCGGCGGCGTTCGATACCATCGACCACAACACTCTAACAAATAGACTAGCTGAGTGGTATGGTGTCTCTGGAATGGCTTTGGCTTGGTTTAAATCCTACCTTTGTGGCAGGCATCATAAAATTAAAATTGACAAATCTTTTTCTGACTCTAGTTTGCTTGAGCATGGAGTGCCGCAGGGTTCTGTACTTGGCCCTCTGCTTTTCAGCTTGTACACCGCTCCTCTAAGCACCATTATTTCAAGTTATGGATTGAGTCATCACTTATACGCCGATGATACACAAATTTACATCTCCTTAACAGGTGACACAGCTACCGAGTCATTAAAAATGTTCAAGAGCTGTATTACCGGGGTATCTGCTTGGATGGCTCAATCCAAACTAGAACTCAATCCTAGCAAGACTGATTTTCTTCTCATTGACTCGAAATCACAGAGGGAGAAATTTATTAACCTTTTCCTCCTTGCGGTGTTGGACAATGAGATGAATCCAGCAGATTCCGCAAGGAATTTGGGTGTCTTTTTTGACAGTGGTTTGAATTTTCGTCAGCACATTTCACAGGTGTCCAGTTCCTGTTTTTATCACATTAGATATCTTAAACGCATCAGAAAAAAAAGTCTACCTCTAACTTTAGCAAAACAAATTGCAGTGGCACTGGTGACAAGCAAACTGGACTACTGTGACTCCTTATTACACAAAATTCCAGCTAAAGATCTACAGAAATTACAGCGTGTTCAGAACTGTTTAGCAAGGGTTGTGACAAAGGCTCCTCGTTTCACTCGCTCTATTCCTCTATTTAAATCTTTACATTGGCTTCCAATCAAGTTTAGAATACAATTCAAAATATGTACTTTTGTATTTCGTTGTCTCAATGGTGGTCAGCCATCTTATTTATCTAGCCTTCTTTTTTTCTGCAGACTCGGTAAAACATCTGCGATCAAACAACACAAATAAGCTCAAAGTACCACGTATCAGAACTAAGTTCGGTGCGCGTGCCTTTTCTGTTTCTGGTCCTACTCTCTGGAATTTACTGCCTGCACACCTTCGTGGAGCTAAAAATATTTCCTCTTTCAGAAAACTTTTAAAAATGCATTCCCCTGATGACGACCATGCTTATTTCCCTCGACTCTTCTTTGGAATTTGATAAGGATGGATTGCGCCTCTGAGCTCGGCCCTCCGAGGAGTTAGGCGCTATAGAAGTTTTCATTTCATTTCATTGATTTCACCATCCTCAGGAGGTTCTCCTGGCCCAGTTTAGCCTATATGTGCACAAAGGTGGCCTAAAACCCCATTCATTTCATTATTCATTTGATTTGCATTTTAAAGAATTTGTTTAGTTGTGTATGCATATTTTTGGTGTTATTCATCTTATTCAGAATATAAAAACGAGTTTATTTTAAAACTGTAATTTTCTTCTATTCGCATTACCCAAAAAATGATAATATAATTTGACCTTTTTTAATTCACCTCCCAGCAAACACAAAACATTTGTATAACATTGGCATATATGGTAATACAGTACGCAACGAATTTAACGAATAAAGCGTTAGCCTTCAGACAATTACATTTTTCATATTGGACATGTGCTGTACTCGCAATTTAGGCCTACTGCCCGAAAAATTAACAACGATAGTATTTTCTCACACGATCACAAAAACAAAACTGCCCGTGAACAAGATACGTTGACTCCATGTTGGATTAATGCCGGTGGGCCAGCACATAAGTTCAATATTCGGTGAACATCGGTCCGTTTATGGCATGTATGGGCTGATACTGACATATACGTCTCATGGTAAAAACCACGAGAATAAGTGAGATAATCTGATACAGCGGCGAGGCAGTAAACAGAAAAAGTTGATCCAATACTGGCGCAATGCTGCATGGTTCACCTGCTACAAAGCTGGCCCAGCATCGACCCGTCAATAGGTCAAAGTCTCGTGACGCTGCTTACCACGCACAGCTTCCTTGTCTGCTCCACACTGCCTTCTAAGATGTAGACATCCTGTACGAACAAGATAAATAGAGGAATTTTCGCTCTGGTTGTAACAAATACGTAGACAATAATTATGCAGTCATAATTTCAAATGACATTTTTGGTAGTATTACATGTAGGCCTAAAAGTACTATTTGGCGCCCCCCCCCCCCCTGGATCCGTCACTGGAAACTATACAAAACTTAAAATTCTTATACAAAACATAATATTTTTATATTTTGAATGCAAACACGGGACATCGACCCAATGTTGGATTAATGTTGGTCCACCGTCTACGAGGCCGGACCAATGTTTATCAAACATCGGGTCGGTGTCTCGTGTCTGCTGGGTAGGATCGGTCCCATTGCCATGGTAACCAGCTATTACAAAATGCATTGTCTAAGAGGAGTCGATGACGTAGGACCTGGGGCACATCCCACAAAGAATCTTAAAATTAAGATTATCTTAACTTTCTCTTATTTGCATTAGAAAAGTTAAGATCATCTTAACTTTTCTAATGCAAATAAGAGAAAGTTAGGATGATCTTAATTTTAAGATGTTTAGTGAAATGGTCCCCTAGAATATTATACACCTTCTGGGTAATATCAAGGGCCCCAGCCCTAGAATATTATACACCTTCTGGGTAATATCAAGGGCCCCAGCCCTAGAATATTATACACCTTCTGGGTAATATCAAGGGCCCCAGCCCTAGAATATTATACACCTTATGGGTAATATCAAGGCCCCAGCCCCAGAATATTATACACCTTCTGGGTAATATCAAGGGCCCCAGCCCTAGAATATTATACACTTTATGGGTAATATCAAGGCCCCAGCCCCAGAATATTATACACCTTCTGGGTAATATCAAGGGCCCCAGCCCTAGAATATTATACACCTTCTGGGTAATATCAAAGGCCCAGCCCTAGAATATTATACACCTTCTGGGTAATATCAAGGGCCCCAGCCCTAGAATATTATACACTTTATGGGTAATATCAAGGCCCCAGCCCCAGAATATTATACACCTTCTGGGTAATATCAAGGGCCCCAGCCCTAGAATATTATACACCTTCTGGGTAATATCAAAGGCCCAGCCCTAGAATATTATACACCTTCTGGGTAATATCAAGGGCCCCAGCCCTAGAATATTATACACCTTCTGGTTAATATCAAGGGCCCCAGCCCTAGAATATTATACACCTTCTGGGTAATATCAAGGGCCCCAGCCCTAGAATATTATACAACTTCTGGGTAATATCAAGGCTTGATGTGTGACACAGAGATTACGGCTTGTTTAACCCTTTAAGCCCTCACGTTGCATTAAAGCATCATCTTACATCCCCGAAAAAACCCTCAATTTTCCTAAAACAAATGGTTTTAGAACGAAAATTTCCATGAAACTGGTTTACCAATACATGGCAATTTTCTTTACTTTTCCACCCACATCAAATCATCTTTATCCACTACAAGTCAGCAATTCGCGGCTTGTAGTGGATGAAGATGACAATGGTAAATTCAGGCTTGAAAGGGTTAACCCTTTCGCCGCTTATCACGACTATTATCGATTTCAATCCGTTTTATCAACCGATTAATTCACTGTTATCGGGAATGAAATGAGTGTTTAAACATCAAGGTTTCCACAAGTTTGGTCCCAAGTTAAACAAACATGAGCGATTTTCACCCACTTGAAGTTGTGGGTGGCGGTAGCGAGACACAACTTCAAGTGGGTGAAAATGTAAGTTTTATGTATTATAATATTTCGTGCAAAAAAGGTTAACAGAGGACGTCTCACAATTACTATTTTGATCAGGTTAACGGATTTTCTGGGATGTTTTGTTCAGAGCCACTCTGTAGTGTCATTATTTTAGCGATATTAAAGTCTCCTTCTTTGACACCTGTGTGGTATATCTGCGTGCGAGTCTTCCACAATAATACAATGGAAACAGTCAGAAAAGATTACAATTTGCAGCTGTTGTGTCACAAAAAGGGACATTTTTATCATTGAATGTAACGATAGCGCTTTTCTACCAGATTTATCCTTGTCTTTTAAGACAACAACGACGCAGTCAGCTCGCATTGAGTGACGTGTAAACTGGAGGCAAAAATAAAACCTCACTCGAGGCATTGTACCAATGCTGGTTTGATGCTCACCCACCGTCTGCGACGCTGGCCCAACATCAAACCAACATTGTTTTTCCTGGGACCAGACCATTATGACCCAAATTATGTCACAAGATGGAAAATACCCAACACGCAGGAGCGACCTGATTCTAGCATCTCCAGAGTGTGTGTCAAGAGGTTATAGAGAGAAATCCGGGTTGTTTATGTGCTTACTTGACCTGTGACGCCTTCCATGGAAACACTGGGCGTTCATCCAATGTCGCTATAGTGTTGGTCCGCCGTCGTGTATCCTCGGTGCAGCCCATCCCTCCCTATTAGAGACGTATAAACAGAGACCGCGAGCTGACATCTGCGCGAGATTTTGGCGATCCAGACATTGTGGTGGATGTCTGTATCCTGGAGCTGATAAGTCCTCATACTGCTGCTTCTGTCACAGACACACAACTCCAATCCAGTAAGTAAACGTTTATCATCACTGATTGATTTTAAAGCACCAGAGACTACTACACTACAAGTATATCGACTTAAATAAGTATCAAGCTAAACAGTAGGCCTACTTGTAACTATTAGTAAGAACAGTTGCTTAGATGGTGAACGATTTTTTTCGCTTGAAATGTAGGCTATATTTAATAAAGGAGTAGCTTAAATAAAATGAAATGAATCGGGCTTCAGGCCATCTTTGTGCACTATAGGCTAAACTGGGCCAGGAGAACCTCCTGAGGATGGTGAGATGAATGAGATGACACTGTACTCCAGACACAGGATTCGAAATTCGAGGCGATCTGAGGCCGAGCACGCTACCTCTCGGTCACGGAGGCTCGCCACAATACTGACTTTTACACGTGGATGGGGAAGAAACATTTTTTGTTTCTTTCAAACCGCCGATACCGGGAACCGAACCCCGAACTGTGGCGTGAAAGGCAGCGGTGCTAACCACTACCCTAGGGCCCCCGCCCAGAAGTAGCTTAAAGCAGTTGGGTTCTGCTTCACTGAACCATATTTATAATGTGGTTGGCTGTCCCCTCCACTCTTGTGGACGCTGACCATTCTGCACATGCGGATAGGTCTACCATGTGTACTTCACCAACTTTAATTTTTACCATAGACATGACGATATTCAACACGGGAATTCCGCAGAGATCTCTCCTACTACTGTACTATATCTAATGGGCGGGGGCCCTAGGGTAGTGGTTAGCACCGCTGCCTTTCACGCCAGAGTCCGGGGTTCGGTTCCCGGTCTCGGCGGTTTGAAAGAAACAAAATTGTTTCTTCCCCATCCACGTGTGAAAGTTAGTATTGTGGGGAGCCTCCGTGACCGAGAGGTAGCGTGCTCGACCTCAGACCGCCAGGGCTCGAATTTCGAATCCTGTGTCTGGAGGACAGTGTCATCTCAACCATCTCACCATCCTCAGGAGGTTCTCCTGGCCCAGTTTAGCCTATATGTGCACAAAGGTGGCCTAAAGCCCGATTCATTTCATTTCATTTTTACTATATCTAATATTATCAAAAATCTCTTGTTTATCTCTTTCAAATTCATTTGAATACGTAAGGCGGGGGCCCTGGTGCAGTGGTTAAAGCTGCCTGCGTGACAAGTCGGAGATCGCGGGTTCTGGCCTTCAAGTTTCAAAGGAACAAAATGTTTCTTCCCCGCTCACTCGTAAAGATTCAACATTGTGGGGAGTCTCCGTTATCAAGAGATAGCGTGCTCGGCCTCAGACCGCCAGGGCTCGAATTTTGAATCCTGTGTCTTGAAGGCAGTGTCATTTCATCCATCTCACCCTCATCTCACCTCAAGAGGTTCCCTTTTCCCAGTTTAGCCTATATGTGCACAAAGGTGGCATGAAACCTCATTTCTTTAATTTTTATTTGAATACTTACGGCCATTATAAATGTTTAATTCTTTCACACCTTATTCTTTGTTTTCACATATCGCATTTGAAATGAACAGCGTTGGTAATTTTTCACATGATCATCTCAGATATAATATAACTGTCATAAATTGGCGTGCGACCTACATGCTCGGGTGCGATATACATAATGAACACCACACACAATATATTATCTTCACTTTCAGCGGACACTGAAATCGCACTTACTGTATAATAACGTGTTATGGTAACTTTCTGTGGGCATTGACGTCGCAGCCACTGTATAATAAAGTGTTATGTTATTTTTTCAGCGGACACTGACATCGTTTCCTAGGCGGAAAGATTTAAAGATGGGTTGCTCACTGCTACAACTGGTGGTGGTGTCATGCAGCCTAGGAATGGCTCTCTCAGCGTGAGTTCTAAATTATAAATTTTATATTATTATATTATAACACCCGACATTCACCCAATGTTGTTTTAACATTGTACTGCACCACCCAGCAAACACAAAACATTTGCATAGCATTTGTACAATGTTGGGCCAACGTCGCAGACGTTGGGCCGACGTTGTACAAATGTTATACTATTAATGTTTTGTGTTTGCTTGGCAGCGTCGCAGACGGTGAAGCGACGTTAACCCAGCATTGGTTCAATATCTCACGAGTGTTTGCAGTGAAGTGTGTTACCGGCTTCCTGATGTAACCTATTTTAAATTTTATTTAAAAAATGAAAAATGTAATTATTGCGATTTTAATAAAAATATATCTTGTTATTTTAACGACAGTGCATAAAGCCATGATAACTGGTCACTTCACAACTAAAGCTGCTGTTAAACGTTTAAATGTCAGAATAATCCCACCTATTGACAGGAATATCTATGGTGTTGGCAAAGCCAAAACGCAGTATCTGCTTACTTCACAAGTAAGCAGATACTGACATTTGGCTTTGCGGAACAGATGTGTTTATTTACTTTTTCCTTTGTTAAGCTTCACAATGTTGACATATTTACCATGTTTTTCAGACGTGTGCTGATGGTGATCGGATCTGACGTGTTGTACTATGGACTATGTTTTACTTAGTTTTACCTTTGTCATACTTTGTGATATTTACCATATTTTTCAGACCTGTGCTGATGATGATTGGATCTGGCGTGTTTCACCATGGACTATGTTTTATTCAGTTTTACACTGTGTCATATTTACCATGTTTTTCAGACGTGTGCTGATGGTGATCGGACCTGACGTGTTCTACTATGGACTATGTTTCATTTAATTTTATCTTTGTCATATTTACCATGTTTTGCAGCCCTGTGCTGATGGTGATCGGATCTGACGTGTTTTACTATAGACTATGTTTTATTTAATTTAATCTTTGTCATATTTACCATGTTTTTCAGACCTGTGCTGATGGTGATCGGACCTGACGTGTTCTACTATGGACGTCAGGAGAGCATCTCAATCACTCTACTCAACCATGACCATAACGTCCAGGTGGTCGTCACGCTCATGGATCCCGCCAAATCAACAACCCTCTCTCGGGAGACCATCACCGTCCGACCAAGTAAGCATCTACAATACCTATATTTTCAACAGATTCGCCACTGAACCCAGCAAACACGAGACGTTGAACCATTTTTGGCTTAATGTTGGGCCAGCGTTGTAGACGATGGACCGGTATTTAGCCAAAATTAGGTATAAACTATTTGCAGCTTAGCCACCACTGAATTGGCGTACCGTCCCAGCAAACACGACCATGGTTTGATGTTCGGTATATTGTTAGGAAGTGAAAATACAGCACCAACCACCCCGATCTCTCTCTTCTTCTTCAATTTTATTAAACTTATTTAACTTAACTTATTACCCCATCGAAAAATATAGCTATATCCTTATAAATTTATTCTTGACAAAATATTAGTTGTTCTGCGGTTCTTATCCACTGACTGATAATACAGTTAACCCTCAAACATGCCATATTGACCTCGGTTTAATGCGTGACCACTATCCGCAACACTGGCCCAACATATAATTAAAATTCCATTCTATTTGTGCTGAAACTTTAACATTTTACGTGAACAGATAAATTACAGCGAATGAAACCGTAAAGGAGACCTGCAAAAGCCACACAAAAACAATATAGACACAACGTTTGGTATTTGATGGTAAGCCCATGGATACCGATACCCTGTTTCTTTTTATTATTATTATTTTAGTTGACATAATTATACCACACGACTGATGTTACCATATGAAAACTCTGAAGCTTTAATACAGCCTAATAGTAATCAAGGTAATTGATTCTACTTTATACTGATTATCTTTTTGAATGTTCATTTTCTGAAGCCAGTACAAACAGTAATAGCATTTTATACCAATTTACCACTATTTACCAGTTATTATATCATTTCTAAGCATTGAAAGCTGTAATAGTTTGCGATTTTGCTATATTTTTGGTGGTTTCAACCATTTATGCTAAAGTAGTCTTATCTTTTTTATTCAGGTTGTAATAAAAAAAACCGAGTGGTCTGTGCAACGTTGCCCTAAAGGGGCCACATGCGTTAACTTGCTTCAGAGACCAGCACCGTGCCAGTTTCTGGTGTGGGCTACAATAGCTATCCCTCCTTTTAATTTACCTGATTTATCTCATTATGTATTCATACTCGGAGGTAATGTTTCAGATAACGCCGATATGGTCACGCTGGAAGTGAACCCAGATGAGTTACCTGTCACTGACCCCCCGTCTAGTCACGTGGTCATCAAGGTGGAAGCCGCTGCTATTGCTTTCACTAAAGAATCACGAATTCTGCTGAGCAGCGAGAGCCACCTGGTGTATATACAGACAGACAAACCTCTGTATACTCCTAGACAACAAGGTCAGTTACTCATATGCGCAACTCGCATTAACAGCACCTGATGTATAAACAGACAAACACACATATAATATCCACTGCCCTTTTCTCAGCTTTCGATTTTTGAAATTATGATAAATATTATGATTTCCAAAAAGAGTATACATAAAGAAATAATGTATTTATTTCTACTTGTAGTTCACGTCCGAGTATTCACCATGGATCATGAAATGCAGCCAGTTGACCTCCCTGTCAGACTCGACCTAATGGTAAATTAAACGGTAGTTGACAGTAATTCAGTAACGGTACCGATGGTAATCGTAATTTTCTATTTACGTATTATCGCCTTGCTAAATGACAGTCAAATCAAATCAAGTAACCTTTTCCCAAATTAAACATTTTTGCAGAAAATTCAATCGGGTGTGTATAGTATTAGATTACAAATCATATCCCAAAACGTAAGACGCTGAGCCAGCGAGTCAACGTCTCGTGTTTCAGCTGGGATGCATGATTATCACTCGTCTCGCTACTAGTTTTCTCATGTATATTATTGGGCGTATCACTCGTCTCGCTACTATATAGTATTCTCGTGTATAATATAGGGTATCAATCGTCTTACTACTAGTATTCTCATGTATAATTATTATGTGGCGTATCATTCGTCCCGCTACTAGTATTCTCTTGTATATTATAGGACGTATCACTCTTCTCACTACTATAGTATTCTCGTGTATATTATAGGACGTATCATTCGTCTCGCTACTAGTATTCTCATGTATATTATAGGACGTATCATTCGTCTCGCTACTAGTATTCTCATGTATATTATAGGACGTATGACTCGTCTCACTACTATAGTATTCTCTTGTATATTATAGGACGTATCACTCGTCTCACTACTATAGTATTCTCTTGTATATTATAGGACGTATCACTCGTCTCACTACTATAGTATTCTCTTGTATATTATAGGACGTATCATTCGTCTCACTACTATAGTATTCTCTTGTATATTATAGGGCGTATCATTCGTCTCACTACTATAGTATTCTCATGTATATTATAGGGCGTATCATTTGTCTCGTCTCACTATTATAGTATTCTCTTGTATATAATAGGGCGTATCAATCGTCTCACTACTAGTATTTTCATGTATATTATAATTATGGTCTTTCACTCGTCTTACTACTACAGTATTCTCATGTATATTATAGGACGTATCACTTGTCTCGCTACTAGTATTCTCTTGTATATTATAGGACGTATCACTCGTCTCACTACTATTGTATTTTCGTGTATATTATATAGCGTATCATTCGTTTCGCTACTGGTATTCTCATGTTTATTATATAGCCTCTCACTCGTCTCACTACTAGTATTCTCATGTATATTATATGGCCTTTCACTCGTCTCACTACTAGTATTCTACTGTATATTAAAGGGCGTATCACTCGTCTCTCTCTAGTATTCTCATACACACTATTTATACTTATAAGCATCTAAACACACGTATGTATTGTTAAATATTGTTGTTGATTTCAGACCCCTCAAGGTATAATTATAGAGCGTACCTTATTACAAGATGATAGAGGCATCAACGTGCACAACTATCGTTTCCCTGATATGTCAATGCAAGGAAACTGGTCCTGGGTAGCATCATATGGTTATCAGGTAGGAATGGAGATTATTCATTATTCTTATGACACTATTATGTAAATTTCCTGTCACCGACACTGTCATGACACTGTCGCGTCACTATAATGTCACTGTCATGTCACTATCATTTCACTGTTGAAATAACTATCACTGTCACTAACGTATCGATGACGTGACACTGTCATGTCAGTTTTTTGTCACGTCCTTATTACCAACATGTCACTGATTATATTGTTCAATAAGGATATTTTTCAGATAATATAAACCACAGAACTTTCAAATACTTACAAAACTTAAAAATTAAAGAAATATGTTATTCTATTCATAAAGATCGATAATGATAAACATGACAAATTAGCCATTCAAAATTTATATAAATACAATTTTTGGAAAAATCCCCATTTCTTTGTCGGTTTTAAATGGCTCAATGGTTGTACCATAATTGTTTTTCAGAAAATATGTGAAAACTGACATTACACGAGATAAATGCTTAAAGCTTACTGAATGTTTGAAAACTATACCTGCTGAATATTAGTGCTTTATATGGGATCTGGGTCCATCCCACCAATCATCTGCTTTTACATTAGAAAAGTTAAGATAAATCCTAACGTTTCTAATGGAAAAGAGGGAAAGATTAGATAATCTTACCTTTAAGATGCTTAGTTAGATGGGCCTCTGCTCCTGTATATTTTAGGCAAGCATTATTTTTTTAGATGTCATTTTTATGTGAATACAAATTGTTTTATTTATTTATTTTATTAATATTATTTCAAAGAGTGCACGCGTCAGTAACGTCCATAAACCTGATAAAATACGTCAACAGATAAATGTGATTTTCGCGGATCTACTGTATTTATGCTGCGAGTTATCCCATTAGATATGCAAATTATATAATATTTATATCAATTTACTTTGCTGAAGAGCACTAACTAAAATCTTCTACCACCACCTTCATTTAAATATTCAGAATGTATTCAAATGACATCCAGACATCACAGAGTTCAGCAGCACATACGATTTGGCAAATGTTTTTTCGTTATTTACGTCTTTTGCCTTGCTGAGAATCCTTATGTATTCAAGAATCTGTAGGAACAAATGAATTTTAAACACATTAAAGGGCAAGATGATACGAATAATAAGTTGTAACCATGCTAACTGTTGTTAACTTTCTGTTTCAGTTAAAACAGAATGTGACTGCTAAGTTTGAAGTGAAAGATTATGGTGAGATTACAGCACAAACACTTAGCTCTTAGGTTACCAAGCACGGTTGTAATCATTTTAACCCTTTAGGCGCTATGCACGAATATAATTGTTTTTAATTCATGTTATTAGGCGATCAAATTACTGTTATTGGGAACTAAATAAGTGTTTAAACATCAAGATTTGCAAATGTTTGGTCTCAAAATTAAACAAATACGCATAATTTTCACCCAGTTGAAGTTGCTGCTCGCGGTAGCGAGACATAACCTCAAGTGGACGAACATTTAAATGAGGTAACTCAGCGGGTAAAGAGTCACTCCTTGTTATTAGTGCTGAAAAATTAGCATAAAATAACGACATAAAGCAGCTTCTTGGGATGACATCAATTTTCGTTTTTAATTCCGTACTGAAGTAGTGTATCCCACGGAACATTTTTTTTTTTTTTTTCGGAATTTTCATATTTTTACAAATATTTTTAATCAACATTTCTATGAAACCAGAAGTAACCCAAACAAACTATTTGTATACCTGAAGGACGATTGAATTTTTCACAGCATTGGGCCACATGCTGATGGCATCGGCCCAGCGTTGGGTAGACAATCAGTGCTGCAGGTGTGTCCTCCCGTGTCCTGACTATAAGACACCAATTAGCGGCGACTGCTCTGATCTTACCGTCTGATACGTGGGATTATGTGATGTAAAGTGCTGAATATTGCTGACTTGTTTTGTTTACATGGCAATATACGACCTGGAAATACAACTATTTCACTCTTTTTCGGTACTTAAAATTGTTTTTTGACTTTTTCGTATTTTCAGTTAAGATCAGTAGGCTATATAGCTTCATATAAATTAAATTGTCAAAATTGACAACATTGAAAATGTCTCATCCCAAGGGGTCCCTTTAAAAAAAATACGAAAACACGTAACAGCAATAGATAAAGATTATAATTTGACGCCGCTGCAGCAAATTCAATTAATATATATACCCACTTGCAAGCTTGTTTGTTGTGTAGAGACGTTGACCCAATGCTGGCTTATTGCTCGAATCTAGTCCAGCGAATGTCTTCTAAGCGGCAGCATTTTAGCAAATAGCAATAATTTGGAAAAAAATAGTTGACTTTTTTCTTCCATCCTTACTAGTCTGATTTTGTTTCAGAATTGCCAAGTTTTGAGGTGAAGGTGTTTCCACTAGAGTATATACTTCCAACTGCCACCCACATCACAGGATACATCGAAGCAAGGTAAGAAAAACAAACAAACGAAAAGTCTTTTATTGCACATTGTTTTAAGCTATGTTGAAAACAAATGTGAGATTCACCTATTAAAATTACTTACCACACGCGCTGGGTAAAACAAAATCACCTGGCTCGCTCATTACAAGTTACACACGAGCGAGGTAAAAAATACAATTGGGCACCTGGTTCTCTCATTGCAATTTACAGCCAACCGAAGTAAAAACTCATTACACTTTGTAAAAATAAAATAAACACGCTCATTAATTACAATTTACACACGAGCGAGGTAAAAAAACAACAATAAAACACCTGGCTCACTCATTGCAATTTACACACAAGCGAAGTAAAAAATACAATTAAACACCTGGCTCAGAGTGAGGTCAGAGATACAATAAAAAACCTGGCCCACTCATTACAATTTGCGCACAATCGAAGTAGAAAAAATATGATTAAACACCTGACTCACTCATTACAGTTTACAAACAAGCGAGATAAAAAAATACAATTACACACTCAGGTCACTTATTACGATTTACACCCCAGCGAGGGAAAAATAAAATTAAACACTTGGTTCACTCATTACAATTTGATGTCGTTCTCGACGCAGTACTAGGAATCCCATAGATGACGTACGTCATTATTTTTTTTTAGCAAAAATGGGATGAACCCGAACCGGTTGTTAACTAGAAGAGCCGGCAATAATTTTATATATTAGCAAATTTATTTTAAAATTATCAAAATAAATCGATACATATTTTAATTTTTTATTAAATTTTCATATATTTTTTTTTAATTGAAATTCAATTTCAAAATGTTAAAATAATTTTTTAAATTCAACATAATCTTTTGTCCTTTTTTGAAATTAAATATGTTTTTAGTTATCTATATATTAACACGCAGTCATGTGAACTTTCGGTGTACGATTTCTCAGCTCTTGCATCGTTCAGCTGTTTCACACTTATCCAGATGACTTAGGATGTCATAATTTGGTGACATGTCCATTTTTCAACAATTCTGCATTTCAACTCATTCGATTATTTGTCTAATTTGTAAGTAAGCGATGTTAGGTTCGTGAAGTCGGCCATTACAGCGCAATAAACAGTAGCCGCTGATTGGTGGCAATGCCAGAGCACGCTGTCCCAGCACACACGAGGCATTCACCCTATGCTGTTTCAATGTTGGCCCACCGTCTTCGACGCTGGCCCAACATTGAAACAACATTGGGTGAATGCCTCGTGTTTGCTGGGGTAGCCCTCAGTTAAAATGTTGTGCAGGGGTGAAGAGCAGTAGGGGAGGACGGGGAGAACTGGGACATGGGAGAACTTGGACACCGTTGATAACGTCCATTGTTTTGAGCCAATCAGCTTCTAGGAAACATTTTTCCGTGGCCCTTGGTTGCCTTCACTACATATCTCTTCAGAATCAAATTGCAGACAACTTTGTTAGTGCAATGACAAAACTAAGATTTTTAGTATAAAAAGTTGTTTTTCTGCATTTGTGTAAATGTGTAAAGCGAGTTGAATATGTACAGTACCTCACATTATTTTTACTGTGCTTGGGGTATCCTTGCTACCTTCTTTATGGATATGTATAAGCTAAATGGTGTTTACTATTTTGATTATTGAGTAAGTGAATGGGTTATAAATCTGGTAGACATGGGGAGAACTGGGACTATACGTAATGGCATGTATGGGGAGGGACATGATGCCCCACTTCTCCCCGTGAGTGTCCCACTTCTCCACATAAGTGTCCCACTTCTTTATATATTGGTTATCAATTGTGTAAATGTGTTCATAAACTGTTTATACCCATTTACATCTGTTTATAATTAGCTTTATTTCTAGTATCGATGGATGTAAAGAGATACGTGAAACTGTCCTACTTCACCCCATCACCTGTCCCACTTCTCCTTGCGATGTCCCAGTTCTCCACGTTTTAATCTTTTTTAGCAGGTGGAAAAAAGTGTTTCCCATTACATCTCACTGGTTAATAATATTATGTAATAATATCCCCCGACTACATGATAGGTACATACAAACTTATAAAAGGCATAACAGTAATACACAAAGTAGGGTAAAATGACGACAGTGAAATGGTGTCCCAGTTCTCCTCGTCCTCCCCTATCTGCTCTCGTTTCTAGTGAGCATATGCTGCCTTTTGACTTTGCATGGTAGAGTATATTATAACCGAGTCAGCCCAACCCAGTAGACACAAACCATTTGCATAACATTTATACAACGACGGCACAACGTCTTCAAGGTTGGTCCAACATTGTAAAAATAGTATACAAATGCTTTGCTTACTGCATTATAAGCTACCAGCATATATCTCTTCTACCAAACTTGACACATTGTGGGGGTGTTGGCTAAATGTTAGGCCATCGTCGCAGCCGATGGGTCAATGTAAAACCAACGTTGGCTCATTGTGTTGTGTTTGCCGGGATGCTACCAGCACATTCAGTGCACACCTAATGTGAACGCCTGCAGGTTGAGGGGGAGCACAATATTTACAGCCCTATTTCTTTTTGACAGTCTGCTTTTTTGGTCTTTTAAAATATATCTTGCATATTGCGTAGGCCTCTAAGCTCAAGAGTAGTCCGCAGTTTGATCATTATGGTACACATCAAAATGTAAGCATAGTTATTTATTAGCGCGGCCAAAGGCCAGGAGCCTATTAAGTTTATTGCAATAATGTTTGTGTCTGAGGAACAGTCCTTTTCAACATGTCAAATAGAACGTTTGATGTCGCTAAGTAGTTGCGTGTTTAAAAAGTGCTAAGAAAAGAAATATATTTACGATTATATTCGTGATTAGGGCTTATAGGGATAAGATTAGAATAATGTAGAAGACGTTGAGCCAGCATTGAAACAGTACCGGGTAAATGGCACATGTTTGCTGGGGTGTTGCCGCTAAGATATACAGCAGACCCAGTGTTGGAGTAATGTTGGGTCAGCGTCGTAGACAATTTGTCGGCATTGATATGATATAGTAATTTGTTCCAAAGTAAGCGGGGAGCTTTATTAAAGGTCTATCATTTAATTAAAGATGCAAAAATGTTTCTTCCCTGTTTAGTCCGAACTATCCATTATTGTGTGAAAAATCCATTGCCGCGAGGTAGTCTGCTATTGAATTGATTAAATGTATTCAATAAAAAGTTGTTTTCAAATGATGGGGTCTTAGATTATTAGGACGGCCTACGGCTGGTAACCTTCTAAGTTTATGTTGCCTGAGTTTGTGCCCTATTTACGGGAAAGAGGGGTGCTGTGTGTGGGAAACGGTTGACATTCCTGTACACCAGTCCTTATGAACATGTGCAATATAACGTTTAAGGTCCCTAGGTTAAGTACTTTCGTGTTTAAAAAGTCTTCAGAAAAAAAATGTATTCAAGATTATATTCGTGGTTAAGAGCGTAAAGGGTTTTGGTTGGAATAATGTTGGCCCAGCGTCGCAGACGGTGGCCCACCATTACTTCACAATCGGGCCAATGTATCGTATTTTCCGGGTAGTGGCCTTTCGGGGGGGGGGATAAAGCATCAGTGCACCCGTATGGCAGTCAGAGCGAACACGGGACAATCACCCAATGCTGTTTCAATGTTGGGCCAGCATCGAATATGATTGACCGGCATTGAACCAACAATGGGCTGCGACGCTGGCCCAGAATTGAACAGGTATTGGGTGGATAGGCCTACATTGTGTGTACCAGTTACATCGTATAGACTCGTCCACTGGCTTATCAGTGGATGTCACAGTACGTTTAGCATGTACGGGAGTGAAAAATACACACAGCACAACATGGATGTTGGCCAGCACCGGCGATGGTGGTGGAAGGAATAGGCCTACACGTTGTAGATATACTTGTCTCCTTGGTTCTTTCAATAATTATATTCTGGCCATTTATTATTCTGGCCCATGAGGAAAACCAATACAGTTATGTTTACAAAATATTAGGCCAATTGTTTTGTCTAAAGCACTCAAAAAGACTAAAGCCGGGCCTTGGAGTTCGGGAACTCCTTTTCTAGTTAGGATTCCATCAGTGTAAATAAGTAGCATCCTAGCAAACAGAAGACGTTGGGCCAATGTTGGATTAATGTTAGGCCAGCGTCGTAGACGGTGGTTGAGCATTAAACCAGCATTGGTTCAACGTCATGTGTTTGATGCGATATATCTTTATAACATGAACTGGTCCGTTAAATATTTTTGAATGATCCAAATTGAGCTGTCAAATCTAATCAAATGTATGATAATTAAAGATTAAATCCAAACTCAACAACAACGATCCTATAACGATCCTATAAGAATCAGAATACAGACTAGGTGGATGTGTACCCAAAACCATTTAACATATACGGTGTTGATCCCAATGTCAGTGATCATCATTTGTAATGTTGTATTCCTCTCTTTCAGACATTCTTATGGTGAGATCGTATCTGGAATTGCTACAATAAAGATGTACTTTTCTAAAGGCGAAGATCCGATGACCTATTTCGCAGAACGCACACAAAGAGTAAGTATTTATAGGTAATACGTGGATTAAATCTATGTAACCTTAACATTTGTCTACTTGTCTTTAATATGTCTATGTTTTAAATCTATGTAACCTTAACAATTATCTACTTGTCTTTAATATGTCCATGTTTTAAATCTATGTAACGTTAACCTGTTAACATTTGTCTAATTGTCTTTAATATGTCTATGTTTTAAATCTATGTAACCTTAACAATTATCTACTTGTCTTTAATATGTCCATGTTTTAAATCTATGTAACGTTAACCTGTTGACATTTGTCTACTTGTCTTTAATATGTCTATGGTTTAAATCTAGGTAACCTTAACAATTATCTACTTGTCTTTAATATGTCCATGTTTTAAATCTATGTAACGTTAACCTGTTGACATTTATCTACTTGTCTTTAATATGTCTATGTTTTAAATCTAGGTAACCTTAACAATTATTTACTTGTCTTTAATATGATCATGTTTTAAAGTGTATGTAAACGCCATGTGCTATGAACCCTTATACTGCTGGGGCCGTATTCTCGTACAAGTTACGATATATCGTAGGCTTCCGATTGGTCGAGATGGCCATCTCGACCAATCAGAAGCCTACGATATATCGTAACTTGTACGAGAATACGGGCCCAGCTTAATTGTTTGTCTCAATTTTTCTATTATATTGACGAAAAAAATGTATATCTATGAAAAAATAAACATCTCCATTATCGAATTGTTAGATTGACTGAGCATCTACTAAAATAATTTTATCAAAGTTAGTGATATTTCTAGCATGCTTGAGACAGGATATATATACGTACATACATACATATGCACAAGTGTTAGCCCTATCAGGCATTAAAATACACCCGTGGCGTCAGTCTATTGTTAAAACAGTAGATTCGGATCTACGAATCCACTGTTATTTTGTACTGGTCAGGTCGGGCACAATATACGGGTTTAACTATTAAACTACACGTTAATATTTCATGGTTTAGCAATGCTGACAATGAAATCGAGGTTTTATATATCTAATCTTGGAACATCTGCACATATTATTGTATTTTAGAAGAAATAGCTGAGTCGATATATAACATCAGGAGGCCAACATGTGCACTTCCGGATGAAAGCATGAAAACTTGCATATAGGGGGTTCGGAGCATGCTGAATCCGATTAGGACCGGATCCACGCTGTCAAAATGAGGGATCAGTCCCAAAATCGAAAAATACAAAATGGCCGCCATCGAAATAAATGCAATTCTATTTTTGGTTGTACCGTTGTTATTTTTAACTAAAATTTCAATTTTGGTTGCAAATTGTAAGTTTTGGAGACCCATGGACATAATACTGTCACACACAAGTTTCAAAATAGCCGCCATTTATTAAAAAAAAAATTGGAACAACAAAGAAATTATATGAAGTATTTATAGTGTTGACATGGGTATGGCTAAGATTTACATCAAAGTTTTGTCACTCTGTCACCACATAACTGATCCATTAATATATGTATACGTTTCGAACTAAGATTTTATGTATCATTTAAACATTTTAAGGCAGGCTGTATCCAAGCGCAAGGTTAGTTAAAAGTCAGCATGGTTATAATATATCGGGTTAACATAAGTAGGCCTATGGCTAATTTCTACACCAATTTTTTTCACTCTGTCACCACATAAATGATCCATTAATATGTATGGGCCCATGTGATTCAACCGTTTTAAATAAGAGTCTATGTACTAGCATGTCTAACCAGGCTGTACAACTCAAGCCTAAGGTTAATTAAAAGTCAGCATGGATACAATATATTAGGTTAAAATAACTATGGCTAAGTTATACATCGAAGTTTTTTTCATTCTGTCACCACATAACTGGTCCATTAGGCCTAATATGTGTAGGCTCATGTGTTTCTACCTTTCAAACTAAGATTCTATGTATTATTTAATGTCCAACCAGGCTGTACAACTCAAGCACAATGCTAGTTGAAAATCAGCATGGTTACAAAATATCGGTTAATATAAGTATGGCTAAGCTCTCTACATCAACGTTTTTTCACTCTCTCATCACATAAATGATCCATTATTATATGTAGGTCTATGTATTTAAGCATGTCTGACCAGGCTGTACAACTGAAGTGTAAGTTTAATTACAAGTCACCATGGTTACTATATAATTAACTCTACAAATATGTCTACTACTAAAGAAACAGAGCTGATTGGTTTAATAACAATGACATCTTTCAGTGCAACGTTTTTTTGCAGGCACACTTGATCAGTTCTCTGCATCCTTGTGAGGCTTCGGGGAGATAACTCCATAAAGGCACCTATTTACCCTAATTATCTAGTTTCCATCCCCACTCCGAGAAACATTGAAGAAAATGATTGTTTACAAAGCCTGTCCCCATATGTGGCCTGCTTGGTAGGCTGCTCGGTTTACATAAGGCTGCATGTGATGGGGGTATACTTTCGAATTTTCTGTTGCCATGGGGAAACAGTAAGTTGCTGTATTGCTTCAGTTAGCTGTAATGTACATGAGTAAATCAGAACCACATATCTCTCCAGAACTTTCATGTCTGCATCTGTCACCGCTGTTGTGATAACTGAACAGAATGAAGATTCATATCACATCCAGTACGTGCGTGCATGAATAACTAACCTCAGTAATGAACACCCAGTAATGAACATCCATCTCGATGGCGATAGTATGAGCCGCAGTATACCCGAAATGAAGACCATGTCCAAAAGCCAAACAAATTTCACAACCGTCCATCACAATGCGAGCACCAGAGCATCTGTGTCAGTGGCATGTATCTTTTTTTCCTTCCAAGTTTATAGGCGTGGAAGCAATGAAGCATAATTCTATAATCCACCTCTTCGTGAAAGCATGGCTCTAAATCAGATGTATCCAGTAGGGCTGATGAGGCTACATTTTGGCCTTTGGTTCTAAATAAAATCTCTGTCCTCTCTGGCATGTGCTTTAAGGCTATCACTCATGTAGGTAGGCTTACATGTATCCCAGATAATACCTATCCTTTTTACATAGTCAAGCTTTTTATTTAGATATGGGACAAACACGTAATCGTGATAATTAGCATAGTCTCTGAATGTGTCTCGACATTTGTTGTCGTATTCTTTGGATCTAAGATATGAACAAGAGCAGGCCATCATATATTTTTACCTCCACTGTAGGTGCTGCCTCTAGACGTAGGGTTCGAGTTTCCAAACATTTCAACAAGTCCGATTTTTCACCAAAACGCATAAAATTGTTTTCGGCTAAACATAGTGGCCAACAATGGTTTTCATGTTCGAAGAACGTATTCATATCACCACATGTTGCTTGACAAACGATATACATTCTTGAAAAAAGGTGCAGGCCACTCTTCGTGCTTTTTACTTTGTTTTTATACTTTGCTTTGGACGAAATTTTCCTTTCACTGATTTAAATAATTGAAGAATGTTTTTTCTTAATATTATCATTCATTGAATGGTTTATATAAAGAGGTGTGATTCACAAAAGTCTCATACTGCTCCCTTCCCATGGCCTCTGCTCTTGTAATATTGTCCATTGCATTTTCAAACAAGATTACCTTTGTTTCCAGTGCACAGATATTGTCACTTGTTTCTGTAAATTGTTTGCCTAACTCATTAAAAATATCTATCATAATTTGAACATTTGTTGCAAACCTCTGTAGTAGACAAAATTTGTTCATGCTGTTTATCACTACATATGGTGACGTTTGCAGTCGTTAGTAGAGTCAGCCAACCACAACCATCTCACCAGTGTCCTAAAGCGTTTAGCAGGGCTATTTTGATATGGAGTCCACCCCTCATAGCACAATATTTGCTGTCACCATAGACATCTAGCCAAGACCACGGTATTTTTTTGCAATAGCAAAGAGAGGTTGATCGACAGTCAATACTGGAACCTTTCCACGATTTACACATTATGTAGCTTTAGCTATCACATCCATGCCATGCTTCACCAATGCCAGTGAATGTGCATTATCATGAAACAATGGCATGAGCCCAGAGATTGCTGGTGGCCTTCGGGAGGAATCTTGTAATGTTGCAAAATGCGCTGACCAAGAAATATGATCATGTACTCCCAATTTTGGTTTCTTCGACATCTCATTGACTACCTTTGCGCATGATAGCCGCTGCTCATCATAGTCTCCTTTAGATTATTCTTGTATGCATGTCCCTTTGTTGTGTTTGGCATTGAAATATCATTCGGAAATGTGGCGGGTGGCACGAAATTGTTGTCAATGATAGGTGTATTACGTAGTTATCCACCTGCAAATTCATTAGTAACATGGTGTGTCAATGAAATGGGTGTTCCATAAAATGACGTTTTTGATGATATCGATGATGGGTTATAATCTATGTTGTCCAGGTTACCGGTTATGAAGAGGTATTGGAACTGTTGGACATACTACCTCAGACTGTTCAAATGTAATTGCACTGTTTGCTACATCTGTTTGAAGTTGTAATATCAGGTCATATGATACAGAGCGTCTTTTATCAAATCAGATATCTATAAAATCATGTTTTCTAGTTTTGTTGTAAATAAGTAGCCTAATATGTAGAGGGAGTCCAGTTTCCCTTTTTTATACTGTGTCTTGTTTGTGTGGAAATTGATTCTCTTCTGCTACACCTAACAGCAATAAAAGTTAAAAGGTCAGATATTGATAGAGCAGCTGTTTTGACAACATGGTATTTTCCGTCGGGGTTTGGATGTTTGTGCCACCAAGCATCATCTAAACTAACACAGTGAGAGAAGCTGGCGTGTCATAATGATATTATCCTGTCAAGGTTCCTGTAAATTTGAATTGTTTTTTAAAGATCTCCTTCCTGACTTTTTGCTGCTCTAATAAGAACAACAGCATCACTCTCTTGATCCCGAGCTTTGACGTCCAACAATGTTTCACCAACGTCATATTTAAAGGGCAGCATTATATCATATTTGCCTTTATGTGCTTCCAAGTCTGGTATTTGTGTGAGAAGCTTCTCCTTCAAGCGTGTTGCATGTTTCCTTTCTGACATATTGCCACCAAGCTGTTAACGTTTTGACCCACATAGTTGCACTAGGTTCGAGAGCTTATATGTGTTCGAATTGATTTTCTGATTGATGTGTTTCTTCGATGAAAGAGATTAGTTCTGCCAATGCTATGGCATTAGGGGGCAAGTTAAAAATTTGTTTCGATTCGGTCTGTATTCGATATCTATCACTAAAATGTGTCAGGCACTGTTTATGGCATGCTGCATCAATTGCAATCATATCTCCAGATGATAGTTTTGCTAAAATATGTGTATCACGACGTCATGGCGCCATCTTACAGTCACATCAATTTTAAAACTGTAGAACTTAAATAATAATTTTGATACCAGGACACAATGTCTGTAAAAAAAATATATTAATTGTATGCAAGTTTTCTTCTGAAATAAAAAAAAATATGTGTACCAGAAGAAGTGGACTACTTTTTGAAATCGCGGTTTTGAAGAAACACACTTTTCTTTATTTAGAGTAATATAAATAATCTTATTTGTGTTTCTGGAAATAATTCACAGTGTTTAGCTGATTTTATTGCATATCCTATCCAATTAACACGGGCGGGGGCCCTAGGGTAGTGGTTAGCACCGCTGCCTTTCACGCCAGAGTTCGGGGTTCGGTTCCCGGACTCGGCGGTTTGAAAGAAACAAAAATGTTTCTTCCCCATCCACGTGTGAAAGTCAGTATTGTGGGGAGCCTCCGTGGCCGAGAGGTAGCGTGCTCGGCCTCAGACCGCCAGGGCTCGAATTTCGAATCCTGCGTCTGGAGGACAGTGTCATCTCAATCATCTCACCATCCTCAGGAGGTTCTCCTGGCCCATTTTAGCCTATATGTGCACAAAAGTGGCCTAAAGCCCGATTCATTTCATTTTTATCCAATTAACACCAAACTAATTTTGATTCCAAGTCAAAATAGCTCAAAATCGTAATCAGGTATAGAATTATTAATTTCGATGGCGGCCATTTTGAATTTTTTGATTTTGAGAGCGTGGATCCGGTCCTAATCAGATTCAGCATGATCCAGACCCCCTATATGCAAATTTTCATGCTTTCATCCGAAAGTGCACATCTTTTTGACATATCGACTCAGCTAAAAGAACTCAATTCAATAGATTCGTAGATCCGAATATACTCGGCGCTACATTCGGATCTACGAATCTATCGAATTTCGTTCTTTCTCCTTGACTGAATTTACCATTGAGATCCACATCCACAACACGCCGCGAATTGCTCTCGCAGCAAACACCAGACGTTGACCCAATGTGCCTGAAATGGTGGTCCTCCGTCTGCGATGCTCTGGCCCAACATTAAACTAACATTGACCCAACACCTCGTGTTTAGTTTGCTGGGATAGCTTAACCCCTAAAGCGATCAATATAATTTAATTTTTCACTCATTCCATTTAGTTTGTGTCTCGTTACACCGACTCACAAAATATCCATATTTGTTTAATTTAATTTGAGAACAGACATTTGCAAATGTTGATGTTTAGACACAGGCCTACATTTTGTTCGCAATAACTTTGTTTCGGGTAATAAAACGGAATAAAAAATGACTTATGCTTAGCGGGTTAACCCTTTCAGTGCGGGGACCGACTTTAGACGTGACAATCTGACGTCTATATAAACGTTAGATTCTGACGTCTATATAGACGTCAGATTAGACCCATAAAAATACATTTATGGTGTGTGTTTGAACCTAAAATAAAACAATAATTGAAAGTGCATAACAAATACATTTTATTTATACGTGAATATAATAGTACATTGTGGTACAAAATCTAGTATTTCTTTCTGTATTTCAGCTGGACAATGAAAACGGTAGGATGATCATGGACATGCCGTTAGAAGATCTAACTGGTCTTGGACCCAGGTATTCTTTCCCTGCTATTGAGGGCGGGAGGCTCTACATAGAAGCCAAGGTTAGAGAGTTGTCCACTGGTAAAAGAATGACCACTATTGATCAGACGGCTGTTTTTGCTTCCTCTCCTTACACCATCAACTACGAGAGATCATCCAGATTCTTCAAGCCTTCTCTACCATACGTTGTCAGGGTATGAACACTGTCATGTTAAATAAAAAGCATCACGCCTCGACCCGTGTTACCACTGGTTACCGTAATCACCCCGGTTTTTCGTACCCCTCGATGCCGCAATTTTGAATAACCCGGATTATGCCGTGATAGCAGATATAACCCGACCTATCGTGAAAATAACACCTTAAAAAAATGAAATGAATGATGTTTTAGGCCACACATAGGCTAAACTGGGCCAGGAGAACCTCTTGATGATTGTGATATGAATAAGATGACACTGTCCTCCAAGCACAGGATTCGAAATTCGAGCCCGGGGGGTCTGAGGCCGAGCACTCTACCTCTCGGTCACGGAAGCTCCCCACAATATTAAATGTTTACGAGTGAGCAGGGAAGAAACATTTTGTTTCTTTGGAACTTGAAGGCCCGAGTGGGGTTCAAACCCGCGATCTCCAACTTTCCAATCAGGCAGTTTTAACCACTGCAACAGGGCCCCCGCCATATCACATCGTTTAACAACATTGGGTCGTGGTTTACAATGTTTACAGACAGGAAAGCTGTATTATTCAACAAATTAGAATGAGTAATAGGCCTAAGAAGAATAGTGAACCTGCTATCTGATTATACAGACTTATCAATCTCGCCCCGACCCAGGCATGTGACATTGCGGACATGTTCTGTGACTTGTAGCTACTGCGATACACAAAGTGGCATTTTATATGCCAGTTGCACAGATGTCAGACATTTTTCTTAAAAAAACCGGCTGCACAAGTAGGAATAACAAGACGAATATAGTCGATATAAGAGTTCTAGGAGCTCATAGTGAAAATCCATTTCACCAAATTATTTGCTGCTGTTACTAGGCCTACTATCACCAAGCATAAAAACTATTTCTTATATCTTTTTTTATCCCGTTTCCTATCCGGTGATGAAACATTTTCACATGTCTCCGCGCATTTAAAAAAAACAGCTCCAAATTCTGTAACTCCAAAAATTCGGCTAGCCATAATTATATACCCAGCGTTCATGACAGCCCTACATAGAACCAGTGCTGGATATACCCGTTAACCAAACATACCAAGCGACCATGAACGACCATGACAGGCTTATATAGACACAGTGCTGGATTTACCGACTAACAATACATAGGATTTACTGACTAACAATACATAACCAGCGACCATTACAGGCCCATATAGACACAGTGCTGGATATACCGCATAACAGTACATACCCAGCGACCATTACAGGCCCATATAGACACAGTGCTGGATATACCGGCTAACAATACATATCCGGCCAGTGACTATGACAGGCCCATATAGACACAGTTCTGGATATACCGGCTAACAGTACATACCCAGCGTCCATGACAGGTCTACATAGACACAGTGCTGGATATACCGGCTAACAGTACATACCCAGCGACCATGACAGGTCTACATAGACACAGAGCTGGATATATGTGATTCCCTGCGAGTAAGCTATTAAATGTGTGATGTTATACCTGGACGTTTTCAGTCGGTTCCTTTTTAAATAAATTAAATCACTTCGGCTATTGACCATGTTGACCAAAAATGTCCAGGTATCACATCACACATTTAATAGCTCTCTCGCAGTGAATCATGCTGTAGAAACTGTATACATACATAGCCTACCCAGCGACCATGACAGACCTACATAGACCCAGTGCTGGATTTAGTGTTGACCCAATGCCTGAGACGCTGGCCCACATTTAGCCGATATTTGTTTAAAATATACTTTCCTGATTATTTGTACTTTAATTTGTACTTTATCAGTGTTGTATTTTATTGTTTGGTTTGAAAAGTGAACGGTTATTGTGTTTGTAAGTTGTTGAAAGGTGGCTCTCTTGCCAGCGGTCATTGCTGACCATGAGGGTAGTTTCTGGCTGGTGATTGCCAGGCTGTGAGGAATAGACTACAACACCTCTGGTGTTAGCCAGCAAAACTATCAGTGAAAATGACAATCAGAGGCGAAATATCATTAACCCCTTAACCGCCGGTGTCGCATATATTCGGGTTTTCATTTTTTATTAGCACATTAAGTACCGCATTTTAAACATGTTAAAGATAAGATATGACATCAATCAGCAATATTTGAAAACAGTTTACCTCCATTTTGTCAAATATGAATAATTTTCACCAACTTGAAGTTGTGGATCGCGTCAGCGAGACACAATTTCAAGTGGGTGAAAATTCAGATTGAATAATTTGGCGGTTAAAGGGTTAAGCATGTTGAAGGACAAATGACCAATCACAGCTTTTATTCCTGGAATATGCTTCTGTTCAGATGAACGTGCTGTTTGCTAACGGTCAGCCGGCAGGGGGCGTACGCGTACAGGTGACGGCTGAGGCGACGAGCAGCACGGGCGAGAAGTCCGTTGTCGAATCTTACATACCCGGAGGCGGACAACAACAGAATCAATTAGTCGCTGATGCAGAAGGCAGGGTGCCGCACACACTTAACGTCTCCCCATTAACCAGGAGCATCGTTATAACAGTAAGTAACACTGTCATTTATAAAATATTGGAGAGTGGTATGGTGGAAATATAGCCCTGATCCAGTGAATAAGGTGTGAGCCTCTATTTTCCTTCACTCGTGTCACCAGTGTCTCTCTCTCTACTTCAGACACTGGTCATCTTCCCCAGATCAGCTAATATTCACCACCAGGGGACAGAGATTTCACAGCCACTCTCTGTACTGCCGCATCTAGGTGCGTGGGAAAAACGCAGCTTCTTTCAGAACGATGGCCTCACAGAGTGCAAAATAACCTGATTCATGATATTACTATTGACGCTTCTGACAATGAGATAAAAATATCTAGGCTGAATATACACTGATATATACTGTATATAGTAGAAATTGTGCTTAGCTTATACTTTTAAAAACTCCATTAAACTAATTATCAATAAATATAAAATTGAAAGTGGAACACTCATGGATACCCTCAGGTTTGTATGACAAGCACTGCGTGCACAGATTCCCATGTGTTGGCAGCGGGTGGGCAGGTGTGCATCTAAACACAACTGACCAATCAAGATCTACCTCACCGCTCGTGCCTCATTTATGAATTGCTGGCTGCCGGTTGGCAGACGGTGACGTAACAGACGACAGAGACACCTGGTGTTGAATATGTGTAAATTCCACGCAAAAGCTCAGTGGGTGACTGTGACACTCACTGATAGCTGAGTGTACTATTTTCCATACCTCACGAATAATGAACAGCAACAACGGCACATAGTGTGATGTAGTATGTACATGTATTTTATTAATTATTACGCCAGCAATCCCCAGTCAGAAAATGAAAATGTGAAGTTATGCCCGGCAATGTCAAGGCGTAACTTGATATACTCAACTGTAAGTAGTCTTCACAATTCACTAAGTGAATATATACAATGCACCTTTATTGTCTACGACGCTGGCCCAACATAAGATCGTAAGCAGGGTTGACGAATCGTCACCACCACATCAAGTATATATTTTCTGTGGGTTTCAGGCACGCACTGTGGTAGATGGTTTCACGGAGGGTCAACAAGCTGAAGCTCCTTTAACTATCACAGCCTACTCGTCTCCCAGCGACAGCTACATGATGATTCGTCCTAAAGTTGATGTGGTTCAGGTACGGACATTGTAAAACGTCTCCATTAACTTCTTTAATGAACAAATGTGTCATTTAGGTTAGCCATTCTTAAATTTTATTTTTGCTGGTAGGCCTACCTCATATAACATCGTTTGAATGGTCACAAATATGTATTTTTTATAATTTTTCAAATGTGACAAAGCTGAGGTATCATCCATTTGAAGTTTTAAAACATTGTCCCCTAGCGTTTCAATGGTGTTAGCTAGCTCATTCGAGTGCATACACGAGATCTTGACAGCCAGGGATTTAAATGGTTTTATCAAGGCTCGATGTGAAAAGTTCAAATGTAATTTTAGGCGTATTTGAAAATAAATTACTGGGACACCTTACTGTATCTGACGTAGGCTATATTTAGATTCCAGATATTATTTTTATCAAGATATATTTGCACCAGTATTGAACTAGTAATGCAACATAACAAAGGATGTCATCATTACGAACTTTTGATGTAAATATCACAATAGCTACATGTACGTTTAAAAACGTACATGTATTTAGAATAAAAACTGATGACAAACTGATAACATACTGACGGCATACCGGTGGCATACTGATGACATACTGATGACATACTGAAGACATACTGACTGTGACATATTGATGACATAGTGATGACATACTGATGACATAGTGAAGACATAGGCTACTGATGACACACTGATGACATACTGATATACTGATGACATACTGAAAACATATTGATGACATACTGATGACATACTGATGACATACTGATGACAAACTGATGACATACTGATGACATACTGATGACATAGTGGTGACATACTGATGATATACTGATGACATACCGATAACATAGTGATGACATACTGATGACATAGTGATGACATAGTGATGACATACTGACATACTGATGACATAGCGATGGCATAGTGATGACATACTGATGACATACTGATGACAGAGTGCTGACATAGTAATGACATGCTGATGACATAGTGATTACATACTAATAACATACTGATGACATAGTGATGACATAGTGATGACATGGTGATGACATAGTGATGACATACTAATGACATACTGACATACTGATGACATACTGATGACATACTGATGACATACTGATGACATACTGATGACATAGTGGTGACATACTGATGACATATTGATGACATACTGATGACATACTGATGACATACCGATGACATAGTGATGAAATACTGATGACATACTGATGACATACTGATGACATAGTGGTGAAATATTGATGACATAGTGATGATATATTGATGACATAGTGATGACATACTGATGACATACTGATGACATACTGACATACTGATGACATACTGATGACATACAGACATACTGATGACATACTGATGACATACAGATGACAGAGTGGTGACATACTGATGACATAGTGATGACATACTGATGAAACACTGACATACTGATGACATAGTGCTGACATAGTGATGACATAGTGATGACATACGGATGACATACTGATGATATAGTGATGACATACTGATGAAATACTGACGTGCTGATGCCATACTAATGCCATACTGATGACATACTGATGACATACTGATGACATAGTGACTACATACTGATGACTTAGTGACTACATACTGATGTCTTAGTGACCACATACTGATGACATACTAATGACATACTGATGACATACTGATGACATACTGAAGACATACTGATGACATGGTGATGACATAGTGATGACATACCAATGACATACTGACATACTGATGACATACTGAAGACTTACTGATGCCATACTGATGACATACTGATGACATACTGATGCCATACTGATGACATACTGATGACATAATGACTACATACCGATGACATAGTGACTACATACTGATGACATAGTGATTGATGACATAGTGATGACATAGTGATTGATGACATAGTGACTATATACTGATGACATAGTAATTGATGAATTAGTGATGACATAGTGATTACATAGTGATTGACGACATAGTGATAACATACTGATGACATGGTGACTATATACTGATAGCATAGTGATTACATATGACTACAGACTGATATTGCTTGTATATTGTTGACTTGCAGATGATATGTTTCTGACATACTGATGATATACTATATTTTAGTGGCAAACTGGTAGCGGGTGATATGACAGTAAACGCATGACGTTAGCTTATGTTGTTAGTAAACTGAACTGTTAATTATTGTTAACAGGTTGGTTTGATGGAGGCGGAGGTATTCATCACCAATGCAGGACAGCACACTTCACGTCTAACCTACATGGTCAGTTACATGGATCCCACATTTAGACAGATACAACATTTAGACTAATGACTTTGACATCTAATATAATAATGGACATGAATTTGACATATTATAGTATTATTATAATAATTTTAACACAGCTATTATAGAGTAATATGACTATTCGGCATATTCTATTGTCACCTAGATATCAACGGGTCATAGGCCTATCTGATACTATGTAAGATGGCACATATGACCTTTTAATCTTTTGGTACGATATACTCCTTTGTGCATGTGGCAAACCACAAAATAAAAATCTACAATTTTGACAAAATACATATTTTTATTATTATTATTTTTATTGCGGAGATCGACTTTAGATGTCAGAATCTGACTTCTGTAGACGCCAGATTATGACCTGTAAGATCAGTCCCCACACTAAAAGAATTAAAAATCATTATGGCGGCCATAACATAGGTATTCAAATGAAGCGGAAACAGCTAACTAAGCCGTTTATGATGACTTCAAATTGAAAATGTTTAATGTAGATGATGTGTTGATGCATCACTATCCTCTCAAGTGTCCATCACGTCTATAGCCGTCCCTTATATTTGTCCCTAAAACAAGGAAATGAGAAAGAGAAAAGGTATTAAATTTATTACATATTTTACATTCAAAATGTGCATTTTGTATGTAATTTTCACCGTCTTGAAGTTGTTGGTCGCGTTAGAAAGACACAACTTTGATTGAGTGAAAATTATAAAATTATAATTTAGTGCTCTAAGGGCTAAAATAACAAATATCAAAGTATCTAAAGTCGTTGAGATGTTTTACAGGTGATATCTCGGGGTAAAGTGCGATACCAGGCGACCAAAGATAGATCCCCGTGTATATTATAGGGCGTATCATTCGTCTCGCTACTAATATTCTCATGTATATTATCGGACGTAGCACTCATCTCACTATCATAGTATTCTCGTGTATATTATAGGGCGTATCATTCGTCTCACTACTGGTATTCTCTTGTATATTATAGGACGTAACACTCATCTCACTATTATAGTATTCTCTTGTATATTATAGGACGTAACACTCATCTCACTATTATAGTATTCTCTTGTATATTATAGGACGTAACACTCATCTCACTATTATAGTATTCTCTTGTATATTATAGGGTGTATCACTCGTCTCACTACTATAGTATTCTCTTGTATATTATAGGACGTAGGAAATGTGAAAGAGAAAAGGTAGTAAATTTATTACATATTTTACATTCAAAATGTGCATTTTGTATGTAATTTTCACCGTCTTGAAGTTGTGGGTCGCGTTAGAAAGACACAACTTTGATTGAGTGAAAATTAAAAAAT
This sequence comes from Flabesymbios commensalis, assembly GCA_964017125.1. Classification (NCBI taxonomy): domain Eukaryota; kingdom Metazoa; phylum Annelida; class Polychaeta; order Terebellida; family Flabelligeridae; genus Flabesymbios; species Flabesymbios commensalis. Next base: position 67,503,243 of record OZ024909.1, on the reverse strand, counting down.
TATAATTTAGTGCTCTAAGGGCTAAAATAAAAAATATCAAAGTATCTAAAGTCGTTGAGATGTTTTACAGGTGATATCTCGGGGTAAAGTGCGATACCAGGCGACCAAGGATAGAACCCCGGGCATATTTACCACGCTTCACATACCTATATCAGCTGACATGGCACCCAGCCTCAGACTCCTAGCTTATTATGTGAACACGGAGACCAGCGAGATCCTGGTCGATTCTGTTTGGGTGGATGTGGAAAACATCTGTGAGAATAATGTAAGTCTCATGCGATGCAATGATTTTCAGGCTTTATATACTGTTCACACGAACACACGAACATACGAAATTCCCGTATTTCTTATTTTTGACATGGTTGTCCAAAAATAGAAATCAGGAATTTCGTCTCTATATCTAGCCAAACTGGTGGATGCGCAGCAGAAAAAATAAAAAAAACGTTTGCAGTTCTAATCTATGAACATTTTTACATCATATGGTCATATTAAGAAGCCATTTTTTTATGATTTTAGCCTGGGCATGTCCCTTTAATCCTTATAGTGCCTAGTAAATTTAGTTAAATTAAAATTTTTAATTTTCAACCACTTGAGGTTGTGTCTCGCTACCGCGATCCAAAACCTCAAGTGGTTGAAAATTACTCATATTACTGGGCCAATTAACAGTTTAGTGTGAAATTCTTCTCGGATCGTGTCTTCATTTACACGTAACATCCCTAAAAACTGGGTGGAATTCTGTGCGTATTTTCGAAGATGGACCAAGAAGAAGTAGACAAATAATAATAACATTTTAGTATTAGAAACAAAATACACCAGACGAGAGACCCTCGCTAAGATTTACAAACCCGCTATAAACTATGTAGATGTAAAACAGATTTATGTGAATACAATTTGACAAGCATACATTATTACAAGACATATTAACCGAGTGTTTGCCCTTTATAAAGTCGAGTCGATCATAACTGAGACATTTTCAGAGCTTTTTCGAGTCCATGGCGGCCATCTTGAATAATTGAAATTGCTCTAAGATGACACCTCCACACCACCCTAGATATCTTTATTTAGACCCCAAAGATAAATAATCAGCAGAGAAAAAAACTATATCAGAGAATTTTGGGTCACCTCCCTTAGCTGCCGGACTACTATGTGTGAAAGCTATACCTGTAATGCTTTTTCATTCTGTACTACTGTTTCAACCTCCTGGGGTGTGGGAAAAGGTCTGCATGGCTAGCATGAATTGCATGCCCAGCTGTAACGCATTCATTCCTCATCCTATCTCACACCCGAATACATCGAATCTGCAGCTGATTCGGATCGAGATGTTTATAATTGTGATGTATAGTAGGACATGTCCAGCTACCAGTGTCGAAGACGTAATAAAACAGCTGTTTGGCCAAGGCTTATGTACAATTGAAAATATCCACCAACCAAAGCTGCTTTACTACAACATGTCAAACGTGCCGTGTACCAAGCAGGACATGTGTGGTCACAAGCTCTTGTACCAGCTCATCCTCTACCAAATCCAAAACTGGGGGGCTGAACTGCAACTGCGATCGTGCTTCGCGATCGTGCTATGAACTCTACACTGTTGCTGCAATAAAGGTTGTAAGCGCCGCTGTAAGTATCTGTCATCAAGTCTACAATGCACAGAAACTGTAATTGCAGGGGAGCATGTGACGATGCATAAACCAAGAACACAATTTCTATCATATGTATTCTGGGTAATCAGAATTATTTGATGTATACTGCCTGGTAATATAAATACATATTACAGAATTCCAGAAGCTCACCGTTTTAAACCGTCTCTATACAGTTTTTATAAAGTAGACGTTCAGTCCTTGTCGACCACTTTGAAATGAAATATCGCGATTTCAGATGGTATTTTATATCTCTATATATCTTAGATGAAGATTTATTGTCACTGATAAAATAAGTCTCGTGAAATGATCATGTTTCATTTTTGCCTATTTAAGATCTAAAAAATAAACATTTTAACTTGTCGGCCATGTAAGGCCACTAATTTTGTCATAAATGTATTCCCTGACCCTGAAAATGTTAGTGTAGACACAAAGATCGTGATTCTATGTCTATTACAAGCCGAAATATTGTAAATATGGATTTTCATGGCAGCCATTTTGAAATAAATTTAAAATGGCGGCCCGATCCCTTGCTTATTTTGATAGGTTGATTATCATTGTTTTGATAGGTACCAAGCTTAATATGAATCTACATACCTTAAACTACATCTGTGCAAATTGTCATGCTTTTGTCAAATTTTGCACGATTGTTTCACTTAAAAGCTGTACTAGTGTATGGAACACAGTCTCAGATCATATGCATGATGGTACAGTCAAATCCCCATAATCTATCACTCGTCCAAACTCATTCATTATGTCTTTCTATTTTTACTGTTAATGTTGGTCTTGTTTTACAGATGACAATGACCCTTCAACCACCTAAGGCGTTTTATACTCCGTCAGATAACATGAGGATCTTATTAACTGGACAACCTGGATCTCGTGTGTTGCTCCAAGCAGTGGACAAATCGGTGTTCTTTCTCAACGATGAGAGAACTCTCACCAGGAAAAAGGTATGGTACATAAGCTCTGATGATTAGTCCTGGTGATTTATGTACAAGAGTTTTCTTTAAAGTGGTGGAATTGCAAGTTGCAAATGACTAAATATTGAGAGAAACTATTTATTGAGAGATGTATATTACACAGGTCTATATAGCTACACTGTGCTATATAATGCTCCACCATAGGTCTATATAGCCACACTGTGCTATATAGCCTGCATTTCAATTAGATGCTTCCCACCAAACACAAGATGCTGAACTCATGTTGTTGTAATATTGGTCTATCATCTACGACGCTGGACCAACATTATACCAGTATTGTTTCAAAGTCTCGTGTTTATTGTGCTAATAGCTCGCTGTACATTCCTATATGAACATTAAATAAGGTTTCTGGAAAGTTAGAGATGTGTTTAATCAATTACCATGACAACTTGATCATTTCAACTGGAAGAAACATGGAGAACCAAGTAACCAATGTTAACCATGTTAACCACTTGTAGTCAGTGGGTCAAATGCATATTTTTGGGCGAGCCTGGAAAGTGGGTCCAAAGTTTTTTTCTAAGTGTTTTCATGTTATATAGGTATTGTAGTCCATGACACTGCATGATGGCATTCTCACAACATTGAGCATTTTTATATAACACGTTTTATAAAATCACGTCAATCGGGATGCAAAATAATGGTTTCCCACGGTTCGAAAAATATAAATATTTATATAAAGCACTAACCTAATCTATATTTGCCATTATTTGAAATAGTATGTATTCAGTATTAACAAAAGTGATTTCATAACTGTATAAATTGATTGAACCAGAAGTTTTGAGTTATGTGAACCCTTTGACCCCAAGGTCTTGCATAAACCCAATTACCAGTTATCAAATTTTATAATAATATAAGCGTGTGACATATCAAAATGAAGGGAATTTCATTACGAACCTCAATGTGATATCGCAAAGCAACTATAAAACATTTGTACCGCAATAATTATTATTTATATATATATATCGACGAGATAATATAATGTGTAATTGTGGCCATACGTTCTAAAATTTTATATATATTACGTCATCGAATGATGTTAACATTTAACATCGAAATATTTGTTTATAGACTAATACATTTTCTTGAAAGAAATCATTGTGTGGTTTATTACCTCCGCCATAAGAGGTTATGTTTTTAGTCGGGATGGTTTGTCTGTCTGTTTATCCGTCAGCAGGATTATTAGACCAGACGTGGCTGGGTGTAAGGTGTCACCCGGAATGGGAATTTAGGCCACTATTATTTTCACATAGTTGGACTATTCAGGGGCCAGAATCAACCTGTACAGGTCACTGTAGCTGCTTTACTGAAATATGGCCAAAGGTGTACAGGACCTATGCGCGATTTTTTCCGATTTGGAAAACAAAATAGCGTATTAAACATCGCCCACTGAGTAGTGAAGCTATATCAATATCTTTGATACCAACAGGAAGCCACTGGAACAGGCTTTCCCGTGGATGTAACATATTTTCTGTCCGATTTTTGAAAAATGCACAAGCTTTAAGTTGGTATTTTACCCTTAATTTTACCTATTTTTATTACTTTTTCAGTAAAAAGTCAAAATACTTTTCTCTTAGCCGATTTTTGTATGGTATATATGTTTAGTTTTGATTCAAACATGTTCTAGAACTAGTGTTGACTTAAAATAAACCCATTTGGAAGTAAAAAATAATTAGCTATTTCAACATATTACACACTTTTTTTTGTTGGACGTAAAATTTGAGCACTTTGCTTTCGGCTCAGGAAAATTACACTGCTCACCCTAGACACTGCTACTTCGCATGTTAAAATGTGCAGATGGTTGACGTCATATGTCCCCCGCTCTCAATTTCAAGTAGTGTAGTAAGCTTGTGATTGGCCGGCTGTCTTGCTAAAAGTACCCTGATCGGCTGGCGAGAATATTATGGTGGGGGAGGGGTGGGTGTAGACAGACACCTGTGTGGAGCCCAGAAAACGCGAGGATTTGACCCAATGCTGTTTCACTATTGGCCCACCGCTAACGGCGCTGGTCCAACATTGAAACAACATTGGGTCAAGTCTTCGTGTTTGCTGGGAGAGCTGTCCGTATTTTGATACACGCGTGCAGTCTGTGTCTGGTTGGAACAGGCTGCACAGTGCTCTGTATAAGGAAAATAGACTGTGTCTCATATTTTTGCCCAATGAGTTCCAAAATTTAAACAATGTACCAGCATCTTTGATATCAGTTGAGAGTTACTATCAAGGGTTTTAATGTGGATGCATAATATTGTATTTCTGGTAAATACGAAAATGTACAACACAGCGCTAAGTTTGTATTTTATCCCTCCATTTGAACAATTTACAACGTTTTATAGTGAATACCAGCAGGACTTCTCTCTCATGTTAACTTTATCATGTTTATAAGGTACAGATTTTTGTTATTATTTTTATATTCTATGGAGCCATTTTGCAAAAATGATCTTGAGCACTGAAGAAGTGATTACAGAAACTTTAAATGTTATCTCAGCTGCTACAAAAGTGACCTTGGCCACTGAAGAAGATTTAGTGATCACAGCGACTTCAAAAGTTATCTCAGCCTCTACAAAAGTGATCTTGGCCACTGAAGAAGTGGTCACAGCCACTTTGAAAATTATCTAAGCCACTAGAAAGGTGATCTTGACCACTGAAGGAGTGATCACAGCCGCATTAAATGTTATCTCAGCCACTACAACAGTGATCTTGGCCAAAGAAGAAGTGATCACAGCCTCTTTAAAGGTTATCTCAGCCATTACAAAGGAGATCTTGGCCGCAAACAAACTGGTGTCAGCCACTGAAAAAAATATCTAAGCCACTACAAAGTGATCTCGGCTCTGAAGAAGTGATCACAGCCACTTTAATAGTTTCTCAGCCGCTACAAAAGTGATCTTGTCCACTAACAATCTTATGTCAGTCCCTGAAAAAGTGATCTGGGTCACTGCAGAGTAAACTTGACCATTGAATACTTCATCACAGTCACTTTAAAAATCATCTCAGCCACCACAAAGGTGATATTGGCCACAAACAAACTGGTCTTGGTCACTGCCGAATATTCTGACCTCATTCCAAACCTGCTGCCAGGACCCTTCTTATCTCGATGTGATGCACTGTCTGGATGCATTGGTAATGGAATCATGTTGAATATCATCCAACAAGGCTTCTTGGGGATATTAATGATCTCTAGCTTGATCAGTTGATGTAGTAAGGAACTTATTCTGTGTTTAGTAAGTCGGCCGGGGGAGCACAACCTGTTCATAATTATGTTGATTGCCATCAGCTGAGAAAGCATTGAAGGAACATTTAAAAATATAACATTTACAAACTTTCAGGTGAATAATGCCCTGAGCCAGTAATATCCATTAGTATATGGATGAAACATGGAAGCAACTAAGCAGGAATACATCGTCTTGTATCAGAATATGATGTAGACTAGTACCACATTAAAAAAGATGATTAAACAAACAATGAACAGGAAGGTAGTAGCAATTTTAATATTATATATAGCAAATAACAAAATGATGGCAAAGGCGGTGGTGTCATTGCTGATTATTTAACTTGTTTGAGATAAGGAACTTTTTTTAAAATAACGATTACGTACAATTTTGATAGTTTACAGCAACCTCTGAATTATTACACCACATATTGATAATTGATGTATCCATATAGTCAGATATAGATATGCTGTGATATTGGAACTATAAAAAAAGAAAAAAATATCATGAATTATTTACTCATCTGTTAAACTTCCATACCACAAGAATGGAACATAGTTACGTCATAGTTAAATGCAAACCGCATTGTCATTGATAAACAATTTTTTTATTTTTTTTATTTTTTTAAATTAAAATTTATAATTTAATTTAAGCATATGCCTGACACAGAGGCTAGCAAGTTGGCATTTAAATTTACCTTATTAGGGCTCACAAATTTTGTCTGTGTGTCTCAATAACGGCCGGGCATCTAAACATTGGGGGAGCGTTGAGTCAATGCAGGGCATTAATGGTGATTTCATGGTGTGACAGCGTCGCAGATGATGACCAACATTGGGTTAGTGAATCATGTTGACTGGCCCATACAATAGAATGGCAACGTATAATCCATTGCTACACAAGTCAAGCCATATAATGTTACCATTATATTTCATCTCAGCAAATAGATACGGTAAAATAGGTCACATTAGGAGTGGGGCCTAGAGGAACGAGAATAGGTGAGCGACAGGTTATCTAGTTTATCAAGATGCATGGAACCTCATAACAAAAACCTAAATTATAAGACAATGAATGCAGGTTCAGCTATATAAACATTAAAAATGTGGAGGGTGTAATATACAAACGATACTGAATTAGGCATGATGGACCTGAATTATTGACCTTTGACCTTGAATTATAGCATTGACCTTTGACCCAATGATATTTATTATTAATATACATCAATATACAAACAATCAAACTAATAGCTATCAGTTATGTGAAAATATACAGGGATTTTCAGTTTTTCCCGATCACCTAAAACCACTATTTTGTACCGCGATAGGTGAAAAAATGTAAAACGCGTTATTTAAAAATGTTCAATGCTGTGAGAATGCCATCACGCGGTTTCATAGAGTACAATACCTATATAATATGAAAACATTGAGAAAAAAACTTTGGACCCACTTTCCAGGTTCAGCTCCTGGCCCCCTGACTATTGAAGTATAATCAGATGATCCCAGAGGTGAGACAAATTCAAGCGAATGTGTTTGTGCATTTTTCAACAGATGTTTGAAAGATTGGCTGAACAGGATCTTGGATGTACACCGGGAGGCGGACAGGACAACGCAGGGGTGTTTAAGGTAATAATGCACTTATGTGTCTTCTTCGTCTTCTTGCTATATAAATACATATAAATATCAATAGGTCTACGCATTATCCTTCCATATTCTGATTAGCCTATTATATAATAAAAAATGCCTATATTTAATGCATGTCTGCCACAGCGTTATTACCAAACTAAGACGATCTGTCAAGTCTGTCAAGATCTGTCAAGTCTCCTTTCTTCCTATTGTAAATTTACAATAGGAAGAAAACACATTTGTTTGCTTGTAGATGTGGTCACTGTGTAAACACTAACTTACTAGTATTATTTATATTCCTCTTCTTGTTATTTTTTCAGGATGCAGGATTATTTGGTCTGACAAACGTGAACCTTGCAATGGGTGTCCGTTCCGCTGTACCCTGCCGAGAGCCTGGAAGAAAAAAACGATCAACAAGTAAGATCAACTACCATTCATTATGACAGCTGATCAAAACTACACCACCATGTGGGTTTTCAGCTATCGCGAGGTGTTGACCCGATGTTGGACCAGCGTCGCAGACGATGGACCACCATTAAACCAGCATTGGGTTAATGTCCCATGTTTACTGGTTGATTCCGTAGTACTAGTATGCAATGGGTGCTAGGTTTATAAACGCGGCTATAGTCATGCCCCAATAGTCATTAATTGTCTACCTATATAGTCAACTATAGGTGTGAAGGCGGGGGAGGGAGGGTGTAGCATGCTTTGGCGACCCCCACTAAAAATAACTGAGTCGCGAGGGGCACCTAAAAGCTGTTATGTAGTGTTTATGTACTGTCACATTAGCAACCCTGGAAACGCATTAAATGTGAGACTCGATCCAAAGCTGGCCCAATGCCGTACCAGTGTCTATGACATTGTACCCACATCAAACCAACACAAGCTGTATGTCTTGCGCTTGCTGATAATCCACATTTATAACTATATATGCATTTACGCATGGGCCTGAACGAAAACACACACATATGCCTATATATGTATGAACAAAGCAAAATTTACCAAACTGTTCTAAATAGTTGAATTATTTTTTTTTATAATTATTATAAAAATCGCTTCAAGTGATATATTATTTATTGTGATATATACTAAGAAAATCATGATTACGAATTAATAGAATCATGATTACAGTGCTTTTAGAATATCAATTATGGTTATGATTACGATTACAGGTCATATTTTTTTCTCGATTACGATTATAATCATGATTACACGATTTAAAAAAATATGATTACGATTATGATTACAATGTAATCGATTAAAAATCGTAACCGACGATTATGATTATAATCGACCCCAACCCTGTTTCACACCACACTCACAATGTCAAAGCTCAAATTAGACAGGTCCCGTGCCATATGTTACAGTCCGTCATCAGCGATTCGCAGCGATTGTGCATATTCCTTTCTATAAAATGTTGCTTTGATATAAGCGTACATCAATGTGGCTATCTTTAACAAATGTACCACCAAGGGACAGCCACATTTTATGATAGGACGCCTTTGTTGTGACTAGGGGAGCTGCCTGCTTGGAAAATCGGAGATCGCGGGTTCGAACCCCGTTTTGGCATTCCAGTTTCAAAGAAACAGAATGTTTGTTCCCCGCTCACTCGTAAATATTAAATATTGTAGGGAGTCTCCATGACCGAGCGGTAAAGTGCGCGGCTTCAGACCGCCAGGCCTCGAATTTCGAATTATGTGTCTGGAGGGCAGTGTCATCTCATTTACCTCACCATCCTCATGGGGTTCTCCTGGCCCAGTTTAGCCTACATGTACACAAAAGTGGCATAAAACCCCATTCATCAGTTCATTTCATTTCATTGTTGTGACTAGGGAGTCACGTAGGCTAAAAATGAACATCCAATGAACTAATCATTTAGACTGTTTTCTGTTACATGATGGAACCGTTACCGTGATAGGCCTAGTCATGTGCTAAATACTCCTACACAACTTGACTGATTCAGTGATGTCGTGATTATCATTGCTCTATTTTATTTCAGACAACCCCACGATGACTAATCTAGGAATGTGTTGTCGTGAAGGACAGCGTATAGAGGGCAATGTGGACATGGCCACCTGTAGACGAAATGCTGCTAACCTGGAAGATGCATCTGTAGAATGCAAAAATAGATACTTTTTCTGTTGTAAGAAAACCCTGGAAACTAACAGCACAAAAGTGGACGAAGATCGATCAGGTAGTTATCATTATCAACCTACTATATAAATAATATAATGTAATCACTGGTAATATTACACAAGTAGAAGAAGGGCGGTAGTTAGCATTGTCAACCTACTATATAAATAATATAATGTAATCACTGGTAATATTACACAAGTAGAAGAAGGGCGGTAGTTATCATTGTCAACCTAGTATATAAACTTCACCCACGTGAGAACACACATAACCTACTAGTATCCCTAACTTAAGGCTCATCTGTTAAACAAATTGTAGGAAGCTACTTTCAACTGTTTTGGATAGGTATGGGTATGGTCAATTACCCAAAAAAGTGAGGTGTATAGAGGCTGGATAATTTTTTTATTAGAGAAAATGCCACCGGCACATAACGCCCCGTTTTGAACCATTTGTCAAAGAAAATTGTGTTTCATTTCTTTTTCCACTAAATACATTTTTGAAGTTATTTTAGCATTTTATAGTCCCCTTCTGCAGGAATCCAAGATGGCCGCCATCCGCCCTTATCGCATCATAACTTTTAAACCACTGCTCTACTAGCTGATAGTGGACTGGTCTTGCATATATCCAGACCTAAACTCTTCAGAAATCAACTAATTGGGCATTACTGTATCTTTTGCACATTGTAAATATTGTAATTTATTTATGCAGACTTCTACATATTTCATTCAGTACAGCAAGAAAGCACAACACATTTTATATTCATTTGTCTGCTAGTGTTGTTTTTGTTCTAATAAATACATGAAGGTGGGCATTTTCCATGGGGCGAGCAAATAATCGGGTCCGTACGGTACTAGACGTATTACTGCAGTGGTTATTCCAACATCTTTTGCTTCATGCACATACCGTAGCACTTGGATCTGGTTTCATGTATTATAACAACATGATAGAGTTATTTCTAGACATTATTCTACAGTTTAAAATTTTATATCGTGCAATTTAATACTATTATCTCCACACTGTCGCATGAATAAATAGTACTAGTCTCTGGTCAATCACGGTATCTGGCCAGATTATGGATGATCTGTCTCATATGATCTTGTCTTTGAAATAATATTTTGTGACTAAAATTATGCGATCTAAGTCATGGGTATGTGGGGACGAAATAATATGTCGGTATATAATATCATACAATATTATAAAAGGCCTACCATGATATTACACTCTAAGGCTAAGATATGACATGTAGGCATATGCCATTATATAATAATGACACTAGGAAATAGTATAATGTTCTAATCATATTCACTAATTCTAAACCATACAGGATTTAAAATAAAACCATTTTGACCGAAGATAAACACTCGTTAAAGGCATTAATATCAATATCAAGAAATCATAGCGCACCATTATAATATTATGCTGTATATATAGTGGCATTGTGATGTCATATACATGCATCTGGATGTCATATCTTCACAATCAGGTGTGTTGCGACCTTGATTGTGAGAACATTCACAATTCGGACACAGCTTCAGCCAAACCTGTAAGCTAGTCCGAACGTCAATAGAAAAGTTACTCAAAACGGCCAAGAACAAACTAATTTATATCTTATCGGGAAAATGAAACACCGGCTAACTCATCTTCACTTCGCCATGTGATTTGCGGCACGCAAATCATCAATTTTTTGGTGATTTTAGCCTAAGACAGTCCCTTTAAAAAACGTATCGCATTTATAGTCTATGGACATGTTCACATGTATATTATGAATATGTTAAGAAACCAGAATAAAAATAATGATTTTTTCATGATTTTAGCCTGATGTTGTCACTTTAACTACAAAATTAAAACATAAAAATACCAACCCGGACTTCATTTGTCTGAAAGGAATGTTGTTTAACCTCTCTGCGAGCTGAGTCAAATAAGCGCCTTCTCGGTGTTTGAACTTTATCAGAGCATGGTTCATTGTTTTCGCCAGTTGCGGCCTAAAGAGAAGACAATCAGCACAAATCATCAGGCTTACATTGAAATTTTGATTTTTATACATGTACACAACTTTAACTAAGTTATGTTTATAAATAACGCCTAATATTGTGAAATATTTAAAATTTGAAGTTCATGTATTGTAAAATTAATCGTTTGCGACTAGAATACCATGATTATTTGGTGGTTCTGAAAGTAGACCACTTGATGTAAATACAATTGACTGAATTATGTAGGCCCCTAGTATATTTTCAATACATGGTATATTATAGAGACAACTGGACATTTTAAACAATGGCAAAACTTTAAAAAATATATTTGTAATGCTTGCAAAATTATATAAAAAATGGTTGAGAATTTACTAACTACAGATAAATTAGCGAAAAACATTAACTAGACTAGACTATGGCTATTATTGTGAATATTCTAGTATATTTATTTATTTACTCTATTTAACTGTGTAATCATAAATTAATATTGCGCTTACCGAAAAAGGAACAGCAGGAAGAATTGACACTGGTACTGTTCTGGCCCGTTGAAAACCAGTCCACTGAGGAATTTTACGTGGTGTAGCCTTTCTATTCATACGTTTAGAGACATGAATGCGGGAAGGTGTTAGTGGTAGGGTTACAGGAGAAGCTGGCCTTTTTTTCTTGCCGGTGTCAACGAATATTAAGCATCCCCATATATTAGGCATCCCTGACAAGTCTAAAAGTCACGTGACTGTGTGGGCATGCGCAGAGAGTGTCTACGCAGCGGAAGTCACACAAAGGTGTCTTGAGCAATCCACCAGACTTACATATTATTCTTTTTTAAAATGACTTAGTTTTAATACTTAGTTTTATTAGTAGCAAACATAGTTTTACACACACTTAGAGTGAATTACGTTAACCAATTTTTTAGAAAGTATAATCCGTATCCCAGCTGGTAGTCGCTAGAATACTATCCATTCTAGACAAATGAGGGGATGCTTAATATTGCAAAAAGAAGAGCAATACAGATGGTGGAAAATTAGATTCCCCCGCCATGTTTCCTAGCCTATTAGAATAAAAACGATAATTTTCACATTGACAGATTTTTATATATTAGATTATATGTTAACGATATTCACAAGATTATCTTTACAAGATTAATAAGTATAAGGCATAGTTATATAAGGCATCCCCTTCGCCACAGTGTAGCGTGGGCTGTTCAGTAAGAACGCATGCAAAGGGGTGCTTAATTTTGCTGACAAGTACAAGCACGCCAACACTCTGGCAAGAGCTTGGCAAGTCGTTGCCAAATTAGACATCCCCCTCGTCCCGTGCAAGCTGGCTTGTATGAACATGGCAAACAATTTATATTTACTATTGGGCCCACACTTCATTATCGATTGTCTATATACAAATTACTACAAAGGTTGCGATAGACATGAATTAATTTTTTTGAAAAAATGGCATGTCTTTTTCTGATTAGAAAATTATATTCCAGGGACTGTCTGTGCATATATATAACTTTTGTATAGAAATACAAAAACAAACTGAAGGAAGTGTAATCAAAACATGACATAATTAAGCTGCGTTTCAATGTGCATTTTTAGATAGGTTTGTCATAACTTAATGAAAGTTCTTCAAATTTGTACTCACATGGATTGGTTCACAGCAAACACGACCCATAGACCCAATGTTGGCCCAACGTCTACGACATCAGCCCAGCATTGGGTCTAGGTATCCTGTTCCTGAAAATATTTGTAGCTTTCAGATATTTAAATGTATTCCCGTATTTAATTACTGTTATCCGCTGTACACATGGTACTTGTGGATACATTGTTGACAATCCGCGTTAATATACAGTCATGGGCTCACAAGTGTTAATTGCGGCGGGGTTTGAAGGAGGGGTGTTGTCACACCTCGTTCTTTGTTTGAAACAAATCAACATGAGAGGGTGCAGTAGCTGTGGAAGCCAAAGGTGCGAACATTGCGTCTCAGGAGTGTTATGTTTGCAGTAAATTTAGTGCTAGACAAAAGATTATAAGCGTTCACCACCAAATTTATTACGGAGTGGATAATATTTTTTTTTTTTTTTTACTAAACTTTAAAGCTTTGCAAATGTATCACATACATAGATTGAAGCCATATAAAAAAAATCAAAGTAAAATATATTCATTAGGGCTGCTGGCATACATTGGAAGTATAATTTAAAATATATTATTTAAATATAAATAATTATAATGTATATAATTATATACAATTTGAAATATATATCATGGTGAAGCCATGTCATGCTATTAAGTGTTATTTCCGCATAGCTGGAAACAGCTTTACTTATATCTTTGTAGCATATAGAATATATATGTTGTATGGACATTGGATATCTATAGAAAATATATATGTTTGTTTTGTATATTTGTATTCAATATTTTTTATCGGCAAGATCACATACCGTTTATTGTTATAATTAGTACTGCATAACACCTTACTGTATAAACAGTTTTAGTGTCTATGGTGATAAGATAAGATAAGATTTATTTTAAGTCGCACATAAAAAAAAACATATAACATTAGCTCTAACGAGCTAGTACAAGCGACATATAAAATAAAACAATAAATATAACAGCTAAAACAAGCACCGTATTAATCGTGATGACTCCCTACTTTACCGTAAATACAACACTTCACTGATACGAGTAGTACTTACGCAAAGTTCTGGAAGAAAGTGTATCTATCAACACTACAACCACTGAATCCGACAGTGTTGAAAATCCTAACACCACTTTTAATATTGTGATGGTCAGTTTTATATGCTATTATGAATTTGAGTTCATTATTAAACTGAATTGAATGTATATATATTGTAATAGATTACCATTTATATTGTGATATTTGTATTTTATATGTGAATGTATATAATATATTTAATCTTGTTGTGATGGCAGTATAATATGCTACTATAAATGTGAATATATTAGCTGTTTAATTATATTTAAAATGTAATTTACTCTTTAATATGTACTGCAATATAATAATAATTGTATGATATCTGTAAATACAGCTGTAAATAAATATTTGCATGTCATCATTGGTTCCGATCATTCATTTATGCGGTGATGTAATATATTCATGATATTAGCACTTGATTTTGTGGCCATACATTTTTATCCGCTTGGTCGCCTAGGGTTAATCGTTTAGATAAGGACATTTTAAGGCCTTGTTGCATATACGCCGCTGTCACCTCTTTGTTCTTTGGCAATGCCATCACAAGTTACAGTAAAAACACCTTTGAGCTGAGAAGGGGGGGGGGGGGGTGACTAACAATAGCAAACCCTTGTGATGTCGGGGACTAAACATGTCATTAAATACTAATATTCATTTAAAAAAAAACAAATAAAGTCAGAATTAAAACTGGCTTAACATACATTTATAACTATGCGAACAACGCTGACTATGATGCTTAATAGCACACAAATACGCGTTAACTATCTTCTTTTATTTATCTATTTAGTGTCAAGCCATCATAACATTATTAACATGTGATATGTTTGGATCACATTAGTGAAATATATTGCTGTAACAATGCGATATTTCTATTTGGAATGTCAAATATAGGTGGATAGATATTTATTGATGAAGGGAAGTTGAAATCAAATAAAAATCGACATGATATATTGCTGAAATATTTGTATAATTACGCTCCCTCAATTTTAATAATTGTGTGTTTTTATATTTCCTAATAGTTTCGGTAACAATTTATTATTCTATGCGATTTTATATTTAGAAACGACTTGCAATAGACAATAGACAATAGACAATAGTTTATTAAACTCGGGCCATACATGGCTTGGAGTATGCAATAGTAGTACATACATGTAACAATAGTCAATATTAAAGGTAATAATACATAGTAATAAAATAAAATATTTAAATACATAAGAAACATAATGCAGAAAATAATGTGAGGTAGTGAGGTACAATGATTGAATGTAACATAATGATTTTTTTTAAATACCATATATATGTCTATATACGTGTATATATGTATAAATATATATATACATATATACATATATATATAATATAGGTTTGATCAAAAATACATTATTTAATAAAAGAACAGCATGAAATATTAAGTGATATACAGTGATATACAGTAACATTAGTTTTAATCTTCCCGTGGCAGCACCGTGTCCTAGACATTGGTACTGTGCATATTGCTGCAGACCCATGTTTCAGACACGACGCTACCACATGAGAAAAGGTAAAAGTATATAAATATGTAGCGGTATAGTAAACATGGAAAAAGGTGAAAAGGGTGACAAATGAAAATAGTGGACATACATCAATATAGTCAAGAGAGTAGTCCTATATTTGAACAATCATTTTAAGAGTTTAGATATATATATTAAAAAACTTGAATGCGGCTTTCAGATATTTAGCTAATTCATTAGAAATGTTAGAGGATGTGTCCGACATGATATTTTTAAATTTTACATAGTTAGGATGATTTTGACAGTAGGGCGGTAAGAAATTTTGCCGTATATCAATAAGGGTATGACATTCGAGTACAAAGTGGAATTCATCACAAATTTTATCAGAATTACAAAATTCACATGTTCTGTCTTCTCTATTGATGCCATAGTATCTTCCCCTTTCAATTGGTAGTCCATGGTTTGATGTTCTAAATCGACAAATAATTTTTCGGTTAAAAGGTGACAAGGAGCATAAATATTTCTCGAGCTCAAATTTCAGTTTGAAAATTCTATATGAACGGCATTTATTCGAAAGATTAAGATCTGCCGACCACTGTTGGATGTATTGATCTTGTAGTCTCTGTTTAATCTGGTTCGGAAATGTATTGATATTTGGTACTTCTTGTAGAGTCCAAATGTAAGAAAAACCTGTTTCATCTAAAATAATTTTAATGTATTGAAGCCATTTTGACGTAAAAATATTATTAACATTATAAATTTGCAGTAAATTGTATAGAGTTGTGGAAAATCTGTTCACATCACTCGTTATTAGCTTGCACCAAAAAGATATCATACGTGTTTTAATGGCTATTGATAATGGGAACCGACCTGTTTCACCGAGCACCATGCAGGTTGGTGTCGATTGTTTTAAACACAATATATATTTTAGAAATTTAAGGTGTAATTTGTCTAATATAGAGATATTTTCATACCCCCATATCTCACAGCCATAAATTAAAATTGGCAAAACCAGGTAATCGAACAATTCAAGTTGGATATCCACGGGAAGTTCAAGTTCTTTTGATTTTTTCAAAAGTGCAAAAAGAGCCTTTTGGGCTTGACCAAATATAAATTTCTTGTGATAAATAAATGAACCGTTATAGTTAAAGTATACACCGAGATATTTAAAGGAATCAACAATATTTACTTTATTATTATTAAAAGTGAAATTATAAGACTTTTTAAACTTTCCTTTAGAGAAAATTACAATTTCAGTTTTGCTAGTGTTAACTTGTAACTTCCAGTGTTCACAATATCGAGCTAAACAATTTAAAGAGTATTGTAGACCATCAGCATTATCGGAAAGAAGTACAGTGTCATCAGCGTAAAGAAGAATCTGTATCTTAAGGAATTGATCAAAAATATTATCATTAAGCTTGAGATTATTTACATGGTTGTATTTTAAAAATGATTCAAGGTCATTTAAGTATAGAGCAAAGAGAAGCGGGGAGAGGTTTTCCCCTTGTCTTACGCCAGTATAGCAACTAAAATAATCAGATTTTTGCCCATTTACTTGTACACATGACTTGATGTTGTTATAGATGTTTCTGATAACATTGAAAAGTTTGCCTGTAATTCCAAAAGAAATTAATTTGATCCATAACCCAGATCGCCACACAGTATCGAATGCTTTTTTAAAGTCAACAAAAGCACAGAAAAGTTTCTTTTTTTTATGTAAGAATATATCGATTAGCGATTTAAGTGTAAAAACATGATCCATAGTAGAATAACCTCTCCTAAATCCGGTCTGATTTTCTAGCAGAACTTTGTTTGAATTTAAAAAGTAAGTCAAGCGGGTGTTAATTAAACTGGTAAAAAATTTTCCAAAGCAACTAAGTAAACTTATTCCTCTGTAATTTTCGGGTGATGATCTATCCCCTTTATTTTTATACACAGGGATTATGTTACCTATTACCCACTCTTCTGGTATATTTCCTGACATTAAGATATAATTAAATAGATTTTTAAAAATAGGGAGAAAAATATTAATGGTACTACATATATATTCATTAAGAACGCCGTCATTCCCTGTGGCTTTGTTTTTTTTAAGTGTTTTTATAGCTTGAAGGATTTCTTCATCAGAAAATTCTTTATCAAGATCTGGTTCACTACGGGTGTTATTGTTAATAGATATTTCAGGGTTGTCGCTATTTTTATTTAGAGTTTTGAAATGATCATATAAACTAGTTATGTCCGGCAATGTGTTATTTTTATTCTGTTTATTGGAATTCAGTATTTTCCAATACTGTTTTGGGTTTGTTGATTTTAGGTTTCTAATTTTTTGTTCAAATGATTTTTGAAAATCTGTTCTAGCCTTTTGCATTGTTATTTTGTATGTTTTGCTGTTTTTTTTAAGTAGATCGCTATTTGTGGTTGTTTTATTTTTTCTAAAGGTATTTTTACTTTTTAAGTATTGGGCACGTTTGTTTTTACAATCAATATTAAACCACCGTTTTTTATTATTATTGTTATTTTTAACAGTAGTATTAGTAGGTCTCGATTTAAAAACTTGTGCTGCACTTTCGCTCCAAATATTTACAATTTCTGATACAGTCTCATCAATATTTATATCATTTTCGCTGGTAATTTTGTCTGATAAAATTTCAACTTTTTCAATATTAATAGAATTAACGAACTGTAATTTTTTGGTTTCATCCCAGATAAAGGCTTGGTTATTAGGGTTTGTTTTTGCACACGGCGGTGTACTGTCACGGGACAACTGGTCATTTATTATGGATTTTAATGTAAAATGTATACCTCGATGGATATCAGAATATAGGTTATTGAAATCGCATATTTCAAAATCAACACATTTAGAAAGTAAATAAGGCGAGCCAATGACATAATCAACCACACTATTTCTTGTAGTTGTGAAACAACCCTTACAATTATCAACACCAATTCGTCCATTAAATAAATAAAGGGATGATGATTTACAGAAATCTATAAGTCTGTTACCATAGTTATTTGAGGTAGTGTCAGAAGACGTACGATTTTGCGAAATGCCTAATGTCTGTAAAGTATCTTCATCAACTAACGTATCTGTCAAAGCATCGTCTAAGTAAACATCATGTAAAAAATTATAATCAAAGGAAATAAAGTCTTGTTGTGTTCCCGTGCGTGAATTAAAATCACCCATTATTAAAACATAGTATTGATTATCATTATTGAAATTAATTAAATCTGTGGTTAAATCATCAAACATACCAATATCCGAGTATTTAGAGCCTTCGGGTGGGATATACAAAGCTCCGCATAACAAATCTTTATCAAAACCAAGAACGTTTTTATTTATACGAAACCATAAGCATGAAGAGTTATTGGATGTTAGTATCTTTGTGTTCGACCAGTATTTATTTCTCACACCAAGCCAGCGATATTAAGCATCCCCAACCAGGACTGTCACCACACTGTGACTAAGGGGATGTCTAATTTGACAATGGCTTGCCAAGGTCTTGCCGGGGTGTTGGCGTGCTTGTACCTGTCAGCAAAATTAGGCACCCCTCTCTATGCACTCTCACTGAACACGCCACGCTACACTATGGCGAAGTGATGCCTAATCTAACTATATTTTATATGTATTATGGTATATTTTAATTATATACTTTTTATTAAATTTTTTGTTGCTAAGGCCTTATAATATAAATAACACATAATATGGTTTGAATTACAGTAGTGTAATATAATAATGTGGTATTTTCTACTTAAGACTAATCTATCAATATTAATTTTCTGATAAATATTGATAATATTCACAATTGAAGATGTATTAAACAATGATGAATGACATTTCCATTCCAATTTACTAAATAGTATGTATTAGGAATAAAAATGAATTAGTGTACAATTTAATTTAAGATTGTTGTTATATTAGTATGATTATGCCTGCTGAATTTCAATAAGTGTGTGTATTACATATTTGATAATATATTTGTGTCCATTTGATCATTGATTGCAATATTGCCATTGCAGAAGTCAGGTAGGCATTTTCTTCAACTAGCAATTAAATATACAATATATACATCTGCTGATCATTTACCATGAGACACACAGCTGTCTCATTATGACCACATTAGGTGCCTTCTTACGCAGAACCGGAAGGGAGGCCTAATATCGAGGGGATGCCTAATATGGCGTGACACCGGCACTGATAGTCTTAGGCTTGGGAATGTTTGAAGAATGAGACGGTTTGGTTGGTGTTTGTGGCTGCACAGGGCCAAGACCTAGGCCTACTAGTAATGTAACGCGGCCTGAAGAAGTTGCTGTGGTACGTGAGTCTGTTGTGATGACAGATGTAGGCCTACATACATTAGGCCTCGTAGTACTAGTTGTAGGCCTAGAGCCAATTAGGCCTACATTAGCGTGTAGATTTAACTCGCCTACCTGACGGCGACGCTGGGTAACGTTCACCAGTGGCAGTGCCAGTGGAACTGGAATGTGCTGGACTGTGTCTGTGGTCACTGTGGGGGGCACAGATCGAATGGCATTGTGTTTTGAACACAAAACGGTGAAAATACAATTTTATTTGAATATCCAATCGTGATATCCTACTAAGTTTTGTATGTCATGGCCGGCACAAATAGTTATAAACTTTAACGTTGCTTGCACAAGCGGCAGGGCTACTGTCAGTGACAACAATCTCACCAACGATCTGTTTTAAAAGAGTTTCTTCTGGTGAATTTGCAAACTTAGGGCCGAATATATTAAACCTCACTTCTCTGTTGCTTGTCCAGGTGCCACAAATTAAACACCTAGAGCTTGACATCGTGCTTAACTATGTAAAAACAATAGCTTTAATTAGGTTATTTTCGGTGTTTACTTATCATTTTTCCACATGCTGCACGGGGACAACATGGCCCCTGTCCAACACGACCTTCACCTTAACTTCGGAAATCTGTACCGCGCATTGTGATTGGTCAACGCTGACGTCATTCACAGGCACTAATTAATATTCATGTTAAGATAACCCCTCTCTAATATACAGTTCCCGTGCACACTGTTTGTCCAGGCTAGAGCTACGCTCTGCGTAAATTGAGCCTGGACTGGTGCAGATGGGCTAACTAAGAGTAGACGGTTAGACTGAAAAAAAGGGTGAGAGTACGAACAGTATAGTCGGTAATAAATCAGCAAGAAACAAGAAAACACAGCTTGTTAGAAATATACAAATAATTGGTTTCAATTCATTATTTGTAAATGGTGACAGATTTCAATATGTCAAGTCACAAGGCTCTCACAGGAGCCGTTCGTAACAGTTTATTCAAATACTGGAAGCTCCACTACTTTACGGACGCGTACCTGATGGTACCTACAGTTGATAAGGTTGACTTTTACCGGCAGAGACACATAGTATAGAGTAACTTATAGATCAATATCTCTGTCTACCACAGACAGAGATACAGGGTAAATTATCACCTACAGTGTATAATGCTGCCTCTGACAGAAAGAGATACCAAGTAGAGAGTGTGGTATCATTGATGTTATCATGGTTATGGCGGATGTCAGAATAATTCAATATTACCACAGTTTTACTACACCAAGACTAGCAGGGGAGAGAAGCGAGATGCATAAAAACCGGGAAGGCTTTCATCATGACCCAGACTCTCAAACCAGCTAACGATGATCTGCCAAAGTTGGCACACTTTTTATCGCTCTCTAATTCTGAGTCTTCAAGGAGTATGTCGTGGAGAGGTCACAGAGTCTACCTGCTGCGCACAGATGCCTACCGTGGGTACCGTCAAACTGGCAATACCTAAACGCTGTAGCAGGTAGACAAAAAGGATTGACGTAATACTGGTGATCGCTGTAGCTCTCCACAACTACTGAACCACTGATGCAATCAGACACAGCTCCTGGTTTTATGACTCCTCAAACGACATACGAAACCGGAGGTGTACATGGATGTACACTCCGATAAAAGGCGACCATAAGTATCACGCCTTCGCCGAGCTTGACAGGGTTCAGACCTTGCAATATATATTGATTCAGCATGTTTACCATGTTTACCCCCTCCGAGCAAAAAACTAAGGTTGCAGAGGTACGTTTTTGTGAGGAATTTGAACAAAGTAGAGTAAGTTAAGCTGCCATATCCTTTCATATACTATTAAATTTGTATATTTATTATTATCATATCATATGATAGGTTTGTCAAGACATTATACTATTATATAGTGATTTTATAATGTCACGCCTACATGTCATATGATATCGTTAGAGTGTAATAAAATTATATTGTGGTTTTATAAAATGTTGTTTGCTGAAAACTATATAGTAGTATATACTAACAAAACGAGAAAGATCATCCCATGTGGCTTGATACCCTGATTGACGAGATAATATTTATTTATGCACTGGTCGATATAATGGTATTCAATGTCAGGGTATAAATATTAATGTTATAAATGGTAGAATACTGTCTAGATATGACACTTTAATGTTGATGTAATGCACGAAACCAGATCCACTTTATTATAAAGCAACATATGTTGGAATAACACCAGTCCACACCCCATGATTAGCTAGCTCCCTGCAAATGACAGACAATGTGTACCATATTTATTCTAATCGACGCTCATATTGCAATGAACGCCCAGCCGCGGATTTGAAAATAAAACCCACGATCATGTAGGCCTACACTATATATGATGGCGGCCATCCAGGATTTCCGCGGAAGGGGACTATCAAATGCTATAATAAATTCAGAATGTGATTTTTGTGTCAAAATTGGTGGGAAAGACACCTAACACAATATTCTGTGACAAATGGCTCAAAATTATGGGGCGATATGTGCCTGTGGCGGCCATTTTTGATTTTCTCTAATAAAACTTTTCCCCCATCCCCTATCCCACCTTCCAGACCAATACCCAGCCAAATCAGCTGAAATTAGCTTCCTACAAATTTGTTCACAGATTGGCTAAAATATTGGCTCATTTCAGGTTACTATACATACACACATTAATTACTAATCTAACGACTCAGCCACCCACGTGAGAACACACATAACCTACACACACACATTAATTACTAATCTAACTACGCAGCCACCCTCGTGAGAGCACAAATAACCTACACTCACACATTAACTACTGATCTGTCTACTCAGCCACCCACGTGAGAACACACATAACCTACACACATAAACATTAATCACTAATCTAACGACTCAGTCCCCCACGTGATATCACACATAAACTACACACCTACAATCACAACTAATCTTATGTTACCACAGAAAGGAGAGGGAGAATCAACGGCGGCAGAGCAGCATCGACTGTTAAGTTCAAACTGATTGTCAGAGATGAGGACAACATCCCAGTTCGAAGCAAATTTGACGAGTCATGGCAAATGCCCACACATACTATTGGGTGAGTTTAGTAATGACTAAATGTCTTACTTTACATAACTTAACACATAAATCAAACAATAATATATATAATAATATCCCTTAATGCACTATATAACATAATTAAATTTCTGACCTAGTTGAGTTTTTGCTTCGCTACTGCAAATTAAAACCCACAAATTAAAGTGGGTGAAAAATAATTTTATAGGTACAATTCGACTCAAAATATACCTCAATCTTGCAATTTTTTTTTGTAAGACAAACAGAAAGGGACATCTCCTCTCAGCGCGGGAATCGGTTTTAGACGTCAGATTCTAACGTGTATTAAGGTCAGAATCTGACGTCTAAAGTCTATGCCCGCACTGAAAGAATTAAACAATTATATTGACAGTAGACATACATGTAGGCATAGCTATTCAAAGAAAGCACACAGAGTTAGCTAAGACATTTTTGATTATTTCTGATTGAAAAAAACAACTTTGGTCTCCTTATTTTACAAAACAGTATTTCAGCGCTAATTATGGGCTAAGTGATAATACATTATCTATTGCTGGTGATCTATCTCTCCGCAGCTATTATTGTCAATAATTTGGTACCTTAACCATAATCATGATATGGGCATCAGCGCGTAGTGCTTTCTGGGTACAGATGTGTCCCGCTGTTCGTACACAGAGGACTACTCTTTTAAACCCCTTGAAAAAGTCACCTATGTGAATATTGCCTAAATAATATTAGGCATTTACTATTATTGCGAATGTTTTTTATTTCGGATGTTTTATATGTGGATTAACATAGACCATTATAACCTTTATCTAAGCTTGACCTTTTATATGACAGAGAGAATGGGAAGGTTACAGTACCAGTCACACTTAAGGATACGATCACCACATGGGTGGTGCAGGCTGTAGGAGTGTCACCAACCAAAGGCATGTGTGTACATCATCCAATTAACATCAAAGTGTTTAAAAGGACATTCCTCAAAGTAGACCTACCACGCAGTGCAATTCGTCTAGAGCAGCTCGAAGTGAAGGCAACACTCTATAATTACGCTAATTTAAGAATTGGCGTAAGTATTAATACTACTTTATTTTTTAATAACAATACTGCATTTAATTTCTTTTTCGGAAGACACAGGTATAGTTATTCTGTTAATTACTGGCTTTGTATCGCCCTCAAAACTGTTTTATTTTTGCGTTCTTATTCTTATTGCGTTCTTAAACTTAAACAATTTGCAGAATTTACATGTATGTGTGCGCCACTTTGTAGCACCAGTTCACACGATGTACCTCAGTTTAGTCTATTTTCTATAGTCTATCCGCAGCTGTGAATATTTGAAGCCCGTGTGTGCGATATTCACAACGAGAAAAAAATTTGCAGATGCAAAATTTCCCAAACTTCAAAAAGCACAAGTGACTTTCGAAACGTGTACCCCAATGGACTCCAGGCATTGAACTAACTAAAACTCGCATGTAAATCATCCTGGCTGTAGTTCATCCGACGATGGAGGATGGTCCACAATGAAAGATTTTCAAAAGTAAGAGCATTTGGCATGCAACTATGGTAACGAAGTCCTGAGAACCGAAATGAAATTAATGGGCTTATTATATAGATGGGCGTCATAATTAGAAATCTACTATATGTCAAATGGTGTAACTTTTGAACAATACGATATTATTTTACGAAACGTGCCAAATGAAAAGAAAATAGTGTTTACAAAATTCTCTGAAAATCTCTTAAGAATTGACTAAATAATCGACGAAAATCTAACTTTTATTTTGGACAATCCTCCACCGTTGGACAAAATATAAGCGCTGCTGCTGCTACTGAGATTTCCTGCCGATAGTTCGTTTTGACTTTCTAAAATGCCTTAACCTTTAACCCTTAAAGCGCTGAATTTGTTTATATAAACCATGGAGACCAAAGGTTTTTTTTTCAATTTGAAGTCATCATAAATGTCTTAGTTAGCTTTTTCCGATTCATTTGAATACCTATATTTTGGGCTACGGCCATTGTAAACATTTTTACTCTTACAGTGCGGGGATCGACTTTAGTCGTCAAAATCTGACGCCCGTAGATAAATTTATTGGTCATTTGCTAATTACCATTGATTTTGCAGGCTATATTGAATCTGGAGGCGAATGATAACGTATGTTACGGAGCAAGATCTGGACAGGATACTGAAGATATCCGGGTGGAGATCGAACCTGGTCAGTCACGTGTCATCACCTGGCCAATCATACCATTAGAAGCTGGAAACGCGATACTAAAGATTAAAGCCTACACGACTGCTGAGAATGATATCGTGGAGAAAGTCCTGGTTGTTATTGTAAGCTACTCATAACAAAATTGGGGATATAAGCCCAAATACTCTGTTGTAGTTGTAGTTTTCAAAATACTACACTGGTCATATTAGTCATAAGTTTATTATAATTTTTTAGTATTCAAATATGTGAATACATTTGTGAATACATCCTTACAGCCACAAATACATAGTTTGTTAAACAGTTTGCTTTAAGATGTTCATAATCAAACTTCATACAGTTATGTTAAATATTATTTTGTACTATTTTTTGGTCAATTACGATACTGTTTTTATATCTGTTCTGGATCAAATCAAAGAGTACAACAATTGGATTGAAATGCACACAAATTGGGCACTATACAAACCAAAATGGCTTCTATACACGTCTGTATGTAATTCAAAAAGGGGTAAAATTTCGATTGATAAAGATTTATTTATTTCTCATGTGTGTATTGTTCCTATATATGGTATACAGCCACCCGGGAAACCGAAGACTACAACAAAAACGATCGTGTTAGATCCACTGGATATCCTGTCCGGACGTAATCGACGAGATGTAGGCCCACCGGATAGTAAGTGATGAAAATTAGTATAATCGTTTTTAATTCGGTTTATGGACTGATCAAATTACTGGTATTGGGGAAATATAAAAGTTTTGCACATGTATGGTCTCAGATTAATAAATACGAGTACTTTACACCCAGTTAAAGTTGTGGGTCGCGGTAGCTAGACTAGAGTGTTATTTCTGGTTTCATCAGTAATTATATGTATTTGCTGTAATATATGACACTGTAATATATGACACTGTAACATACATATCACATTTGAATGATATTGTACAGTGTGTTTTTTGCTGTACAATACGTAATGTACTGCAAGCTATATCTCACATTTGAATCATACACAGTGTGTATTTTGCTGTACAATACGTAATATATGACTGTAAACTATATATATCTCACATTTTAATCATATACAGTGTGTATTTTGCTGTACAATACGTAATATATGACTGTAAACTATATATTTCTCACATTTGAATCATACACAGTGTGTATTTTGCTGTACAATACGTAATATATGACTGTAAACTATATATATCTCACATTTGAATCATACACAGTGTGTATTTTGCTGTACAATACGTAATATATGACTGTAAACTATATATATCTTACATTTGAATCATACACAGTGTGTATTTTGCTGTACAATACGTAATATATGACTGTAAACTATATATATCTCACATTTGAATCATACACAGTGTGTATTTTGCTGTACTATACGTAATATATGACTGTAAACTATATATATCTCACATTTGAATCATTCACAGTGTGTGGTTTGCTGTATATTACGTAATATATGACTGTAAACTATATATATCTCACATTTGAATAATACACAGTGTGTGGTTTGCTGCATAATACGTAACATTTGACACTGTAAACTATATATCACATCTGAATCATATTATACAGTGTGTATTTTGCTGTACAATACGTAATACATGACACTGTAAACTATATATCACATTTGATTCATATCATGCCGTATGTGGTTTGCTGTACAATACTTAATATATGACACTGTAAACTATATATCACATTTAAATCATATCATGCCGTGTGTGGTTTGCTGCATAATACGTACCATATGAAGAGTAGACTATCTTTAAAGTGCATATCACACTATCACGCATTCGATTACGACCTTGGCACATCGTAGTCGACATTGGGACAGCGATCACGCCAGGTTAAAGTACCACGAACGTGATAAAAACACATTTGAAGTGCTTATTAAAAATGTATGAAAAATTGAATAAATCAACCAAATAAGCAATAATTTTCACTAATAATCACTTATATTGATTCACCAGATATCAAAACTAGAACTCATGTGAACCTGACCAGGCCAGCTGAGGCGATCCCAGGATCTGAGCGCTGCTTTTTGACTCTCACAGGTGAGATCCTTCTGATCAATTCTATTAATGTAAAAGGTGATCTATCACCCCTTATATGGTATGAATAATTATGTCCTTATATGGGGTGATTGGCTATCATGTGACCCTCTCAGAGGGTCACATGATAGCCAATCACCCCATATATGGGGTGATTGGCTATAATGTGGCTCTCTCAGAGGGTGATATGATAGCCAATCACCCCATATAAGGAAACACTTGTGCCCCATCTTGTGGCAACTTTAATTTATTTGTCACAAATTTATTCATACTATATAAGGGGTGATAGATCACCTTTATCTTCCAGCCAGCCAACCTGCTTGTTTTAGCTGTTATCTTTATTGTTTATTTACATGTCGCTTGTACTAGATCATCAGAGCTAATCTTATATTTTACTCTGTGCGACTTAATATAAAATATATTGTTCACATTAGCTGAGCCCGAGTTAGAATTAGTCATCAATGCCAGTGATACTGTTACATACAACGATACTCATGATACTGTCACATGGTTACAAACAACCTGAATCTACATTCAATTACGAAAATGTCTGATGCGCGAAACAGCGATTAGTTTTGTGTTTTGTGGTGACTCTGGATTAGCCCTTAAAGCGCTGATATATTATTGTACAAAGCATGAAAACCAAAGGGTTTCCACCAATTTGAAATCATGATAAATGTCTTACTCAGCTGTCTTCCATTCCTTTGAATACTTATGTCAATGACGAAAGAATATTACTATTTATGGAAAATAGATAGGCTACCTTTTGAATTGAAAAAAAAATATATTAACAGAGCTGATTGAAATTTGCTTGATATCTTACATATACCGTTCATTCAGGTTAACCTTTTCAGTGCAGGGGTCGACATTAGGCGTCAGAATATGAGTCTACAGTCGATCCCCGCGCCGAAATAGTA
The DNA here is from genome assembly GCA_964017125.1 of Flabesymbios commensalis. NCBI lineage: Eukaryota > Metazoa > Annelida > Polychaeta > Terebellida > Flabelligeridae > Flabesymbios > Flabesymbios commensalis. The sequence continues at coordinate 67,474,942 of OZ024909.1, read as the reverse complement.
AAATATGTATAATGGTCGGTAGACCCATAGCATAGGTATTCAAATGAAGCAGACATAGTTAACCAAGACATTTATGCTTTCAAATTGAAGAAAGTCCTTTGGTCTCCATGGTTTATATATTTCAGCGCTTTAAAGGCTTACTGAAATATCTTAAATCACATTAATGTTCCAGGAAAAGTAATGGGACCTGTGGTGGAGCAGCTCTTGGCAGCCGATGGACTAAATCATCTAATTCAGCTTCCTAGAGGGTGTGGCGAACAGACTCTTATTAGACTGGGACCTCTGGTGTACGTGGCGAAATATTTGAGAGCGTCAGGACAAACAGGCGACAGAGAACAAAACATACATAATAATATCAGATCAGGTAACAAAGCATGCAAAATAATACAAATGTGGTCAGCCTTTGATGTCATCAGACCAAGTTATCCGCATGCCGATATGAGTCAGGCACATGTTCCTTTATATAGTCAGCCTTAGTTGATATTAAACCGACGTCAGACACACGTCACTGTAATCTAATCAGCCATGGATGATAATAAATCTAAGTCAGACACACGTCACTGTATTATAATCTGGCTTAGTTGGTACTAAACCTAGTCAGGTACATGTCATTGTATATAGTCAGCCTTAGATGATATTAAATCTAAGTCAGACACACGTCACTGTATTATAATAAGCCTTAGTCAGGACATGTCATTATATATATATATATAGTCAACCTTAGATGATATTAAAGCTATTGACCACTCTATGTACGTTTCTGGTTTTAGTTGTATATCAGATGCCTCTGTCTATATAATCAGCGTGGTGCCTTCTGAGTACAGATGTGTCCCACTGTTGTTGAGTCCCGCTGTCCTTTAAACCTAAGTCAAACTATATCACTTATATCAACCAGATGCATTATTGCACTATTTTAGGAAGATATCGTCTTTTGTATTTAGTTTTTACGGGTTTCCTTTAATATGCATTTTAACCAATATCTTCATAAAATAGCCAGATAATATTCAGTGTCATTTAACATTATACTTCAGTCAGGCACATATTATACGAGATATAGTCAGCCTTAAATCGCATTACATCTAGTCAGGCACATGTTATATAATCAGCCTTAGATAACATTACATCTAGTCAGGTACATGCTATATAATCAGCCTTAGATAACATTACATCTAGTCAGGTACTAATACATCTAGTCAGGTACATGTTATATAGTCAGCCTTAGATCACATTACATCTAGTCAGGTACATGTTATATAGTCAGCCTTAGATCACATTACATCTAGTCAGGTACATGTTATATAGTCAGCCTTAGATCACATTACATCTAGTCAGGTCCATGTTATATAGTCAGCCTTAGATAACATTACATCTAGTCAGGCACATGTTATATAGTCAGCCTTAGATAACATTACATCTAGTCAGGTCCATGTTATATAGTCAGCCTTAGATAACATTACATGTAGTCAGGTACTAATACATCTAGTCAGGTACATGTTATATAGTCAGCCTTAGATCACATTACATCTAGTCAGGTACATGTTATATAGTCAGCCTTAGATCACATTACATCTAGTCAGGTACATGTTATATAGTCAGCCTTAGATCACATTACATCTAGTCAGGTCCATGTTATATAGTCAGCCTTAGATCGCATTACATCTAGTCAGGTACTAATACATCTAGTCAGGCACATGTTATATAATCAGCCTTAGATAACATTACATCTAGTCAGGTACATGTTATATAATCAGCCTTAGATAACATTACATCTAGTCAGGTACTAATACATCTAGTCAGGCACATGTTATATAATCAGCCTTAGATAGCATTACATCTAGTCAGGTACATGTTATATAGTCAGCCTTAGATAACATTACATCTAGTCAGGCACATGTTATATAATCAGCCTTAGATAACATTACATCTAGTCAGGTCCATGTTATATAATCAGCCTTAGATAACATTACATCTAGTCAGGCACATGTTATATAATCAGCCTTAGATAACATTACATCTAGTCAGGCACATGTTATATAATCAGCCTTAGATAACATTACATCTAGTCAGGTACATGTTATATAGTCAGCCTTAGATAACATTACATCTAGTCAGGTACATGTTATATAGTCAGCCTTAGATAACATTACATCTAGTCAGGCACATGTTATATAGTCAGCCTTAGATAACATTACATCTAGTCAGGTACATGTTATATAGTCAGCCTTAGATAACATTACATCTAGTCAGGTACATGTTATATAATCAGCCTTAGATCACATTACATCTAGTCAGGTCCATGTTATATAATCAGCCTTAGATCACATTACATCTAGTCAGGTACATGTTATATAGTCAGCCTTAGATCACATTACATCTACATCTAGTCAGGTACATGTTATATAATCAGCCTTAGATCACATTACATCTACATCTAGTCAGGTACATGTTATATAATCAGCCTTAGATCACATTACATCTAGTCAGGTCGATGTTATATAATCAGCCTTAGATCACATTACATCTAGTCAGGTACATGTTATATAATCAGCCTTAGATCACATTACATCTAGTCAGGTACATGTTATATAGTCAGCCTTAGATCACATTACATCTAGTCAGGTACATGTTATATAATCAGCCTTAGATCGCATTACATCTAGTCAGGTCCATGTTATATAATCAGCCTTAGATCACATTACATCTAGTCAGGTACATGCTATATAATCAGCCTTAGATCGCATTACATCTAGTCAGGTCCATTTTATATAATCAGCCTTAGATCACATTACATCTAGTCAGGTACATGTTATATAATCAGCCTTAGATAACATTACATCTAGTCAGGCACATGTTATATAATCAGCCTTAGATAACATTACATCTAGTCAGGTACATGTTATATAATCAGCCTTAGATAACATTACATCTAGTCAGGTACTAATACATCTAGTCAGGTACATGCTATATAATCAGCCTTAGATCGCATTACATCTAGTCAGGTCCATTTTATATAATCAGCCTTAGATAACATTACATCTAGTCAGGTACTAATACATCTAGTCAGGTACATGCTATATAATCAGCCTTAGATCGCATTACATGTAGTCAGGTCCATTTTATATAATCAGCCTTAGATCACATTACATCTAGTCAGGTACATGTTATATAGTCAGCCTTAGATCGCATTACATCTAGTCAGGTCCATGTTATATAATCAGCCTTAGATCACATTACATCTAGTCAGGTACATGCTATATAATCAGCCTTAGATCGCATTACATCTAGTCAGGTCCATTTTATATAATCAGCCTTAGATCACATTACATCTAGTCAGGTACATGTTATATAATCAGCCTTAGATAACATTACATCTAGTCAGGTACATGCTATATAATCAGCCTTAGATAACATTACATCTAGTCAGGTACATGCTATATAATCAGCCTTAGATAACATTACATCTAGTCAGGCACATGTTATATAATCAGCCTTAGATAACATTACATCTAGTCAGGTACATGTTATATAATCAGCCTTAGATAACATTACATCTAGTCAGGTACTAGTACATCTAGTCAGGCACATGTTATATAATCAGCCTTAGATAACATTACATCTAGTCAGGTACATGTTATATAATCAGCCTTAGATAACATTACATCTAGTCAGGTACTAATACATCTAGTCAGGCACATGTTATATAGTCAGCCTTAGATCACATTACATCTAGTCAGGCACATGTTATATAATCAGCCTTAGATAACATTACATCTAGTCAGGTACATGCTATATAATCAGCCTTAGATAACATTACATCTAGTCAGGTACTAATACATCTAGTCAGGTACATGCTATATAATCAGCCTTAGATAACATTACATCTAGTCAGGTACATGCTATATAATCAGCCTTAGATAACATTACATCTAGTCAGGTACATGCTATATAATCAGCCTTAGATAACATTACATCTAGTCAGGTACATGTTATATAGTCAGCCTTAGATCACATTACATCTACATCTAGTCAGGTACATCTTATATAGTCAGCCTTAGATCACATTACATCTAGTCAGGTACATGTTATATAGTCAGCCTTAGATAACATTACATCTAGTCAGGTACATGTTATATAGTCAGCCTTAGATCGCATTACATCTAGTCAGGTACTAATACATGTAGTCAGGTACATGTTATAAAGTCAGCCTCAGATCGCATTACATCTAGTCAGGTGCATGTTATATAGTCAGCCTTAGATAACATTACATCTAGTCAGGTACATGTTATATAGTCAGCCTTAGATAACATTACATCTAGTCAGGTACATGTTATATAGTCAGCCTTAGATCGCATTACATCTAGTCAGGTACTAATACATGTAGTCAGGTACATGTTATATAGTCAGCCTCAGATCACATTACATCTAGTCAGGTACATGTTATATAGTCAGCCTTAGATCGCATTACATCTAGTCAAGTCCATGTTATATAGTCAGCCGCAGGGTTGACAGACGCTTGTAGACAGGCGCATGTTTTATAGTCAACACTAGATAACATTACATCTAGTCAGGTACATGTTATATAGTCAACACTAGATAACATTACATCTAGTCAGGTCCATGTTATATAGTCAGCCGCAGGGATGACAGGCGCTTGTAGACAGGCGCATGTTTTATTGTCAACACTAGATAACATTACATCTAGTCAGGTACATGTTATATAGTCAGCAGTAGATAGATATTATATCTAGTCTTGGAACTTATATTAGACGTGATGATTAGAGCTATAATACTCTCGTTGATTTGCAGGTGTAAATCATGAAATGCAGTACCGCAGACCCGGTGGTGGATTTGCAGTTTGGGCTAATTACAGACCAAGTACATGGTAAGATAGGGAAAGCGAAAACTACATGTTTATCTGAGTGCTGTATGAGAAACATAGCACTTAACATAATAACTGTGATTGATTCGGTTAATAAAATGGATTAAATGCGACTATTGCCGTCTAATGATTCAAGCTGAAGTTTAACGACTAACGAAGATTAAACGGAAACATGAAGGCTTAGTAATACTGACTAAAATTAAAGACAAAAACTAGCCAGTTTAAGGCTTGGATTTAAAACAAACAGTCCAGCCGTCTTGAGTTTTCAAGAATAGGCGAGTTCAAGGCTTACTTGAATGTTGAACATTGCGGAAACTGATGCCTTGATCTCATCAAATTCAGGTTAACAGCATTCGCCGTGAAAATCTTCTCTCAAGCTCGGGATTTCAATATATTGGACGGTGATCCGGATGCCATAGTGTGTACAGCGGCGGACTGGATGTCACAGCAACAAAGACCAGAAGGAAATTATTTTGATGGTTATAGCGTACACCATCGTGAAATGACGGTATGTATACAACTACAAATGATAAACTGTATAATACCACCGAAGCTCGCTGGTGATGCTTGTAAACCAGGGCTTTACTCTGAAAATGATAAAAGCATTCGTTACAAAATATAAAATCAGCCATTATTATTGTGACAAAACTAAATATTTCTCTAGTTCTATAGTTTGAAAGCATTGAGGGTCAAAACATGCATCGAATAATTTATTTCATCTCAAATATCTCAAGAATTGAATCCGATTATTTAGTTCTGGAAGGCTGAACACATAATTAGAATGTTTTATTATTTTAAGTATTTAATTGGTAAATATTCATTTAATTACTAATTGTTCAGTTGGGTCTTGTATTATTTATTTCAAAAATACTCCTGCACCCCCCCCCCTCTGAATATCAAATGGTGGCCTTCTGAGATATTGAGGTAAACAACTTTTTGACCTGATTTTTTTGGCCAGAAAGAAATAACTCAAATACGGTAGATCCGTACAACAGATTATTCTCGGGTTCGGATCTACGAATCTATCTCTGTCACTGAAGGAATACGTTTTGGCGCTTCTCCGGCCAGTGCTCAAGCTAACACATGCTTAACAATCTATCACCTGATCACCCCAGTTTGTCAGTATATTTGACACTCCCATTGACATAATGTATTAAACCCAAAATGTCTTTTACAGCAAGGTTTTTTCGGGAGAAATATTATCTATATGATCCAAGGAGTCAGGGAATGCCGGATGCTAAATTTTATATGTTGAGCATTTTTTAATTAGCATAATTAGCATATTTAATGAGGTTAATTAGGGACCCGTCTTTATCGGAGCCCCCAATCAACACATTACACTCAAATTCTGGTTAACTTTGCATTTGTTCAAGCATAATACAAATGTCAAACATACTATCATCATTTTTAAAAAATAAAAAAATGGCTGACATCCGCCATTTTGAATTTGCATTTTTAATTAGTATTTTGCCACTCTCATTGACATAAAGTGTTAAACCCAAAATGTCTTTTACTGCAAGGTTTTTTTATGGAAATATTATTTATATGATCCAAGGAGTGAGAAAATGGTGGATGCTAATATTATATGTTTAGCAAATTTCTAATTAGCATAATTTGCATATTTAATGAGGTAAATTAGGTACTCGCCTATATCAAAAGGGTCAATGTCCGATCAACACTAACTTTCTTTGCATTTTGCAAGCATAATAACAATGTCAAGCATAATTTCAACATTTTTAAAAAATACAAATGGCTGATATCCGCCATTTCGAATATATGCATATGTAATTAGGTCATTTAAGTGTCCAATATCATAATCCTTGATGAACTTGATGAGCTTAAGGTTTGACACATACGTTTTTACATAATTATGATAATAGCCTTGCTTGCCTTGGTTACACTCAGAATATTGATATAAAATTGATACAACGCTTTTAAGAATAAAATCGAAATGGCCGCCAAAACTAATATCGCTTTTTTTGTAAAATAAGCTGAGTCGCGGATATTGCCATACATCAACATGGGTATACTTCTGTTTTGACACAAATCACATGATCAGTTTACTGATGTAGTATGGTAGGTTACTTTTATTAAAAATAACCCACACAGCTATCATGTTCAACTGCAATATTCAACAAAACTGCTATGCGTAGGCCTATTTCAATATAATGATATTAAAAATACAAAGTGTGTTTACGAGTTTTACCCCAGAAATTATGAAGCGTCATACACACACCTGGCTTCATCAAGATGACCAAATATAAGATGGGTGGCTGTTCGACAGACAGAATACCTGCCAATATGTCACGAACAAGCAAGAAAATCTGCATAGCTTTTCAATACCATTATGGTGGCTGAGTGATTTTCCCTACCTCTAAATCACATTGCAGGCTGGAGTGGACACGCATTCAATACTAGAGTCTCGGTGACATCTACCTATATTAGTAGGTTAGGCCTATTTCGGATTTGTGGATATTCGAGGTCCTTATCGTAAAAATTGAAGCTGCCTTCTCGGCTTCACCACAAAACACCAATCCTCAAAACTCTGGTATCAAAGGCTTGTTGTTATAGTGTTTCATCACACAAAGACAGTAATTTAATTATTCTCTTTACATATGGCCAGTATTGAAGGATTTATTTCAATCTTCAAAGTAGAAGCACCTGTCTGCGGCTTTCGACACTATTGGTCTTACCTTACACTAACTGACACGCTGCCGAATTGGTATGGTGTTTCTTATGTGGCTCTGGATTCGTTTTAGTCCTATCTGAGAGACAGTTGTCAAAAAGTAAAAAAATAGGACAAATTGTCTTCTGCTTCTAATCCTTTTACATTGATACCACAACGGTCTGTACTGGGCCCTTCACCAGTGTTCACTGTTGTTCAGTCTTTCCACTTCTCAACGCTGTTATATTATTTCTGGACATGGTTTGAGTCACCATCTTTATGCAGATGACACTCAATTTACATCTCACTATCCACTGAGAATGCTCAGCAATCTTTGGTGAAACTATACAGAGGTGTGTCATGAGTGTCTTTGACTGGATGACTCAAGCCAAGCTAAACATCAATCCAATTAAAACCGAATTCCTTCTAATTGGTTGTGAATTTCAACGACACAGTTTATCCATATTTCCCCTTCCAATTCTTGATAACCAAACATACCAAGCAGATTTGCAAAGAGACTGGGAGTCCTATTTGAAAATATATTTTTTTTCGCCAAGATATATCTCAAGCGCGTATAGTGCCTGTTTCTATCATATTCGGGATATTCGACGCAACAGTAAAGGTTTACCTCTGACTCTTGCTGAACGGATTGCAGTCGCATTAGTTACCCACAACGTAATGTCTAAAGTACGTTCTGGTCACATCAGGTATATCTAAAAACCATACGTTACACACCAAAATCATGAATCTGTTTTATTTCTGTCGAGAAATAATAGCAATTTATTGTTTGGACTTGCACAAATGGTGGCCATCTTGTATTTTACCACCATTCAGAAGAAAGGAACACACATTTTCCTGAAACACCATAATTATGAAAATCCATAATTCTCACAATAGTGAAACAACTGAAGAAAAATGTGCTTTCCACATATAATTCATAGATTTATAAATAAAAATGGTCCTTGGCGGCCATTTTGAATTTTTGTATACGTTTTTTTATAATATATCTTACAAATTTAATTGGGCTCATTTATTGGCCCTTAAAATATAATTTTAGAACCTTTCTCTTATTATTGTTTTCATTGGAAATTGAGATATAAGCTAATTCTTGGAATACCTCATAAATTATGTTAATTATGCAACTTAAAAAAATGCTCAACATAAAAAAATTAGCATCCGGCATTTTCTAGCTTCTTGGACCCTATTTATCACATTTCCATCAAAAAACCTTGCTGTAAAGAACAGTTTGGGTTCACCTGCCTGGCAAGTAGACTTTTTGCTATTGTGTATTAGTGCAGTGCTGTTTTACTTCGTTTCAAGTATATTAATCAGCTTAATAATTATTATGGCCTAGATTTTATATCACGCACAGTAAAACAAATCACAGTTGATAATTTTTGACAGTACAGATGATCATTTTCAGCATCTACTTGTATGATTCCCATGTATTTTTTGTTCACAGGGAGGTGTTCAAGGTGAGGCAACGTTCACGGCCTATGTGTTGATTGGATTACTACAATCAGGATGTGATAGACCTGTAAGTAAACCATACATCTATCTCCCTCTAACCCCCTAATCCAATCAGGATGTGATTAACCTGTAAGTAAACCATACATCTATCTCCCTCTAAGCCCCTAATCCAATCAGGATGTGATAAACCTATCAGTAAACCATACACCTATCTCCCTCTAACCCACTAATCCAATCAGGATGTGATTAACTTCTAAGTAAGCCATACATCTATCTCCCTCTAACCCCCTAATCCAATCAGGATGTGATAAACTTGTAAGTAAATCATACACCTATCTCCCCTAAACCACTAATCCAATCAGGATGTGATAAACCTGTAACTAAACCATACACCTATCTCCCTCTAACCCACTAATCCAATCAGGATGTGATAAACCTGTAAGTAAATCATACACCTATCTCTCTCTAACCCACTAATACAATCAGGATGTGATAAACCTGTCAGTAAACCATACACCTATCTCCCCTAACCCACTAATCCAATCAGAATGTGATAAACCTGTCAGTAAACCATACACCTATCTCCCCTAACTCACTAATCCAATCAGAATGTGATAAACCTCTAGGTAAACCATACACCTATCTCCCTCTAACCCACTAATCCAATCAGGATGTGATAATCCTGTAAGTAAACCATACACCTATCTCCCTCTAACCCACTAATCCAATCAGGATGTGATAAACCTGTAAGTAAACCATACATCTATCTCCCTCTAACCCACTAATCCAATCAGGATGTGATTAACTTCTAAGTAAGCCATACATCTATCTCCCTCTAACCCCCTAATCCAATCAGGATGTGATAAACTTGTAAGTAAATCATACACCTATCTCCCCTAAACCACTAATCCAATCAGGATGTGATAAACCTGTAACTAAACCATACACCTATTTCCCTCTAACCCACTAATCCAATCAGGATGTGATAAACCTGTAAGTAAATCATACACCTATCTCTCTCTAACCCACTAATACAATCAGGATGTGATAAACCTGTCAGTAAACCATACACCTATCTCCCCTAACCCACTAATCCAATCAGAATGTGATAAACCTGTCAGTAAACCATACACCTATCTCCCCTAACTCACTAATCCAATCAGAATGTGATAAACCTCTAGGTAAACCATACACCTATCTCCCTCTAACCCACTAATCCAATCAGGATGTGATGAACCTGTAAGTAAACCATACACCTATCTCCCTCTAACCCACTAATCCAATCAGGATGTGATAAACCTGTAAGTAAATCATACACCTATCTCCCTCTAACTCACATATCCAATCAGGATGTGATAAACCTGTAACTAAACCATACACCTATCTCCCTCTAACCCACTAATCCAATCAGGATGTGATAAACCTGTAAGTAAACCATACACCTATCTCCCTCTAACCCACTAATCCAATCAGGATGTGATTAACCTGTAAGTAAATCATACACCTATCTCCCTCTAACTCACTAATCCAATCAGAATGTGATAAACCTGTAAGTAAATCATACACCTATCTCCCCTAACCCACTAATCCAATCAGGATGTGATAAACCTGTAACTAAACCATACACCTATCTCCCTCTAACCCACTAATCCAATCAGGATGTGATAAACCTGTAAGTAAATCATACACCTATCTCCCTCTAACTCACTAATCCAATCAGAATGTGATAAACCTCTAGGTAAACCATACACCTATCTCCCTCTAACCCACTAATCCAATCAGGATGTGATAAACCTGTAAGTAAACCATACACCTATCTCCCTCTAACCCACTAATCCAATCAGGATGTGATAAACCTGTAAGTAAACCATACACCTATCTCCCTCTAACTCACTAATCCAATCAGGATGTGATAAACCTGTAAGTAAACCATACACCTATCTCCCTCTAACCCACTAATCCAATCAGGATGTGATAAACCTGTAAGTAAACCATACACCTATCTCCCTCTAACTCACTAATCCAATCAGGATGTGATAAACCTGTCAGTAAACCATACACCTATCTCCCTCTAACTCACTAATCCAATCAGGATGTGATAGACCTGTAAGTAAACCATACACCTATCTCCCTCTAACCCACTAATACAATCTGGTGTGATTAACCTGTAAGTAAATCATACAACTATCTCCCTCTAACCCACTAATCCAATCAGGATGTGATAAACCTGTAACTAAACCATACACCTATGTCCCCTAACTAACTAATCCAATCAGGATGTGATAAACCTGTAAGTAAATCATACACCTATCTCCCTCTAACCCACTAATCCAATCAGGATGTGATAAACCTGTAACTAAACCATACACCTATGTCCCCTAACTAACTAATCCAATCAGGATGTGATAAACCTGTAAGTAAATCATACACCTATCTCCCTCTAACCCACTAATCCAATCAGGATGTGATAAACCTGTAACTAAACCATACACCTATGTCCCCTAACTAACTAATCCAATCAGGATGTGATAAACCTGTAAGTAAATCATACACCTATCTCCCTCTAACCCACTAATACAATCAGGATGTGATAAACCTGTAAGTAAACCATACACCTATCTCCCTCTAACCCACTAATCCAATCAAGATGTGATAAACCAGTAAGTAAACCATACACCTATCTCCCTCTAACTCACTAATCCAATCAGGATGTGATAAACACAACCTGTAGGTGAACCATACACCTATCTCCCTCTAAACCACTAATCCAATCAGGATACACCTATCTCCCCTTCACTAGCTAATCCACTATAATGTCCGTTTCTGACTGCATGTATGTTGTTGTGTTTTTTTAACAGAGAATAGAACAATCGGTTGAAGTTGCTGTCAATTTTCTGGAGACACAAATTGATGGACTTGCGACGCCTTACAGTAAAGCTATTGTGGCTTATGCCCTCAGTTTGGCCAACAGTTCGCAGGTCATCCGTACTAATAACAATCTGAAAACAATGGCAGTGTATGATGAAGGTAAGACTTGTAATGTTACCTTATGATAAAAAATAACAGATTTAAAATGCACATTACCTAATTTTATTGAATAATCGTACCTACAATTACATTACAATTACATTTGTCTGACATAAATTATCACAATTTGCTATGCATAGCCCTATCTGGTGGTTGTAATTCAATTTAATAAAACTGTTATCAGGATAAGGTGTCCCCTATTTGCTTTTAGTTAAAAAATGTGCTTATCAATCAAATGTTACGTGCATGTGAATTAATTGTCTCTATAATGTATTTGTCAGCGAATGGAATTAGATACTGGCCAGCTAATCCGGCTGTAATACAAGGCACGAAGCCATATTGGTACACCAAGAAACCACTGGCTATAGAAATAGAGACAGCAGCTTATGCATTGCTTACCCAGCTCAGACTAGATGACGTCGATTATGCCAACCCGATAGTGAAATGGCTGTTATCACAACGACAAGCAAACGGCGCATACATATCAACACAGGTCAAATATACAACATTTTGAATGTTGTCTTTTTTGCCACACTACTTTAGTTTGAATTCATTTTACATGGAGTGACATATCACCATGTTTCAGAGATTTTATATGGTTTCATTGATCAATGTTTTCAAAAAATTTCAAATAAATGTCCAAAACTAGTCCAGCGATATGAATTAATCTTCAGCGTGTAGTGCCCCAGCAATCCTATATGGGCAGTCGAAACAGTGCAAATAATGACCAAAACTAATCCAACGATATGCATTTTTAACAATAGCTGAATCTGTTCAGGGAATGGGACACATTTGTGTGATTTGAATAAAAAATGTGCTGATCTAGTAATGTAATGCTCATTTTTCTTTAAATTTGTCTGTTTGAAGGAACAAATAAAAAGGGTTGAAAACGGTTATAGGCGTGAATAGCTCCTTAGAGGTTGACCCTTTAATCACCGTTCTCGATTATATTCGTTTTCTCATTTTTCATTAGCATATTCAATACTAGCTTTTAAACACGTTGAGGATAAAACAGCTGTGCTTCAGAATGGTTGACCTCCATTTTGTCAAATTTGATTAATTTTCACTCACTTGAAGATGTGGAGCAACTTCAGGTGGGTGAAAAATCTACTTAAGTAAGTTGGCAGTTGAAGGGTTAATAATATTCACTATCAGGGTAGTTACTAGGGTTTGTCCCACTATGCCACGCATATCGGTATCAGACCATATCGCACTCTAGTTATAGTTTCAATGTATGACAGTTTTATGTATGGCATACTTGTTTGCTATGGCATACTTGATCGAATGAGAAAAATACAGAGGTTGTTCATTTGTGTGCAATGCAGTTCCTGTCCAATGAATATAGTGTTCACTTAAAGGCTCATCCCTTATTTATTGGACACGTGCTGTATTTTCTCATATCAACATCAAATGAACACCGTTGGTATAACTTATTGCACATGCTGTCATTGGACATGTATCATAAATGGAGAAATTTTCTACTTTGACATGCCAATGAAGTGAGTGAAGAGAACACTGACAAAATACATACATGTCAATCTAATATGTCAATCAATAAAAACAAGTACGTTATATGGTGTAGTGATAGTGATGTTGGTATTTTACTTGTAGGACACTGTAATAGCCCTGGAGGCCCTGAGCGAATACGCCATGCAAACTAACACTGAATTGGACATTACATGTGACGTGACTGCACAATCTGACAGCAAAGGTCGACGTGTGAAGCGTTTTATAGTCAACGAGGAAAATGCTGAGGTGCATCAACTTGAAGATGTAAGTGAAGTAATATCAAGATTCACTAGATAAAGGCCATACCTATTGATGTAACAATAACTTTGTTATACGTTTTACGCTAGTAAGGGTTTCCAACTGCTTTGGGTACAGTTGTCTACTCCAGCAAACATAAAGAAATGTGTAGTACATTTGTACAATGTTATACAAATGGTTTGTGTCGGGTGTGTACTGAGTAACCTCAATCAATCAATCAATCAATCAATCAATCAATCAATCAATCAATCAATCAATCAATCAATCAATCAATCAATCAATCAATCAATCAATCAATCAATCAATCAATCAATCAATCAATCAATCAATCAATCAATCAATCAATCAATCAATCAATCAATCAATCAATCAATCAATCAATCAATCAATCAATCAATCAATCGATCGATCGATCGATCGATCGATCAATCAATCAATCAATCAATCAATCAATCAATCAATCAATCAATCAGTCAATCACCCGGTCAATCAATCAATCAATCAATCAATAAATCAATGAATCAATCAAGCAATCAAGCAATCAAGCAATCAATCAATCAATCAATCAATCAATCAATCAATCAATCAATCAATCAATCAATCAAACTGCAATTGCACCTGAATCCTCAGCGGACCGAGCTCACAGGCGCACAAATCTTTAGAATGATCATGTGTCATAATCCAGGCCATAGCATGTTCGTCAACAGGCAGGGAGCCGGGTCACCGACGAGCCAAGGTGGGAAAGTCAGATCAAATAGATGAGATTTAAGTTATTTTCAAAGTATATAAATTGTTTGGGCATTAGGCCACGTATTGACACAGGCAGAGCATTCCATAAGGCTGGGACGGCTATGGAGAACGCTTTTGACCCAGTGGTCTTAGTTTTTGTACGGGGAACAAAAAATCTATTTTAAAGTCAGTGATATATGGGTTGTCTTTTAGATTTCAAAAGTTATAACTTGCTGGTGCATATTCTAAAATCAATGCGAAACTTGACAGGTATCCAGTGTAATTGCATTTGTAATCTAGCGACGTCCTATGTCTGGAGTGTTGCGAAAGAGGGAGTTACAATAATCTAACTTGCTATGTAGTCCCACTGCAATTTTGGTAAGATCTAGGGACAAACGTTTTTAAATTCGACGTAGGTCGTGAATATGATAGAAGCATGACCTACATGTGTTTTCGGACATTCAGGCTACTGTCAAATACTACGCCATGGTTTTTAGTTGATGTCATATTAGCCATGCCTTAATTAGTAGCCAGGCTGATGGCTATAACATGGGTGTATATCTAATTGCTAGACATGCAAAGTCCTAGAAATTTTGCAAGACATGTTCGACTGCATTAGACTGTTAGGCATATTTCTAGCATTCATTAGAAACCTAGGTTACACACATAGGGCCTATACTACACAGCCGACATATTGTCATATTCGCCAGGCTTCTAGCACCAGATGATAGGCCTGGCTGATTTCACAAAAACGTGCCATTTTTTTCCCGATGACCTTCACTTGCTATCGTGACATAAAGCAATTCTGGTCTGGCTAGCAGAAGTCACGATAGCAAATATACAAAATGTATGGTAAAAACTGAATAAGTATTATATCAAAACAAATAGTTAGTAAACATTGTCGAAATACATATATTTTATAAGTAAAAAATATTCTATCGTGAAAATGAGACACAAGACATGTATCATGTATCCAAATGTCACGATAGTAGCAATTGTCCAAATGTGTCTTGTTGTCACAATAGCACATTTAGCATTTCAAATACGGTCATACACAGCAATCTAGTACAACTAACGACACTTTATCATTTTAGTTTGATAGCATTTGGGCGATTGTATAACAGCATCATGCTCATCTTTTATTCCTACAATTGAAAAAGTGAACAGCGACATTTGTTTGTTTGCTATCATGACATAATTGTGGGTATTGTGCTATTTGTATTGTGCCATATTTTTAAAATTAGGACGGAATGGATTAAGTCCTTTGCAACGAATTACTTGGCATGGTAATATTGTTTTGAACTAAACCTCCTGGTACCATTTTTTCTGCTGACTCTATTGTGGGGCAGCAAGACCGCACCAAATAATTATTGCACCCACAGTGGCCATGATAAAATTGTGATATTGTGACAAAAATCTGAAAGAACGTTAATTTAACCACTAGGGTGCCCTACTTTAAGACTATAGTTTTAGCGTTCAAATTATCACCAGTCACCTGAAAATTTAACTGATGAAACATTGAATGCTACTTTATCTTATCAGTTAATAAGTTTTCCAATAGGGTTCAAGCTCTGCACGTGACACCCTATTTGTTGTAGTGCTATCATGACTCATTTTTTTAGGACGGAAATGGTCACGATAGCAGTTTTTTTTTAACTGTAAAAAATCCTATTTTTAAATGGAATGAGCATATGAAGAACATGTCAAATTAAAAAATAATCATTTTTCTTTAATCATCATTTATTACTTCATTTGTCATTCTATTGCATGTATTTGTACATTTCCATTGAAAAACACATGTAAATTCACCTGGAAAACTTTTCGTCCTAAAAATTAAATTTTTGAGGTATTATTTTACTTTTTAAGTGTGAAAGGCTATTGCAATCCTTATGATGGTGACGTTGGTTTCTGCCACGTATGTAAACTTTCAAATAGTAAAAACATTAGGAAGATAGAGTAATTAGTGTTTCTGTTATTCAACCGTCGATTTCGTGCCCCCAAAATGGTGATATTGTGACCACTTTTGTGAAATCGGCCGCCTTCTAACATGGCCAGACAGGGTGGACGATTCAAAGTCCTATTCAGCCTACTATAATATAGGTCTAACTCAGTTCACATTATATTAGCCATGTCGCTAAAATTAAAAAAAATGTAGGCCTATTATAACGTTAGAATGTATTATTATGAATGTGTAGTCTCGTCGTCACATTTTGATACGACCGAATGATGTAAATTTCATGGACATCATTGCTCGGAATGGTCTTCTCGACCAATTATATGCTAAAGATCTAGATAGTGATTGGCTTTTTTACATATTCTTTAAAATCTTTTTTTTAACTCAAGTTAAAGTAATGTTTTTTTCTGCGTTAATAATAATTCCAAACCTGTGATTAGTCGTCAGGGGTAATCTTAAGGTTACCACAGCCGTGTTTGGCAATGATAATTACAGGACACGTACACTATAATCTTGACTATTATGGAATTTATAAGTCAGTGTTCACAACTTCAAAATCCTCATTCATTAATTGATTGATTGATTGATTGATTGATTGATTGATTGATTGATTGATTGATTGATTGATTGATTGATTGATTGATTGATTGATTGATTGATTGATTGATTGATTGATTGATTGATTGATTGATTGATTGATTGATTGATTGATTGATTGATTCATTCATTCATTCATTCATTCATTCATTCATTCATTCATTCATTCATTCATTCATTCATTCATTCATTCATTCATTCATTCATTCATTAATTCACATGATAATTTAAAACTAATTCTCGCTCTCCAGCTGTGCTTCGCCTATTAGAGAGTAATTCTGGATAATCCCACACTCTCGGCTCACGCAACATCATAATGTGTGGCTCTTAACTGTTGTTGGCATTTTTAGTATCAATTTAATTGTACCAGAAAATGTACAAAGGTCACTCGTATCGTGCCGGAGCGGGGAGTATTGCACTGGTTAAGTTCACCAGCCCGCAGAGCTCGGGCTAGTGGACTAAACCAGTGCCATAACCTGCACACCCACACTCTCTCAGCACCTCATCCATATAAAGGTCACTCGTATCGTGCCAGTGCGAATATTATGGCACTGGCTAGTCCTATGAGCTGGTAGACTAGCTGGTGGATTAGGCCTAGCGGGCTGGTGGACTAAACCAGTGTCATATTTTCCGCAACGACACTCTCTCGGTACCTATGTCCATATAAAGATCTCTCGTATCGTGCCGGTGCGGGGATTATGGCACTGTATTAGTCCCCCCCCCCCCAGCAGTACCACAACCTCAGTGCACAACCCACTCTTTCGGGACCTTTATCCATATAATATGTTTGCTTTCACTAGGTCACCAGTTATATCGGAGGTAATCTACTCGTGGAGACCGAAGGGGAAGGAGTTGGACAGATACAAATGAACTTAACGTACAATGTGGCCACCACTGAGGCTGAGGAATGTCACTTTGATCTTTCCATCGAGGTCGCAGAGTATGTGGAACAGCCGGAGTGAGTAATGAAACAAACATGACGTTGTTGTCATGTTGTGATAGCTTATCACAGTGTGTCTTATGATAACTATGAATATATCATGGTAACTTATCATATAATATGTCATTGTAACTTATCATAGAATATGTGATGGTAACTTATCATAGAATATGTCATTGAAACTTATCATAGAATATGTCATGGTAACTTATCATAGAATATGTCATTGAAACTTATCATAGAATATGTCATGGTAACTTATCATAGAATATGTGATGGTAACTTATCATAGAATATGTCTTGGTAACTCACCATAGACTATGTCATGGTAACTTATCATTGAATATGTCATGGTAACTTACCATAGACTATGTCATGGTAACTTATCATAGAATATGTCATGGAAATGTCACGGTAACTTATCATAGAATATGTCATGGTAACTTATCATAAAATATGTCATGGTAATTTATCATAGAATATGTCATGGTAACTTACCATAAACTATGTCATGGTAACTTACCATAGAATATGTCATGGTAAATTAACATAGATTATGTCATGGTAACTTACCATAGACTATGTCATGGTAACTTGTCATAGAATATGTGATGGTAACTTATCATATAATATGTTATGATAACTCATCATAGACTATGTCATGGTAACTTATCATAGAATATGTCATGGTAACTTATCATAGAATTTGCCATGGTAACTTACAATAGACTATGTCATGGTAACTTACCATAGACTATGTCATGGTAACTTATCATAGACTATGTCATGGTAACTTACCATAGACTATGTCATGGTAACTTATCATAGAATATGTCATGGTAACTTACCATAGACTATGTCATGGTAACTTACCATAGAATATGTCATGGTAAATTGACATAGATGTCATGGTAAATTTATCAGAGAATACATCATGGTAACTTACCACACACTATATCATGATAACAAATACAAAGAGTATACCTACAATTAGTGAAATGCAGCTCAATTTGCTACGTTTGTATATGACCACTATAAACCACCACCCCAGCAGTCATAGATGTAATGCCCCGTATAGACAAATACAACACATGTGTGTTTGAGACTGTTTGGTGCACCATGGTGCACACGTGCTATATTTTTTTGGTGCACATGACGTTTACTTTGCGATCCATTTACGCCCAACGTTTAGTTTGCAACTGTGATGCACGCGGACTCGGGAACGTATGTTACTATGTGACTGCTTTCTTCAGTTTTTACACCGCTAACGCCAGAATCAATTCTTGATTGATGTTAAAATATTTAGGTGAATAATTCCAAACGTCAAGATCAGTGACATTTTCTTGTAATCATAAGCCCACAAATAATGACTATTTACCCTTCTGCTGCTGTCGAATTTGAAATTATCAAATGTCTTAACAGTTAGCTCTTTCCCATCTGCACCAGTTCAGTCTCAATTTACGCAGAGCGTAGCTCAAGCATGGACAACTAGTGTGTACGGAACTGTACATTAGAGAGGGGTTATCTTAACATGAATATCTATTAGTGCCTGTGAATGACGTCAGCGGTGACCAATCACAATGCGCGGCACATATTTCTGATACGATCCCACCCGGGGTCAGATGATCTTGTTTAGATTGTTTACCAATGTGATTGGTCCGAAGATATTTGTATCTGGGCCGATGACAGTATAACGTGAGGTCATGGGATTTTGTGCCGCAAATCACATGACAGAGTGAAAATGACTCTTTCCCTTTCATTTGTTATGGGTTTACGATCATTATAAATATTTTTACTCTTACATTGCGGGGATTGACTTTAGATGTCAGAATCTGGGTTAAATCTGGATTTGCTAATACAGACAGCTCCCATCCTCAAATAACAAAAAATATGTTTATTTATGAAATATCAATGTATCGCAAATGTTAATATTTGATGATCTGAGCATAATATTATCACAAACAATTTGACCAATTTCGCTTGAAACTCAACGATATTTTACGCGTTAATCGTTTTAAATATATTACATTAGATGATAAAAGTACTATTAGTGAGAATCAGATGTGTGCCCAAACATCAAGATATGCAAATGTTTGGTCACAAATATGATTAATTTCCAACCACTTGAAGTTGCTAGTTGTGGTAGCGAGATACAACTGCAAGTGGGTGAAAATTAAAATAAGACAACTTCATCGGGACATTTCTAATATGTTGTTTTTCAATACAGTGACGGCATTGAGGATGATGAATTTGAGGATGAGGATGATGATGATGATGGTTTTGGGGGTGATGATCCAGAACCAGCACCTCAGCAGCAGGTACAGGAGAATCAGGCTGGCAGTGGGAATCTCAATCAGAACCCTTTAGGGCTAAGGGGGGATCAACCCAGCCGGAGACGGTCACGTTTCGGTGGTAGGAATGCCCAGAACAATGACGGCAACAACAACAACAATATTTATCGACTTACTGTTTGTACCAGGTGAGGACAGGATATACCCAGTAAACACGAAACATCTATCCAATGCTGTTTTGATATGCAAATGTATCAGGTGGGGACAGGATATACCCAATACCTATGCCTGAATAATAATGTCTACTAATATAATATATAATTCTATTTCTTTAGCCTACTATATAGTCTACTATCATGTAGTGACAGACCATATAGACTAGATGCGGACATCAATATTCATTGTTTATGTATACACGTCTGGAGAGCTATACCTGTGAACATAGCCCCCTCCCCATGTACGTTTATGTTAATTAATCAGCCCCTACCCCATGTACGTTTATGTTAATTAATCAGCCCATCTGAGTGTGATGATCCGCTCATATGCCATAATCAGTTCATAGGCGGGCGCTAATGACATTACCCGCTCAGGAGATGACATGTGAGTACACATAGGAGGAGGGGCTGCTATTTAGTTTTCGCTGACAAGTAAAGTCCTAGCAATGGCCTAGAGACTCTTATATGGTGATAATGATCAATAGTCAGTCAGCCAGTCAAACGAAAAGGGCTTAGTTTTTGATAAGGTATACGCTGAAAGCTAGATAATTTCTGATGATACCATGTGTTAGGGACATGTCTGAGTTTGAAAGTTCAGCATTTTTTGTAATTCAATATGGCGTCTAAGATGGCCGCCAACATATAGTCATATTTAAGAAATAGTGTAAAGTGGTCAAAGTTAGCTCAATTTTCTGTTGTAATACACCATTTCAACTAGTTTAGAGTTACTGAATGCAGCTAGGCCACTCTCAGACAATTCTGATCATTATGTTTATCCCTTTCTGCCCCAAATGTTCTTTATCATACACCTTAGTGATGTCAATTAGGACAAAATTGTTATCTATAATAATTATTCCATATTAATGGTGGAGGATTGGTATCAATACAGTGACTATGGTAATGACAATTAGTTAATCTAATTTATTATAAAATAACATGGCGTCCAAGATGGCCACCGACGTATAGTCAGACCTAGGAATTTGCGTAAACAGTGCAATTCTAAATAAATTTTCTTTTGTAATACACCATTTCAACTAGTTTAGTAGTCAATAAATTGTTCTAGATCACCACATAAAATGTTATTTTAAATTATCGAATTTATCGTTATATTTATTTTAAACATTTAACCCTTTCAGCTCTGGGGAGCTTTTGTACTGAACATTTCTAGAATGTCAATAGGGACAAAATGATTATTTAAAACAAATTATTCAATATTAACGGTAACGGACTTGTATCAGTACAAAAACTAAGGCAATATCACACTTATTGGTTTCAGTTATTTAAAATGGCGTCCAAGAAGGCGGCCATCAGCACTTGGTAAATTTGGGAAGAAGTGTGTAAATTAATATATGTTTAGTCCAGTTTTATTCTGTAATAATCCATGTTAACTACTTAGGTGGGCGTGAGTCAATCTAGATCACTCGAAGGCAATTTGAACAATATTTAACCCTTTTAACGCGAAGTTCTAAAGAAAATTATGAGCTTTTATGTCCCTCGTGAAAACAAGAGCCCTCTCCAACAAAAGACTATATTTAAAATCCACCCACCTAAATGTACTTTTTGATTCAATTAAGTGCTATTTTTGCATAGCCTAGTATCCTTGTAATGATTAATTAATATTAAAATAGCATTTTAATATTGATGATATTTCTTTCTGGGGACTACTGGTGGAGTGTACGTATACCGGATTAGCCAAACTTTCTAGAAAGTTGTATCATATTGGTGGACTGCAGACATGAGCGTTGGCTTAGGAAAGGCTAGGGAAATAATACATTTTGAAGATATTGTATGTGAAACGTCATTGCTAACCCATAGTCGAGGAGGTGCGGATTTGTTACTGAGCCATGTATTTACTGTCTCATCTAGTGATGATATCTGACACCATAATTATGTGACCCATCTGAACAGCCGCATCGCGCATTATTTGTTGTCAGAGAGAGAGATAATGTGAGATTGTGAAATAGAACAATTGGGTTATATATATCTCAAACTATCAGTGATTATTTTTTATTGAAACCAACATTAGTGCTTTTTAAACATTTTAAAACCAATTGTTCAAAACCCCATTTTATATTTTTATCATTTAAAATAACGTTCAATAAAGGTAAATAAACCACTCAAAGGGTTTATTTTTAAAATAATTTATGTATCTAATATATATAGATAGTTTTATTATTAATACATTTACGTAATGAAACTGTTTTTTATCATGTGTTATCATGTATGTTTAGTTTTTGACATTTCTGAAATTTGTAAAAAAAATAAGCTGTGCCAGTGACATTACCGTAGACATTATCTAGCTTTCAGTGTATACCGGAGTGTTATTTTTGGGCACTGGCTGACTGACTATGATATCCAACCTGAAAATCTAGAAAATACTAGACTTATCTGTAAACCGAAAATATATATTTGAGTCGAAGGGAATTGATGTAGAATACTTTTTATAGCACCCTGTGGCATTTCTGTTTAAAGGCTTAGGGCTGTATATAGAATCACGTCCATTCAGACGTGTCTACTCAAAACATGTGTGGAAGGCACGTTTTTATTTCCTAATGTCACGGCTACTTATTGACAATATAATCGAGGACCCCATTAAATTTAGACCTTTGCAAACGTGCTTTAGATGTTGATAATGAACTGATAGATTATATTTATATTTTTTTAACAATTTATTCACTAACACTAATTCAGTCGTTCATTTTACACATTAGGAGCCTATCATACAAGTTCAAGTTAAATTATTCCTATCACTTTAATTCTTGCAGATATCGAGGAGATCAAGAGACGGGTATGGCTATATTGGATGTTGGACTCTTCACTGGATACGAAGCAATCAGGGAATCACTTGATGAGGTACAGTAACACACACTCTGAACCGCAGGATCTGTTGTGAATCTTGGGTGCGTCTGTAAATGTAGTCCCGACAGACACAAGACGTTGAATCGATGTTGGTTTAACGTGTGCTGGGGTGCTTTCTATAGTATATTTATTGTACTTTTTTATTGTACTTTACTCACATGGGAATCTGGGATCGTTGTACCTATATTGTGTTATATGTCTAGCAAATGATAAGTGAGTGGTTCATGTGAGATACCATTCTTTGTTTCTCTTCTTTCGAGTGTCAGCAAACAGCTCACAATGCGCAGAACCAAGCCGACGCCAACACAACATTTGCATTCTTGTTGCTGAGACTACTATAAGTCCTCTGTTTGATCCCAGTTGTTTCCCAATGCCAGCTCGGTGCTTGTCCACCAAGTAGATATCTGGACCAACACCACATCACCATAGTATAGCATCAAGTCGTACTATAACGTTTAATAGGGCGTTATTCACGCCTTATAAACGGGATTTTATACGCTATATTAGGGTGATATCAATGAGGTTATGCGTCATTAACAGAGAGTTCATCTGAAATGACATTTGGCTGCTCTGACCCCCCCCCCCCGTGGTTTACGGTCATTTGGCGGTAATGAGCCACCGTAGTTTACAGATATTTGGCGGTTATGAGGCATCGTAGTTTACAGATATTTGGCGGTTATGAGCCGCCGTAGCTTACCGATATTTGGCGGTTATGAGGCACCGTAAATTAACAGATATTTGGCGGTTATGAGGCACCGTAGTTTACCGATATTTGGCG
Organism: Flabesymbios commensalis; assembly: GCA_964017125.1. Taxonomy (NCBI): domain Eukaryota; kingdom Metazoa; phylum Annelida; class Polychaeta; order Terebellida; family Flabelligeridae; genus Flabesymbios; species Flabesymbios commensalis. The sequence continues at coordinate 67,450,771 of OZ024909.1, read as the reverse complement.
GTTATGAGGCACCGTAGTTTACAGATATTTGGCGGTTATGAGCCGCCGTAGCTTACCGATATTTGGCTGTTATGAGGCACCGTAGTTTACCGATATTTGGCGGTTATGAGCCACTGTAGTTTACCGATATTTGGCGGTTATGAGCCACTGTAGTTTACCGATATTTGGCGGTTATGAGCCGCCGTAGTTTACCGATATTTGGCGGTTATGAGCCACTGTAGTTTACCGATATTTGGCGGTTATGAGGCACCATAGTTTACCGATATCTGGCGGTAATGAGCCACCGTAGTTTACCGATATCTGGCGGTTATGAGCCACTGTAGTTTACCGATATTTGGCGGTTATGAGGCACCGTAGTTTACCGATATTTGGCGGTTATGAGCCACTGTAGTTTACCGATATTTGGCGGTTATGAGCCACTGTAGTTTACCGATATCTGGCGGTTATGAGGCACTGTAGTTTACCGATATTTGGCGGTTATGAGCCACTGTAGTTTACCGATATTTGGCGGTTATGAGGCACTGTAGTTTACCGATATCTGGCGGTTATGAGCCACCGTAGTTTACAGATATTTGGCGGTGATGAGCCACCGTAGTTTACAGATATTTGGCGGTTATGAGCCACCGTAGTTTACAGATATTTGGCGGTTATGAGGCACCGTAGTTTACCGATATTTGGCAGTTATGAGGCACCGTAGTTTGCAGATATTTGGCGGTTATGAGGCACCGTAGTTTACAGATATTTGGCGGTTATGAGCCGCCGTAGCTTACCGATATTTGGCGGTTATGAGGCACCGTAGTTTACAGATATTTGGCGGTTATGAGGCACCGTAGTTTACCGATATTTGGCGGTTATGAGGCACCGTAGTTTACCGATATTTGGCGGTTATGAGGCACCGTAGTTTACCGATATTTGGCGGTTATGAGCCACTGTAGTTTACCGATATTTGGCGGTTATGAGCCACCGTAGTTTACCGATATTTGGCGATTAAGAGGCACCGTAGTTTACCGATATTTGGCGGTTATGAGCCACTGTAGTTTACCGATATTTGGCGGTTATGAGCCACTGTAGTTTACCGATATTTGGCGGTTATGAACCACTGTAGTTTACCGATATTTGGCGGTTATGAGCCGCCGTAGTTTACCGATATTTGGCGGTTATGAGCCACTGTAGTTTACCGATATCTGGCGGTGATGAGCCACCGTAGTTTACCGATATCTGGCGGTTATGAGCCACTGTAGTTTACCGATATTTGGCGGTTATGAGGCACCGTAGTTTACCGATATTTGGCGGTTATGAGCCACTGTAGTTTACCGATATTTGGCGGTTATGAGCCACTGTAGTTTACCGAGATCTGGCGGTTATGAGGCACTGTAGTTTACCGATATTTGGCGGTTATGAGCCACTGTAGTTTACCGATATTTGGCGGTTATGAGGCATTGTAGTTTACCGAGATCTGGCGGTTATGAGGCACTGTAGTTTACAGATATTTGGCGGTTATGAGCCGCCGTAGCTTACCGATATTTGGCGGTTATGAGGCACTGTAGTTTACCGATATCTGGCGGTTATGAGGCACTGTAGTTTACAGATATTTGGCGGTTATGAGCCACTGTAGTTTACCGATATTTGGCGGTTATGAGCCACTGTAGTTTACCGATATTTGGCGGTTATGAGCCGCCGTAGCTTACCGATATTTGGCGGTTATGAGGCACTGTAGTTTACCGATATCTGGCGGTTATGAGGCACTGTAGTTTACAGATATTTGGCGGTTATGAGCCACTGTAGTTTACCGATATTTGGCGGTTATGAGCCACTGTAGTTTACCGATATTTGGCGGTAATGAGCCACTGTAGTTTACCGATATTTGGCGGTTATGAGCCACTGTAGTTTACCGATATCTGGCGGTTATGATGCACTGTAGTTTACAGATATTTGGCGGTTATGAGCCACTGTAGTTTACCGATATTTGGCGGTTATGAGCCACTGTAGTTTACCGATATTTGGCGGTTATGAGCCACTGTAGTTTACCGATATTTGGCGGTTATGAGCCGCCGTAGTTTACAGATATTTGGCGGTTATGAGCCACTGTAGTTTAACGATATTTGGCGGTTATGAGCCACTGTAGTTTACCGATATCTGGCGGTAATGAGCCACCGTAGTTTACCGATATTCGGCGGTTATGAGGCACCGTAGTTCACCGATATTTGGCGGTTATGAGGCACCGTAGCTTACAGATATTTGGCTGTTATGATCCACCGTAGTTTACATATATTTGGCGGTTATGAGCCACTGTAGTTTACCGATATTTGGCGGTTATGAGCCACCGTAGTTTACAGATATTTGGCGGTTATGAGCCACTGTAGTTTACCGATATTTGGCGGTTATGAGCCACTGTAGTTTACCGATATTCGGCGGTTATGAGGCACCGTAGTTCACCGATATTTGGCGGTTATGATCCACCGTAGTTTACATATATTTGGCGGTTATGAGCCACTGTAGTTTACCGATATTTGGCGGTTATGAGGCACCGTAGCTTACATATATTTGGCGGTTATGATCCACCGTAGTTTACATATATTTGGCGGTGATGAGCCACCGTAGTTTACCGATATTCGGCGGTTATGAGGCACCGTAGTTCTCCGATATTTGGCGCTTATGAGGCACCGTAGCTTACAGATATTTGGCGGTTATGATCCACCGTAGTTTACATATATTTGGCGGTTATGAGCCACTGTAGTTTACCGATATTTGGCGGTAATGAGCCACCGTAGTTTACAGATATTTGGCGGTTATGAGCCACTGTAGTTTACCGATATTCGGCGGTTATGAGGCACCGTAGTTCACCGATATTTGGCGGTTATGAGGCACCATAGCTTACAGACGTTTGGCGATTATGATCCACCGTAGTTTACAGATATTTGGCGGTTATGAGCCACCGTAGTTTACAGACATTTGGCGGTTATGAGCCATTGTAGTTTACCGATATTTGGCGGTTATGAGCCGCCGTAGTTTACCGATATTTGGCGGTTATGAGGCACCGTAGTTTACCGATATTTGGCGGTTATTAACCACCGTAGTTTACAGATATTTGGCGGTTATGAGCCACCGTAGTTTACAGATATTTGGCGGTTATGAACCACCGTAGTTTACAGATATTTGGCGGTTATGAGCCACTGTAGTTTACCGATATTTGGCGGTTATGAGGCACCATAGCTTACAGACATTTGGCGATTATAAGCCGCCGTAGTTTATAGCTCAGTTAAGTCTGGCTCACATGATCACAGATCAAGCCCAGTTCAAGCGCGGACTTAACAGTTTACCCACTAAGTTAGGCCCTATCTGCTTTAAGTTTAAAACTACATGAACTTGTTTCTCGCTACCCCGACCCACAACTTGAAGTGAGTGAAAATCGAGTGACTTAATCGCCTAATACAACAGATTGAAGACGACTATAGTCGCGCTTAAAGGGGTAACAGTTTAAGGAGTCTGATGCATCTACAGTTATGTAGACGACACGTGGGCTACAGGGAATATCGCGTATTGAACATGTATAGTCGACACGAAGCGAGTGCTGTAAGCTGGATTTGATAAGAATAATTATTGAAGTATGTGATTTCTATAAAAAGCGGTTAAATTTTACTCACTTTGGAGTTTAGTGTGAAACGATTGCGACGTATCAAACTACCATCAGCAGATTTTGATCACTCAATGATCAGGGTGGGTGATTCGGCTCAGATGGTGGTGGTCTCGGAATGATCTGACCATAGATGGGTGGTAGCTGGTAGCCCTGGTCTCTGTTCATGGAAGGTGCTCTCTGTTTGATGTGGATGGCCTCCTTCACCTCGCGTTTCATTCAGCCCTGTTCTCTGTCTAGGGCTTTTCGGACATATTCTCTACTATGTGATTTCTGTTTAGCGAAATAATAGAAGTATACATGTATACATCACAATGACCTGTTCTGTTAATTCTTTTCAAAACCAAACAAAATTTCATCCCTGACGTCACACAACCCATTCTGACGTCAAAAGCAAGCTCCGCCTACTACTTTCTGATACAAGAAATCGATCGACGAAGCACTCTCGCCATTAACAATTTATTAAAAATAGAATGGAGAATTCTGAGGACTTCACCTGGCCATTAATGTTATTACAGCTCAGCATAATATTGACACGTTTATTTACATGACATATGTACTCACGTCGAAGTAGTCACTTTAAACAAAAAATAGATATGTTAGTTTTCTTCTTGACAAAATCATACATAAGTAACGTTATTATATAAGTATTAAGTCCAGTTATCTATTTTATATTAATGTTGATTTAGATTTCAATGGAAATGTAATAATATCCATTGATCCATTGATTAACATCTTCTTTTTTTTCTCGATGCAGTTAAAGGCAAGTAGAATCATAGACAGCTATGAGCTAACAGATAGAAGTGTACAGATTTACCTGGGATCGGTAAGTTGAAATACTGTTTTTTTTAGTAACTGTGCAATATTATCCATTTCTTTTTGAAAATATTGTGTGGTAGTTCAAAATATTTCCCATAATTGTTCAGGTTTGCTTAATGGGCCTGATAATGTTTAGGGTCATTACCTGCAGGTTTGGTTATCACAAAATTAAATGATGTTCACCATGTACAATATGGCCCCACAAATTTCATGGCAGCCTGTGACATGTCGACTTTTGCTGATACCGTTCGGAACAGATGGACCTCGTCCACATTGAATTGATCATTGAGTATTCCGGGTAGGTTTATGTTGGGATTGTGTCGTGTGTGTGAGTGGGTGGGGGTAGGTCTGCTTGTCCGTCCCACATTCGCTGAAACCGTTTGGTGCGGATTGGTTGCGCCTTACACACGAAAGCACCTTTAAAAAATTATTCTATGTTATTTAGTATTGTTTTGTAAGCTATACATTAAATACAGTATCAATATTTATAAAACATTAAATTAATATGTTAAAGTATAATTGGAAACAGCAAATGTATTTTAACAGTGTTTTATTCACATGTAAATTGTTATGTTAGTTTATGTATGTTCACCAGTATCAGAACAATAATAAGTATCCAGGGGTTTTACACTTTTCAGGGTTTTTTGTACACTGTATATTAAAATATTGTAGTTATTTAATATCTGGTCTTGAAGCGGGAAAGTATATTTGCATGGCACCTGATTATCGTTATATTTATCTGGAGTTATTACGTACCATAAGAAATGCATACCATTTCTGATAAAATATATGTCTGTACAATCACATAATTTTGCTAAAATAACTAAATACTGATGTCCAGGGGAAAAATTGTTTGACAATTATTGTAATTTGCAATACATCGTTATGTTTTTGATGTATAAATATTTTGCTAATCAATTACAAATACAAATTTGATTGGAAAATGGGTAGAATTGAGTAGCATTTTGCTATGCGATACTGAACAATTTTTTCCCTGATGGCTCCAGAATATCAGACCAAGTTTAGTACAGAATCAGCAAATGACGTAACCAATGAGTGCGGCATTAGGCCATATTCTATCATGATTGTGTAGTATCGTCTGCATTATAGCTGGTACTACATTATTTCGTTGTGTTTAGGTTCCCATCATGAATCAAACATGTGTCAATATAAGGATCATGAGAGGATCTCTGGTGATGATGACTCATCCAGTAGTGGTCAGCATATATGACTACTATGAGACATGTAAGTACTACACTAGCACCATCTCTATCACTCAGTTCCTGTGGGTAATGGCAACATGCCAGGTCCACTCAGCGATCAAATTTGGCAGTATCTGACAAATTCCGAAACTTTAGCGATGGTTTTGTGAGAAATTCGAATTAGACCATCGCATTATTATCCACGCTATTTGAAAAATAGGCACCAATATGTAAAAAGCAAAGACACTCTGTCAGATAAAGTCACACTCTCATAATTAAGGAGTTCAACAGGGCTCTGCGCTGGGACCAGTTTTTTTTAACTTTATACACTACACCACTGAGCCCATTTATATCTAGTTGTGACATAAACCACCATCTGTATCCCGATGATACGCGAATCTACATATCTGTATCAGTTTCAAATGCTAAGGACTCGCTTGAAAAGTTGCAACATTGTTTAATGGGAATGACAGTGTCTAAGCTGAAGCTTAATCCGAGCGAAACCTATATCAGTGTATATATTACAATCCTGTGCTGCTTCAATTGGTCAATACAATACGTTTAAATTAGGCTTAATCCTAACAAGACATAATTTCTTCTTATTGGGACCAAACTTCAGCGTGAAAAAATCTTAGATAATTTGCAATGTTCTAGGTCAAGACACAAATACATCTGCATCGACAAAAATCTTGGTGTAGTATGCCTATTCGACAGTAGCCTGAATTTCCAATAAAACACATATCCCAAACATGTAGGGCTTGCTTCTACCATATCCTGCGTCGAATTCGATAAAATTTGTCATCAGATCTTGCCAAGCACGTGGCAGTGGCACTCGTCAGTAGTATTGTAACTCACTGTTTAGGCCTCAGCTCCAAAATTTATACCAGATATCCATTCCACTAATAGCTCGGATGAGTTTGAAATTGGGCAAGATTCTGACAGAAACTAGGTCATGGCGTCCAAAATGGCCGATTATCCGCCATTATTTTTTTAATATGTGTAATATCTGGAAAACCGGACCAGATAGCTAGACCTTACTATAAAACAAAATGCACAGCTCCAGGTAGGGATAGACCATGAAAGATTTTAACATGATAAAATTAAAAATAGCCGACCTGCGGCCACTTCCGATCGTCAAATTTTCTCGTTAACGCGATTCACTTAACATTCTTTTATGTTTCGCTCCAAAATTTATACCAATTTATATCCATTTCACTAATTGCTTGAATAAGTTTGAAATTTGGCAAGATTCGGATAGAATCTAGGTCAAGGTTGCTAAAATGTCTGAATATCGGCAATTATTTTTTTAATATGCGTAATATCTGAAAAACCGGACCAGATAGCTAGACCATTACTATAGAACAAAATGTGCAGTTTCAGTTAGAGATATACCATAAAAAATTAAACTTGATCAAATTCAAAATGGCCGACAGACAATTTCAATAATCGCGGCGGGCTATTGTCGAATGTTGTCTTGTTTCAAATGATTTTCATTTTTAAACGATGATTAGAGGCTGAGGCCTTTTTCCGTCGCCGACGGGCCTTGTTCACAATATGCCAGAAAAGGATATTGCTAGATTTCGACGCGTTCAGAACTGCCTTGCAAGAGTGGTACCCAAGGCCCCACGTTTTAGTCGTTCCGTTCCTATTCTAAACGATTATATTGGTTTCCTGTCAAGGTTCGCATTCATTTTAAAATATGCACAATAACTTTCCGAACCCTAAAAGACACCCAACCTGCATATCTGGCTGACTTACTTGTTGTGCTGAAATAATTATGTGGTTAATTTATGCTGATACTAACAGGCCTCCAATAGCCTGATAATAACAGGCATCCAATAGCCTGATAATAACAGGCCTCCGATAGTCTCATAATAACCATGATAACAGGCCTCCAATAGTCTGATACTAACAGGCCTCCAATAGCCTGATACTAACAGGCCTCCAATAGCCTGATACTAACAGGCCTCCCAAAAACCTTATATTAAATGGCCTCCCAGCAAACACGATACTTGCATTCAGTGACTCTTTTGTCATCGGTTTAACCTCGCATGATTTCTGGGCCAATCATACCAATAGCACCTGTCTATTTTAACTGGAAATATTATTTTAAAATTTACACGATTCTTTAATGCATTTGAACACAAAAAATTAGAAGGGGGTCAACCACTCTACTGTACTGTACATAATATGAGCAATATTAAAATGGTATTGTCACATTTTATTACAGAGTTTAGAACTCAATATAATTCTGACTCAGGAAATGTGTATTTTTTTATCAACTTATTGATTATTAATACGCTATAACGAGCGTCATTAAAGATGGAGCGTCATGTTTAATTTTGATGTAATATAATATGTTTTCCCCTTAAAAAAATAAGCCAATACGACTCCTAACCATGATTGCGATTATTTTATTTTATTTTAGCCATCAGTTGCAGCAAATTCTACCACCCAGAAGGACAAAAAGAGAATCTGCAAACACTTTGTGACCGCAACCAGGAAGTATGCAGATGTGCAGAAAGTAAGTTTACCAATTTCTTATGTATTTTAGTCCCGATACGCTGGCAAAAATTTTACTGACTGTTATTTAGTCATGCTCTACCAGTCATCAGCACATAGGGCCAATAAAAATATAATAAGAAAAATGATGCCAGCTCTCGCCTTTAATTTCGTGATAGCTGCAACAAATGCTTGAAGAGGTAAATGGAACAAGCATGCTGTGGCCCCTTTTGATAATTTTTTTACGCAGGTGTAATTTTTTTTAATTTTTGTAAAAAAACAATGAAAATAGACTATGTCCACTGCCCTATGAGGAAGTTCTAGAGGACAACATTAAGACCGTTTGGACAAAACAATGTGGGGATCTCAAACAATTGAGATACCCGGGGAAGGCTGCACTAGTTTGCCCAGGGTAAAACCTGGGTGAAGTTGTGTTTGCCTGCCCTGCACTTCCTGAAGTTTCATGGCTATAAAGATGAGAATCCATCAAAATCTTCTTCCATGACCCCCTCGTGGAAAAAAAACTGGGCCGGAGGCTATGCCCAAATTTCTGATTGTTATGCGGTATATTTGCTCTGTTACAGTATTGCGGGGCACTTATTGGGTTCCCTGATGTATCTTAAAACCTAATAGTTACAGATGGCATATCTCAGTAGTTTTATTCAGCTGCTTCAAAAAGTTCAAGTGTCTGGTTGATGTTTTGGCTTCTGTATCCCTGCCGGAATTTGCAAAATTAGGGTCGCATCTTTTGGACGTTTTTATAATTAGCTCAGATTTTGATCTAGCACATCATTTTCTTGCTCAGTGATGTGGAATGTGGTCAAATATTTCTTTTAGCATGTCGGCAGTTTCAAAGAAGGCCCAGCATAATTTTATTGGACAATTTTAAAATTTATTGAATCTACCTAGTATAAACAAAGAAGACTTCGTCAACCACAATCAGTCTCAAACGTTTGGCAACTTTGTCATCAGACAGTTGATCCCTTCACTTATCCTGGTTGAATAAGGCTTCTGGCAGACTGGTGTACCAAAAATGACTTCTTTTCGTCTCCGAACACTTCTTCAGGGGGTTGGTTTTCATTTTCACCAATAAAAACTGCTTTAATACAGTTTTCAACATCATTGTCTGTTCCCTCATAATAGAGATAAGTGGACAGACAATCACGATCAGCCAGTTCTCACCTCTCAATCTTCCGATAACAGACATGCCATGATAAACCATGCTTTTGCCACTCCCGGTTCGCGTCGGCAGAAAAACATCCTAATTTTGCAAAACAAAATTAAGTGACTTTTTTGCATTAAACTCAACTCGTTCAAGCCAAAAAAGTGAGCTACCTCATCAAATTCTTTATCATCGTTAGGAATATCACACACTTGATAAGTCGCCTTTGTTCCTGTTGTTGATATCCCTAAACTTCCGGCTGAAGACGAGTTTGAAAGAAGGCTGCTGATTGGGCAGTCCGAAATCCCCCTGCTGCATAAGAGGTCAAATTCTTCGTGACCTTTTATGACCTTTTTATAAATCTGAAACATCCAATGAGGTTTGAATTTCAGGCACACCCCAAGATGACCACATAAGACAGAATAACTTATTGTAGTACTTGTAGATACGGCCAGGCTCCTACGGTAGGTGGAGGTGAAAAATAATTTATTGCCTATAGGAATACAATCATTATTTACAATCAATTCCAAATCATACAATACAAGACAAAGTGGTGAATTTAATCAAAAATATGTTCGCACCACCATGAAATATATGACAAAACAGGCTAGTCTTGAACTGTTGAATGTGATTTTCTCTTATAAAATGCAGATGAGATGTCAAGAACGTCAGAATGTAGGCATATTAGCATGGTGACAAATGTTGCAGGCGCGGTTAATAGATTATTTATAAATATTTTCAGCAAAGTGTGGAAAGTGCTACGGCATGCATTCTGATGAAGTCTTACCTTGGACCAAAAAGGAAATGATGAACAAAACCTGCTCAGATACGAAGACATACGGTACTCTTAATACACATAAACCCTCACGCGGGGATCGACTTTAGTCGTCACAGTCTGACGTCAGTTGACGTCAGATTCTGACGCCTAAAGTCGATCCCCGCACTGTAAAAGTAAAAATCTTTATGACGATTGTAGACCCATAACATGGTTATTCAATGAATCAGGTAGAGCTAACTTAGACATTAATGATGATTGCAAATTGATAATCGGTCTCCTGGTTGTATAAAAAATATGTCGGTGCTTTAAGGGTTGAGTGCTAGCCATTGTATTTGGCACTGATCAGATCAAAAAACCACTCAGCATACGTGATGTTGGGTCTACGACCGTGGCCCAACATCACAGCAACACTGGGTCAACGATTCGTGTTTTCCGGGCAACATTATATCATGCTAAAGTATCTAATATAAAACATACAATATATGTGCTTTCTGTGTGCTACAAAAATGGTTATGACCTGACCTGATGGTAACACTCTATATGTTTCAGCTTTGAAGATCCACGTAGATCGCATCGGTTACAACACAGCTTCAGAGGTAGTGACAGCAACGGTTCTTACGGCTTTGAAGAAAGGTGAGATTTACATCCTTCTGATTTCAGGATTTGCATATTATATGTACTCTCACACTATACCCTGTACCCTCACACTATACCCTGTACCCTCACACTATACCCTGTACCCTCACACTATACCCTGTACCCTCACACTATACCCTGTACACTCACACTATACCCTGTACACTCACACTATATCCTGTACCCTCACACTATACCCTGTACCCTCACACTATACCCTGTACCCTCACACTATACCCTGTACACTCACACTATACCCTGTACACTCACACTATATCCTGTACCCTCACACTATACCCTGTACCATCACACTATACCCTGTACCTTCACACTCTACCCTGTACCCTCACTCTATACCCTGTACCCTCACACTATACCCTGTACCCTCACACTATACCCTGTACACTCACACTATATCCTGTACCCTCACACTATACCCTGTACCCTCACACTATACCCTGTACCCTGACACTATACCCTGTGCCCTGACACTATACCCTGTACCCTCACTCTATACCCTGTACCCTCACACTATACCCTGTACCCTCACACTATACCCTGTACACTCACACTATATCCTGTACCCTCACACTATACCCTGTACCCTCACACTATACCCTGTGCCATCGCACTATACCCTATACCCTCGCACTATACCTTGTACCCTGACACTATACCCTGTGCCCTGACACTATACCCTGTACCCTCACTCTATACCCTGTACCCTTACACTATATCCTGTACCCTCACACCGTACCCTGTAGCTTTACACTATATCTTGTACCCTGACACTATACCCTGTACCCTCACACTATACCCTGTACCCTCACACTATACCCTGTAGCTTTGCACTATATCCTGTACCCTCACACTATACTCTGTGCCCTGACACTATACCCTGTACCCTTACACTATATCCTGTACCCTCACACTATACTCTGTGCCCTGACACTATACCCTGTACCCTCACACTATATCCTGTACCCTTACACTATACCCTGTACCCTTACACTATATCCTGTACCCTTACACTTTACCCTGTACCCTCACACTATACCCTGTACCCTCACACTATATCCTGTACCCTTACACTATACCCTGTACCCTCACACTATACCCTGTACCCTGACACTAGACCCTGTACTCGCACACTATGCCCTGTACCCTCACACTATACCTTGTACCCTGCCACTATACCCTAGCTGTACCCTCACACTATACCCTGTAACCTCACACTATATTCTGAACCCTGACACTATACCATGTACCCTGACACTTTACCCTGTACCCTCACACTATACCCTGTACCCTCACACTATATTCTGAACCCTGACACTATACCATGTATCCTGACACTATACCCTGTACCCTCACACTATACCCTGTACCCTGACACTAGACCCTGTACTCGCACACTATGCCCTGTACCCTCACACTATACCTTGTACCCTGCCACTATACCCTAGCTGTACCCTCACACTATACCCTGTACCCTCACACTTTACCCTGTACCCTCACACTATACCCTGTACCCTCACACTATATCCTGAACCCTGACACTATACCCTGTACCCTGACACTATACCCTGTACTCTCACACTATACCCTGTACCGTCACACTATACCCTGTACCCTCACACTATACCCTGTACCCTCACACTATACCCTGTACCCTCACACTTTACCCTGTACCCTCACACTTTACCCTGTACCCTCACACTATATCCTGTACCCTCACACTATACCCTGTACCCTCACACTATACCCTGTACCCTCACACTTTACCCTGTACCCTCACACTATACCCTGTACCCTCACACTATACCCTGTACCCTCACACTATACCCTGTACCCTCACACTTTACCCTGTACCCTCACACTATATCCTGAACCCTGACACTATACCCTGTACCCTCACACTATACCCTGTACCCTCACACTATACCCTGTACCCTCACACTATACCCTGTACCCTCACACTATATCCTGTACCCTCACAATATACACTGTACCCTTACACTATACCCTGTACCCTCACACTATACCCTGTACCCTTACACTATACCTTGTACCCTCACACTATACCCTGTACCCTCACACTATACCCTGTACCCTCACACTTTACCCTGTACCCTCACACTATACCCTGTAGCCTACCCCCACCCTATGTCATGAACCCTGACACTATACCCTGTACCCTAACACTATACCCTGTACCCTCACAATATACCCTGTACCCTCACACTATACCCTGTACCCTCACACTATACCCTGTACCCTTACACTATACCCTGTACCCTCACACTATACCCTGTACCCTCACACTATACCCTGTACCCTCACACTATATCCTGAACCCTGACACTATACCCTGTACCCTAACACTATACCCTGTACCCTCACAATATACCCTGTACCCTCACACTATACCCTGTACCCTCACACTATACCCTGTACCCTCACACTTTACCCTGTACCCTCACACTATACCCTGTAGCCTACCCCCACCCTATGTCATGAACCCTGACACTATACCCTGTACCCTAACACTATACCCTGTACCCTCACAATATACCCTGTACCCTCACACTATACCCTGTACCCTCACACTATACCCTGTACCCTCACACTATACCCTGTACCCTCACACTATATCCTGAACCCTGACACTATACCCTGTACCCTGACACTATGCCCTGTACCCTCACACTATACCCTGTACCCTGACACTATACCCTGTAGCTTTACACTTTACCCTGTACCCTCACACTTTACCCTGTACCCTCACACTATACCCTGTACCCTTACACTATACCCTGTACCCTCACACTATACCCTGTACCCTCACACTATACCCTGTACCCTCACACTTTACCCTGTACCCTCACACTTTACCCTGTAGCCTACCCTCACCCTATGTCATGAACCCTGACACTATACCCTGTACCCTGACACTATGCCCTGTACCTCACACTATACCCTGTACCCTGACACTATACCCTGTAGCTTTACACTATATCCTGTACCCTGACACTATACCCTGTAGCTTTACACTATATCCTTTACCCTGATACTATACCCTGTACTCTCACACTATACCCTGTACCCTCACACTTTACCCTGTACCCTCACACTATACCCTGTATCCTTACAGTATACCTGGTACCCGTACACTATATCCTGCACCCTTACACTATACCCTGTACCCTCACACTATACCCTGTACCCTTACACTATATCCTGCACCCTTACACTATACCCTGTACCCTTACACTATATCCTGTACCCTCACACTTTACCCTGTACCCTTACACTATACCCTGTACCCTCACACTATACCCTCTACCCTCACACTTTACCCTGTACCCTCACACTATACCCTGTACCCTCACACTATATCCTGTACCCTTACACTATATCCTGTACCTTTACACTATACCCTGTACCCTTACACTATACCCTGTACCCTTACACTATACACTGTACCCTCACACAATACCCTGTATCCTCACACTTTACCCTGCACCCTCACACTATACCCTGTACCCTCACACTATACCCTGTACCCTCACACTATACCCTGTACCCTTACACTTTACCCTGCACCCTCACACTATACCCTGTACCCTTACACTTTACCCTGCACCCTCACACTATACCCTGTACCCTCACACTATACCCGGTACACTCACACTTTACCCTGTACCCTTACACTTTACCCTGTACCCTCACACTATACCCTGTACCCTTACACTATACCCTGTACCCTTACACTATACCCTGTACCCTCACACTATACCCTGTACCCTTACACTATACCCTGTACCCTCACACTATACCCTGTACCCTTACACTATACCCTGTACCCTTACACTATACCCTGTACCCTCACACTATACCCTGTACCCTTACACTATACCCTGTACCCTTACACTATACCCTGTTCCCTTACACTTTACCCTGCACCCTCACACTATACCCGGTACACTCACACTTTACCCTGTACACTTACACTATACCCTGTACCCTCACACTATACCCTGTACCCTTACACTATACCCTGTACCCTCACCCTGTACCCTCACACTTCACCCTGTACCCTCACACTTCACCCTGTACCCTCACACTATACCCTGTGCCCTTACACTATACCCTGTACCCTCACACTATACACTGTACCCTTACACTATACCCTGTACCATCACACTATACCCTGTACCCTGACACTAGACCCTGTACTCTCACACTATACCCTGTACCCTGACACTATATCCTGTACCCTGACACTATATCCTGTAGCTTTACACTATATCCTGTACCCTGACACTATACCCTATACCCTCACACTATACCCTGTACCCTCAGACTATACTCTGTAGCTTTACACTATATCCTGTACCCTGACACTATACCCTGTACCCTCACACTATACCCTGTACCCTGACACTAGACCCTGTACCCTCACACTATACCCTGTACCCTCACACTATACCCTGTACCCTGACACTATACCCTGTACCCTCACACTATACCCTGTACCCTGACACTAGACCCTGTACCCTCACACTATACCCTGTACCCTCACACTATACCCTGTACCCTCACACTATACCCTGTACCCTCACACTATACCCTGTACCCTTACACTATACCTTGTACCCTTACACTATATCCTGTACCCTTACACTATACCCTGTACCCTCACACTATACCCTGTACCCTCACACTTTACCCTGTACCCTCACACTATACCCTGTACCCTTACACTATACCCTGTACCCTCACACTATACCCTGTACCCTCACACTATACCCTGTACCCTCACACTATACCCTGTACCCTTACACTATACCCTGTACCCTTACACTATACCCTGTACCCTCATACTTTACCCTGTACCCTCACACTTTACCCTGTACCCTTACACTATATCCTGTACCCTTACACTATACCCTGTACCCTCACACTATACCCTGTACCCTTACACTATACCCTATACCCTCACAATATATCCTGTACCCTTACACTATATCCTGTACCCTCACACTATACCCTGTACCCTTACACTTTACCCTGCACCCTCACACTATACCCTGTACCCTCACACTATACCCGGTACACTCACACTTTACCCTGTACCCTTACACTTTACCCTGTACCCTCACACTATACCCTGTACCCTTACACTATACCCTGTACCCTTACACTATACCCTGTACCCTCACACTATACCCTGTACCCTTACACTATACCCTGTACCCTCACACTATACCCTGTACCCTTACACTATACCCTGTACCCTTACACTATACCCTGTACCCTCACACTATACCCTGTACCCTTACACTATACCCTGTACCCTTACACTATACCCTGTACCCTTACACTTTACCCTGCACCCTCACACTATACCCGGTACACTCACACTTTACCCTGTACCCTTACACTATACCCTGTACCCTCACACTATACCCGGTACACTCACACTTTACCCTGTACCCTTACACTTTACCCTGTACCCTCACACTATACCCTGTACCCTTACACTATACCCTGTACCCTTACACTATACCCTGTACCCTCACACTATACCCTGTACCCTTACACTATACCCTGTACCCTCACACTATACCCTGTACCCTTACACTATACCCTGTACCCTTACACTATACCCTGTACCCTCACACTATACCCTGTACCCTTACACTATACCCTGTACCCTTACACTATACCCTGTACCCTTACACTTTACCCTGCACCCTCACACTATACCCGGTACACTCACACTTTACCCTGTACCCTTACACTATACCCTGCACCCTCACACTATACACTGTACCCTTACACTATACCCTGTACCCTCACCCTGTACCCTCACACTTCACCCTGTACCCTCACACTTCACCCTGTACCCTCACACTATACCCTGTGCCCTTACACTATACCCTGTACCCTCACACTATACACTGTACCCTTACACTATACCCTGTACCATCACACTATACCCTGTACCCTTACACTATATCCTGTACCCTCACACTATACCCTGTACCCTCACACTATATCCTGTACCCTCACACTATACCCTGTACCCTCACACTATGCCCTGTACCCTTACACTATACCCTGTACCCTTACACCATACCCTGTACTCTTACGCTATACCCTGTACCCTCACACTATACCCTGTACCCTTACACTATACCCTGTACCCTTACACTATACCCTGTACCCTCACACTATACCCTGTACCCTTACACTATATCCTGTACCCTCACACTATACCCTGTACCCTTACACTATACCCTGTACTCTTACACTTTACCCTGTACCCTTACACTATACCCTGTGCCCTTACACTATATCCTGTACCCTCACACTATACCCTGTACCCTTACACTATACCCTGTACCCTCACACTATACCTTTTACCCTCACACTCCATCTACCCTTTACCCTCACACTCAATCTACCCTATACCCTCGAACTCTATCTACCCTCACACTCTATCTACCCTTTACCCTCACACTCTATCTACCCTTTACTCTCACACTCTATCTAGCCTATACCCTCACACTCTATCTACCCTTTACCCTGACACTCTATCTACCCTACACCCTTGAACTCTATCTACCCTCACACTCAATCTACCCTATACCCTTGAACTCTATCTACCCTCACACTCTATCTACCCTTTACCCTCACGTTCTATCTACCCTTCACCCTGACACTCTATCTACCCTATACCCTTGAACTCTATCTACCCTCACACTCTATCTACCCTTTACCCTGACACTCTATCTACCCTTTGCCCTCACATTCTATCTACCCTTCACCCTGACACTCTATCTACCCTATACCCTCGAACTCTATCTACCCTCACACTCTATCTACCCTATACCCTCACACTCTATCTACCCTTTACTCTCACACTCTATCTACCCTTTACCCTCACACTCTATCTACCCTTCACCCTGCCACTCTATCTACCCTATTCCCTCGAACTCTATTTACCCTTTACTCTCACACTCTATCTAGCCTATACCCTCACACTCTATCTACCCTTTACCCTGACACTCTATCTACCCTATGCCCTCGAACTCTATCTACCCTTTACTCTCACACTCAATCTACCCTATACCCTCGAACTCTATCCACCCTTTACCCTCACACTCAATCTACCCTATACCCTCGAACTCTATCTACCCTCACACTCTATCTACCCTCACACTCTATCTACCCTCACACTCTATCTACCCTCACACTCTATCTACCCTCACACTCTATCTACCCTATACCCTCGAACTCTATCTACCCTTTACCCTCACACTCAATCTACCCTATACCCTCGAACTCTATCTACCCTTTACCCTCACACTCAATCTACCCTATACCCTCGAACTCTATCCACCCTCACACTCTATCTACCCTATGCCCTCACACTCTATCTACCCTTTACTCTCACACTCTATCTAGCCTATACCCTCACACTCTATCTACCCTCACACTCTATCTACCCTTCACTGTTTACTGTGTATTCATTTTATGTGAATGGGTATAAGATGCCTTCGGCCGATGCCGCTTCATTGTTCTTTGATATTGGACCGGCACCGGTTCAATGGTTATATATTTTAAAATAAGCCATGTCCATGTCGTGGCTTTTGTCCATACGCTTTCAAAATACCACCCGGTGACACACCAATCTTTGTCGTCATAGTGTGGCAAATAACCAGCCCACTTGGCCATACTAGTTATAGGCCAACTGGTTTTGTTTTTTCCCTTACACAAATTTCAATCTCGTTGGTGACTGCTTATACTATTCGACAAAAGGCTATCATAATTTAGAAAAAAGTAGGCATCCCAAAAGATGTCCACTCTTCGACGTCACAGAATGGCAAATTAAAAAACCTGGACAGGTAAACATGGCTTTCTGTGGATAATCATCGGCCATATTGTGCTATGATAATTTTCAAACTAGCAATATATAGCTAAAATTCTCAATGTGTGACGACAATATTATTTTACTACATAGCAGCTCAATACATGTTAATATTCTTTACCTGATACATTGCATCATCTCAGACTGATTGCTAGCCAAATGATTAGAAAATCAATTCTGGGAGTAAAATCTGCATCCGTCACAGAGTAGAATTGGGGCTCAAGCAAGGCTATTTTAAGTGTATCTATAGTGAGCTAAAAACGAACATGTCCATGTCGTGTTTTACTGTCCTAAATTATTATGTTGTATAACATCAGAAATGCATATTTTGATTTAATCATGTTGAAAGTTTTATTAAAAGTTAAAATTTAAAAATTTAATATATTTACTACTGCTCAAAACTTGTTGAGCCGGTAACTTAATAAGACATGTATACAATCTGAAAAAATGACTTGTTTTAAGCAGGTGCATACATGCTTTTGAACTAAATAGTTTATAACATGGCATTACTTGCTGCATCATTCTTCCCAATTAATGTCATTTGAAATAATAACAAGAAGACAGTGCCTTTCTCGATATTTTTTTCGACATATAGTGAAATAAAGCTCTACTGCAAGTAAGATATATTTCAATAGCTATTCTTGTGTGCAATGTTATTTTTCTGTACAGTAATGTTGGCGTGTGGGTTAATGGATTGTCAATTATGTTGATTGTAGGCGAGCAAGGCATCAGAAAAAATCAAGAGATTCAATTTCAGAAGAAGAGTGCCTGCCCATGCCCGAGTTTTACGCAATTGGGTGTATATTACATCATTGGTCGTCATGACGGGACACAGTACCTGAACGAGCAAGGCCAGACAGTGTAAGTCATGATGTGGTGCAAGTGTAAATTTTGTGTAATTTTGCCTACGAAGTTAAGAGTATCATTAACCCTTTAACCGCCAAATTATTCAATTTGAATTTTCACCCACTTGAAGTTGTGTCTCGCTGACGCGATCCACAACTTCAAGTGAGTGAAAATTATTCAGATTTGACAAAATGGAGGTAAACTCTTTTCAAATCTTGCTAGTTGATGTGACATTTTATCTTTATCATATTTAAAATTTGGTGCTAATAAAAAATAAAACCCCGAATATATGCGGCACCGGCGGTTAAAGGGTTAACCCTGTCCTCACTAAGCACGACTATAGTCGTTTTTAATCCGTTGCATTAGCCGATCAAATCACTGTTATTAGGAACAAAATGTGTGTTTAAACATCAAGATGTGTAGTCTCAAACAAATACAAGCAATTACCCTCCACACACAGCTTGGGGTCTCGGAAGCGAGACATAATTGCAAGTGGGTGCAAATTTAAATCAGATTACTGGCGGGTAAAAGGTTAGCCGTTTTTTAAACGTGCAACACTAGCTTGTTAGCGAATCCATATACGATTCGGAAAACCGATATATTTTTATCGCGTGTTTTGGCGTACAGCATTGATTAAAATTATGGTACGCTCCAAAAAGAAAATAGAACAGTATATTACAATTATCAGATCATACTGAAATATATAATTTCATAAGGTCGCATGGTCATCTGAGCTCTGCCTCGTCAAATTAAACTCGGCTACTTTAATGACAGCCACCAATAATGACAGCCTTAACCATTTCAGTGCGGGGACCGTCTTTATACGTCAGACTCTGACGTCTTTAGACGGCAGATTCTGACGTATAAAGACGGTCCCCGTGCTGAAAGAATTAAAATATTTCTAATGATCGTAGATCCTTAGCATAGGTATTCAAATGAATCAGAAAGCGATAACTAAGACTTTTATGATGATTTCAATGTGAAATAAACCCTTTGGTCTCCATGGTTTATACACAATAATGGTTGTCCAAAATAAGAAATCAGGAATTTCGTCTCTATATCTAGCCTAACTGGTAAATGCGCAGCACAAAAAATAACAAAAATTCTGCTGTTCTAGTCTATGGACATGTTTACATCATATGGTCATATTAATAAGCCAAAATAAAATCACCGAATTTTTTTATGATTCTAGCCTGAGCCAGTCCCTTTAAACAATAAATTGGCATTGTTTTCATAACTCGTGATTCTGATCGGATCAGATTAGAATTGTTTTACATCAGTTAAAACATCACTGTGCGGTTTTTGCAAAACAGCCTGTCAAACATCTATTACTGCACAGCAAACACGAGATGTTGACCCAATGCTGATTTAGTGTTGGCAGCCATCTGCGACATCGGCCCATCATTTATCCAACATTGTGTCCAAGTCTCGTGTTGGTTGGTCCGGCAGGTTAGATCTTAACTTAGTGATAATTTAGTATTCTCATTTTGGGGAATTAATTAAATGTCCCCCACACTCTAGAGTATGTTGATATCAAGGGGGTTTCTCAAGCTCCCTGGCAAGGTACGTCACTGCAGTATAAGGCTAATGGTATTGTTTATAAAATACTACAAGGCACGTTTTTTGTATAACAATTTTATAAAAAATGTTTTTGATGTTACAGATATAAATACATGATTGACGATTCCACCTACGTTATTAACTACATGGATAAGAAAGCCTTTCTCCGGGGTGGAACAGGATTCATAGAGGCTGCGCACCAACACCTTTGGTTCAAAAACATGAGAAATGGCGGATGTCAAACCTAGAACACTCAGAATAACAACCTTATAAGTGCTTTATGATATCCAATATTTGTTATAATTTCACGAAGAAATAACCACGGTAATTGTCAGTTCCTGACTAAGTGAAACCGCTGCATCAACTACATTAACATCAATGAACTATTTATTTGAAGCAACACACGTATGATATGTGCAATATGAATAATGTCTAATTTCTGTCGCTTGTGGTTTAAGAATTGCATTTAAATTGCAAAAGAGGCGATTACTGGCAAGGCCATTGTTATGTACCAACTAGAAATTTAAATGCTTCGACATAATCATAATTATATGCTGACATATGTTACTTGTAATATTATATTTTGTTTATAATTACCATGGCATGTAACCATTTAAGCACCAGTCCATGAGATTTGTTTAACCGTTAACCCTTAAAGTGCTGATCACATCATATCCGTTTTCAGCCTTTTTCTTTTAAGCAGGCGATTTTGAAGAGAAAATCAACTTTAAATTTGTTATAGGCATATTTGTTGCTTCAAATTGTCTTTATGTAAGTGATGTTTGCACACTTATAGTTGTGGATCCCGGTAGCAAGGCACAGCTTCAAGTGGGCGAAAAATTATATTAACCCTTTAACCGCCGGTGTCGCATATATTCGGGTTTTCACGTTTTTATTAGCATATTAAGTACCACATTTTAAATATGTTAAAGATAAAATTTGACATCAACCAGCAAGATTTGAAAATAATTGATCTCCATTTTGTCAAATCTGAATATCTTTTACTCACTTGAAGTTGTGGATCGCGTCAGCGAGACACAACTTCAAGTGGGTGAAAATTCAAATTGAATAATTTGACGGTTAAAGGGTTAAATAAATAAAATAACAATAAAGCGGACAAAGGGTTACCATATTAAATAGCAATACTTTGGAGTGAAATCTGAGTTTGACCCTTGAGCTGCTGGAATCGTAGAAATATAAGAACCTTAACCCTTAAAGCGATGAAATATTTTGGTACAAACCATGGATACCAAAGGGTTTTTCAATTTGAAATCACTATAAATGTCTTATTTAGCTCTTTCCAATTCATTTGAATCCTTTGTTATGGATCCACGACCTCTATAAATATTTTCACTCCTACAGTGCGGGGATCGACTTTAGTCGTCAGAATCTGACGTCTGCAGACTTCATATTCTGACGACTAAAGTCGGTCACCGAGCTGTAAGAGTTAAAAGAAAACAAACAATTCAACAGCACAAGTGTTCATATTTAAGAATTGCAAATGTTTAAAATTAAAAAAATATGAGTCATTTCACCCGGCTGGTAATCGCGGTAGCGAGACCCAATTATTGGGCCGGGATGTGGTGAACATTTGAAGAGTTTAATTTGGTGTTTGATATGTTTGACATAATGTGGCATAAACATAATGCTATTAGTATTTACAGAAATATGAAACATGAAATTATATGAGCTATGCCTTTTCTATCGCGCTGTTGATCTGTATTTTTTATATTGGTGCAAATAAAGGCTATTGAAAGTGACGACGATTACATGAATCAATGGCTTAGCAGATACAGCAGAGAGTTTCCTACAATATATTGTTGTTGACATTCCTTGTAGACCGCCGGCCAAGTGGATTAAAAAAACTTCTGATGGCGTTTTTTGTTACAAGCAGATAACCACGTTTTATTAACTCTATATACCTTTACGTTCAATGTGAGGGGGGTTACCAATTTGTTTTTGACCTCTCAAGGTTATTTCAAGGTCAAACAAAGTCATTTATGGGTTAAAATGTCGATATTTTCTTTTTCATTCTCCTACAGAACACGAGAAAAAAACCAAGATACTTCTAAATAAATATAATTCAATTAGTATAGAAATTCGGGTAAGGTGATTGGCAACTTTTAGTGACCTTTCAAGGTCATATTAAGCGCTCACAAGGTCATTTAAGAGGTAAAATTGCGGTTTTTCATTGTTTCGCCACACACCAGCCATACAATCAGGTAAATACAAATAATTATCAATGACAGTAATATGGCTCTTCAAATAAGGAGTTGGCGACTGATGTGAACATCTCAAGGTCATTTCAAAGTCAGGTCATTTCAAGGTTGTATTGTATTGTATTGTATTAGAGTGATTTAATTGGTATTGGCCGGCCGCCTATTGTGGCACACGGAAATGCTCCTGAATATTTATCTGAGCTACTGGTGCTGCATAAACCAAACCGAGCCCTGCGATCGGCTAATCAACCTCTGTGAAACTCAATGACCTTGAACTCCTTTGTTTTCACTGAGCTGGCTAATAAAATGAAGTATGGGAGAGGGGTCTTATATAACCTTGTTTTCAACGCGTGACGTCTCTGAGTTTCACAGAATGAAGTATGGGGGAGGGGGTCTTATATAACCTTGTTTTCACCGAGTGACGTCACTGCGTTTCACAAAATTTTCACACAACCGCATTCATTCACAAAGACATTTGGAAATCAAGCGTTTACAATCGCTGCTCCAAAGCTGTGGAACTATCTCTCCACATCACTGAGGGATTTTCACGACCCTAACATATTCAAGCGGTCCCTGCAGACATATTTGTTTGAAGAACCTTATCATAGTTTAATGGTATAAAGCATGTTAGTGACACTTTGTTTTCCTTGGTGCCCATGAATCACATGATATATGTGGCGCCTTATTTATTGCTTTTATACTTAATGAATAATAATATTACCGGGTATGCCTAGTAATTTGTTACCGTCGGTCGTCGTTTCTTTGGCCCCGTTTCAGCAACACATATATGTCAAACCATTGTTATCATACTAGTATAACATGTCCTCCACATTTCCTTGGCAAACTAAGAAGATCTTTATTAGATACAGTGCAGTAGGTCTACTTACTCTTTAATATTATCTCATCGAAACCATGTGACTTTTTCTGATTTCTGGACGCGACTCTGGTGATGTTTTGTCTCAAATTCAACAAATATGAATAATTTTCACAAATAGAATTAGACTGCACTATTCCAGTCAGGGACGCAAACACGCGTAATATTTAGAGGAGGTTTGAACCACCTAACCACTCCAGGATTTTTAAAACTTCAGTCACGTTTGGAGATGAAATCAATACATGTATACAGTAATTAATTACCTCCGCCATGAACTTTATGCTTTTAGTCGTGTTGGTTTGTCTGTTTGTCCGTCCGTCGGAATACTTAAAAATTAATTACCGTATTTGCGTGAAATGTTTTACCAGAGGTGTGTCTCGGAACAATCGATCAGATTTTGGGGAACGATCCGCCGGTTACGACCCGAATCCAGGATCCGAGTGGG
Organism: Flabesymbios commensalis; assembly: GCA_964017125.1. NCBI lineage: Eukaryota > Metazoa > Annelida > Polychaeta > Terebellida > Flabelligeridae > Flabesymbios > Flabesymbios commensalis. The sequence continues at coordinate 67,426,155 of OZ024909.1, read as the reverse complement.
GATCCGGATCGCGCGAATTTGCATAAACCTTTTAACACAGGTGTGTATCGAGCCAAGGACGAATCCATTAAATTTAGAAGATTATCCGGATTACGATCCGGATCAAAGATTCGGATTACGATCATTAAATCCGGTATCTCTGCTTGTCTCGTTTGCATAGTCTGGAATAGGACTACATCACGTAACCGAACAAAGACAAAAAGGGGGTCATCTGATTAATTAACCCCTAACCCTTTAAGTCCTCACGATGCATCAAAGCATGATTTTACATGCCTGAAGACAGACTTGATTTCGAACGAAAATTTCCATGAAACTGGCTTACCAATACATGACAATTTTCTTTAATTTCGCGGCTTGTAGTGGATGAAGATGACAATGGTAAATTCAGGCTTGCAAGGGCTAACTTAAAGCGGTGAAATAATTGTTATAAGCTTTTATATAAACCAAGAGACCAAAGCGTTTTTTTCAATTTGAAATCATCATAAATGTCTTAGTTAGCTCTACCCGCTTAAATATTCAAATATTACTCTTTCAGTGCGAGAATCGACTGTAGACGTCAGAATTTAACGCTACATACGTCATATTCTGACGTCTGAAGGCGATCCCCGCGCTGCATAGTAAAGGTAATAACACGACCAAGTACTTAACACACTCTATAAAAATAATGATCGTGGCAACATGACGTATTATAGGCCTATGCTTTGTCTATTAGCCAGGCAATTAACTGCATTATTAGGTAAAACCCACCAAAAATTGCAGCAAAATTTTCACTTGAATGTCCTTCGGATAGTTCTCCTGAACAACATATTAAAATCTAAATCTAAATGTTTTTGGAAAAATATGTTGTTTGTTACATTTTAAAAAACATGGAATTATCTGAAAAAGGGTAAAAAAGTCAGTAAAATCTACATAATGCATTTGGTGAGAATTTGGAAAATGACATAGAAATGCAAAATAATCTTTCGAATGTTATCCAAGACAACTTGAAGGCATATCTAAATTATGTTAAGAGCATACAATGTGATGCTAAAAAAATTCATACGTTTAACTTTTTCTCCCCTAGAGTCCCTTATTATATGCACCATCTTAGATATTCAAAATTAAAATAATTCAAGTCTAAGATGCCATCGGAATACGAATGATAAGAGCGTTACTGGGATACTATACACTGGTGTATTTGAAATTGGATACATTTAATTCATTGTCAGTTGGGAATCGCACATCGATTCCTTCACTGTGGAGAAAAAGGTTAAAAGTCTGGTAATTTCGTTGCAATATGGCGACCAAACGAGAAATGTTTTTTTTTTGTAGTTATTTGGTATAATTGAAATTATGATTGTTAGATGTGCCCAGACCTCTTCGTTCGACAACTCAAAACATTTAGCCCTTTAAGCGCTAAGTATGCCTCCAGTCGTTTTTAACCCTTAAATCTCTGCATTTTTTTTATAAAAACCTTGGAGATCAAAGGGTTAATTTAAATAAATAAAAATGCCTTCGTTACCTTTTTCTGATTCATTTGAATATCTATGTTATAGGTCTACGACCATTATTATTATTTTTATTTTTACAGCGCGGGGTTCTACCGACGTCATATTCTGACGACACTAAGGTCGATCTCCGCGCTGTAAGGGTTAATATGCTTTAGTGGCAGATTAAATAACAGTTATATTCATAGGGATTCGACAACATATAACATAATTCATCTCAAAATCATCTATATTGACTTCCCGACTGTGTCTGGTACACTCACGTCACAAAACCAGATTATGAGACCAGTTTACAAGAAAATATCTGGTAGTATGATGTGTCTTGCAAACCAAAAAAAAATAAATCCAGTGACAAAAGCACTAACTGTGTGCGAAACATTTTTATGTAAAAAATAGTTTTAATTGAAATTCATGACTGTGAATACATGTACTCTTCGACAACAATATATGGTACTTCGATGTTCACAAGTGTATTGTCACGGCTCAGTTGTTTGTCACATAGTAATCTTTCATTCCACAAGAAATGTTGAATATACCCACATTCTGGGGCGCTACAGGCTTTTTGTATATAGATAAACTTTACTTGTTATACAATTCAGACTTGGTCCCCTAAATTGGAAGTGTCAAATATATCACATAAAACAAATTACAGTTAAAATACTAACAAATAAAAGACTTTTTTATTTTCTGGTAATAATAACATGTGATGTAATGTTGCTAATAACTTATTATATAATGACATGCAATAGTAAGTTTAAGCTCGACAGTTTCATTAAACATCATAAAATGTACTGAGATTGTAACAGATTGGTTGCGATTCACGATTTATATGTCACGGTTTCTTCACTTTTAAATCTGGACCTTCAGCATGGATCTGTCGTGCATAGAGGGGTCATCTCTGTATTGTGGCGAAACTGATATCTCCATCAACATATCATTCCCATCTGAAAGTCAAGTCAGCCCATTCAGACACAATGCCACTAGTACGCCAGATCACCTTTGTGGTGGCTAAGATGATTTTTAAAGTTGATCTGATGGCTTCTTAAGTGGTCAAGATCACTTTTGTAGTGCCAGAGATCACTTTTTAGGGACTGACATAATATTGTTAGTGGCCAATATCACTTTAATAGCGGCTGAGATAACTTTTAAAGTCACTGTGAGCACCTCGTCAGTGGCCAAGATCATTTTTATAGTGGCAGAGATATCTTTTAAAGTTATTGTAATCACTTCTTCGGTGGTCAAGAACACTTTTGTAATCGTTCAGATATTTTTTAAAGCGGCTGTGATCACTTCTCCAGTGGCTCAGATCACTTTGTAGTGGCTTAGATAACCTTTAAATTGGCTGACACCAGTTTGTTAGTGGCCAAGGTCACCTTTGTAGTGGCTGAGATAACATCTAAAGTGGCTGTGATCACTTCTCCACTGGTCAAGAGAACTTTTGTATTGGCGAGATATCTTTTTAAGTGGTTGTGAACACTTCTTCAGTGGCCAAGATCACATTTGTAGTGGCTGAGATAACGTTCAAAGTTGCTGGGATCACTTCCACAGTGACCAAAATCACTTTTGTAGTGGCTGAAATAACGTTTAAAGTTGCTATGATTACTTCTGCAGTGGCCAATATAACTTTTGTAGTGGCTAATATAACATTTAAAGTCGCTGTGTTCACTTCTTCAGTGGCCAAGATCACTTTTGTTGTGGTTGACATAATGTTTAAAGTTGCTATGATCACTTCTACAGTGGTCAAGATCACTTTTGTAGTGGCTTAGGTAACATTCAAAGTGGATGTGATCACTTCTTCAGTCGTCAAGATAACTTTTAAAAAATGGCTCCAGAAAATGTAATAGTAATCACAAACATTTATACCATGTAAAGTTAACATGAGCGAAAAATCTTGCTGGTATTTACTAAAAAACGTTGGAAATTGTTCAAATGGAGGGATAAAATACAAACTTAGTGTACATTTTGTTTTAACCAGAAATAAAATGTTATGTATCCACGTTAAAACCCTTGACAGTTACTTTTAACTGATTTCGAAGATGTTGGTATATTTTTTTATTTTGGTTACCCAGTAGCCTACTCATTGCGCAAAAATGTGAAACAGTGTCAATTTCCCCGCGCTGGAAGAAAAGTGCCCAAATTTTACATCGAACCCCAAAAATGTGTAATATGTTCAAATAGCTCAGTATGTTTTATTCCAAATGGGTTTATTTTGAGTCAACAAATTCTAGAACATGCTTGAAAATTATATCTTTATTATACACAAAAATCAGCTGAGAGAAAAGTATTCTGACTATTTACTGAAAAAGTATGAAAAATAGGTAAAAAAAACTCATGTGCATTTGTCAAAGATTAGACACAAAATATTTTACGTCAGTGGCCTGTGCAAGTAGCTTCCCCTAGTAGGGTGAAAAACCTAACTTTCATGACCACTTTCTGGCTAAGATGTTTTGATGATTGATTTGACTTCCTTGAACCTTTTAAAAAATATTTAGCCCCAGTGTCCCTCGCAAAAATCCCGGCATTTTTCTCTAGAGACGTAAATCCAAAATGGCCGCCTGCGCCATTATGAAAAAATAACTTTTGACATATGAAAGCTACAAATATGAATAAATACACTTTTTTGGCTAATTCGACCACAAAGAATCCATTTCTGGCATCATTTTTTTATTAAAACACATTTTTAACCATAAAATCTAAGATGGCCAAAAATTTGGATAGAAAATCCATTTTTTTAAGCGAAACATAATTTCATCCCCTTGCAGGGTGGTATGAATGCAACAGTTAATATGCCTATAGATGTATGCATAGCTCCAAATAACAATCACAAATTACAATAAAAAAAATATAAAATAAGAAAATAAAATAGAATAAAATTCATCACGTATATGTCGTATATAGGCCTCCACCGCGTGAAGCAAGGAGATAAGTATAATTTAACAAATATTATTTTTGTATTGGAATACACCTCCTGCCAGGCTATGTTCTGAATCCTCAGATACTGATGAATATGTCATGTTATTCTGCTTATAATCATCTGGTTTGATTTTCATGCCAGCTTCACTTGGCCTTTCCGAGACGAGCCTGAGGTGGTAAATGTGCTCAGCAGCATTTCTGTTGTATATGATTATATCATCAATAGAGACAAAGCAACACTGATCAGTCCATGTAGCCCCTGTCCATGGTGCGTTGGAAGAGGCTGAAGCGTTGGCCAGTTCATACGGCATTCGCTTGAACTTAAATAGGCCACCATGGCAATTGAAGGTTGTTTTGTATCGACACTCTGGTGCTACTGGAATCTGCCAGTATCCACTTTTGTGATCTAAAGTCGAAAAACAACTTGGCAGGCAGTAGCAGTGAGTCTTTTACCGTGGCCGAATTAAGCTTACAGTAGTTGATCCAGAAGATCTAGGTATGATTCATCTTTTTGGGGCTCAATGTGACTGGCGCGGCCCATGGTGATGTTGAAATCTAGATTACACCCGCTTTTATTATATCGTTGACCACTTTCCTTATTCAGAAGGGTGTACACTAGGCCCTCAGTTTAATAGGTCAGCAGCCATTAAGTTTGATGGTGAGGGTAATTAAGTTGCAGTGACGAAGGTTGAAAAGGTCCTCGTCAAAAACGTCTATATACCCTTTCATGACGTCATTGATGCAAGGGTGGCAACAGCTCTCAGACAGAGGCTGTATGGGGGATGAAGTGTATATGGTGTAATGCTGAAGTTTTGACCAAACGATGTCACTTTCCTTGTTCCATAATCAATCTTCCCATTCCTTCGGCTGATGGCATCACTGCCTATCAGCAACTCATGTGTCAAGGCTTTTGTGACCAGTTCTGGGAGCGCGTTGGCATCCATGAGTTTGACTTCTGTTTCACCAATCACTGGCAGGGGAATTCCGCCAAGTTTATATACCAGACTGAATGGTCAAAGAAATGACAGACATCCCAGTTTAAAACACATTAGATATTTATTTTTTAGCCATGAGTGATCTTGCAGCACCAGTATCGAGTAGGGCATGGACCTGCTCTCCAGCAATATTTAGCTATATACAAAATGGTGACAAGTACTGCTATTAGTGGCCCCTTGAAGCCTTACGTTGTCTGGGTTGATACAAATAAACATTTGCGTAATGGCCTACCCCTTTGCAGCATGCGCAGATTGGCTGGTCGGCTGTTCCCGACATCCCGTCAGTTCTTTGTTGGTGCAGTGGTTGGGGTTCAGGCTCACCGTCCTTTGCACATCTGTGTGCGTGGTCTACATTACTGCCTTCGTTCTTTTGTTTGTTCCAAGGTGTTGACTCATCTCAGTGCCGGTAGATGTGCGGGATTCCTGGTTATCCATGCAGGCCTGTAGTTGCCCCATGTGTCTCTGCACGGTTTCAAGAATCGACAGAAGCCCATCTGCCGACTCCTGGTTTGTCTGTGCCGCACTCACCTCTATGGGTTCCTCGTCCATCACCTGGTGTTCTTTTTTCCGTTCAGCCTCCTTTTCCAGCAAAGGCTCTGTAAGTGAATTCCTTCAGGAAGCTGACTACTTTACCCTCTTCACCCATCGCCCATGCTGTGGGGTAGGCAAAGTTTGGCTTCAGATAAGAATCGCGAGATGTATGCCGTGGTGTTTTCTTCTGGCCTCTTTTTGATCGAATGTAGCTTTTTCTGTAAGCACAAATTCTCTACTGCTGACACGAATGAGACACGAAAAAGAAGTACAACATGGCTGATGCGAGTATCCCGTTAACCATGACTGGAGAGCAGTGCCAGCACTTCAAGAACATGTTTGTTTGAATGGATGCACGCATCAGCAGATTGGAACAACGAACCACAAAGTCCTATTTTTTTAGGTTAGTAGCTGGTCGGAGAGGCTCACAGTCTCATTCGTGCAGCACAGACAAACCAGGAGTCGGCAGATGGGTCTCTGTCCATTCTGGAAACCGTGCAGAGACACATGGGGCAACTACAGGCCTGCATGGATAAGCAGAAGTCCCGCAGAACTACCGGCACCGAGATGAGACAACACCTTGGAGCAAACAAGAGAATGCAGGCAGTATTGTGGACCACGTACACAGATGCGCAAAGGACGGGGAACCAGAAACCCAACCACTGCGCCAACAAAGAACTGTATGACGGGATGTCGTGAGCAGCCGACCAGCCAATCTGCGCATGCTGCAAAGGGGTAGGCCGTTACGCAAATGTCCCCCTGTATCAAGCCAGGATTCAAGGGGCCACTAATAGCAGTACTGTCACCATTTTGTATATAGCTAGATATTGCTGGAGGGCAGGTCCATGCCCTACTCGATACTGGTGCTGCCAGATCACTCATGGCTGTCATTACTTTGGCCATCCGGTCTGGTATGCAAACTTGGCGGAACTCCCGTGCCAGTGATCGGTGAAACAGAAGTCAAACTCCTGGATCAACATCACCATGGGCGGCGCCAGTCACATTGGCCCCCAAAAAGATGAATCATACCTAGATATTCTGGTGGCCTATTTGAGTTCAAGCAAATGCGGTATGAACTGGCCAACGCTTCAGCCTCTTCTAAGGGGCTACATGAACGGATCAGTGTTGCTTTGTATCGATTGATGATATAATCATATACAGCAGAAATGCTGTTGAGCACATTTACCACCTCAGGCTCGTCCCGGAGAGGCTAAGTGAAGCTGGTATGAAAATAAAACCAGATGATGGTAAACAGAATAGCATGACATATTCATCAGAATCTGAGGATTCAGAACATAGCCTGGCAGGAGGTGTAATCCGGTACATCAATTATATTTTCAGTATACTTGTCACCTCGCTTCACACGGTGGAGGCCTATATACGACATATACGTGCTGAATTTTTTTCTATATTTTATTTTATTATTTTATATTTTTTATTGTAATTTGTGATTGTTATTTAGAGCTTTGCATTCATCTATAGGCATATTAACTCTTGCATTCATACCACCCTGCGAGGGGATCAAATTCTGTTTTGCTTAGTAAATGGATTTTCTATCCAAATTTGTCGGCCATCTTGGATTTTAGAGTGTTTTAATATCAAATTGATGTCAGAAATGGATTCATTGTGGTCGAATTAGCAAAAAAAGTGTATTTATTCATATTTGTAGCTTTTATATGTCAAAAGTTATTTATTCATAATGGCGCAGGCGGCCATTTTAGATTTACGCTTCTAGAAAAAAATGCCGGGATTTTTGCAAGGGACACTGGGGCTAAATATTTTTAAAAAGTTCAAGGAAGTCAAATCAATCATCAAAACATCTTAGCCAGAAAGTGGTCATGAAGGTTAAGTTTTTCAACCTACTAATAATATTAAATATATTAATATAGCTCAAAATTCGACTATTCATTGGGCGAAACTGTGAGATAATACTATTTTCTTGAGCCCAAAGAAAAGCGCGCAAATTTTACTTCTAACCAAAAAAACATGTAATATTTTCACATAACTCATTATTTATATTCTAAATGGGTTTCCCTTGAAGTCAACAATATTTTTAGAACATGTTTGAATCTACTAGCCATGTATACCATACTGATGGAAAAGTGCTTTGACTATTTAATGAAAAAGTATGAAAAAAGCTCACTTTAAGGCTTAACATACCAACTTAAAGCTCTCTTGTGCATTTGTCAATGATCGGACCCAAAATATTTTCCATCCATGTGAAGGCCTGTGTCAGTAGCTTTGTATTGATATCATATATATTGATATAGCTCAAAATTAGACTACTCAGTGGGACAAAAATGTGATTTTCCCGAGCCTGAAGAAGAGCGAGCTAATTTTACGTCTAACAAAAAAAGTGTGTAATACATAACTCAGTTTTTTTTTATTCCAAATGGGTTTATTTTAGATCCACAATAATTCTAGAACTTCTTGAATCAAAACTAAAGATATATATCATACAGAAATCGGCTAAGCGAAAAGTATTTCGACTATCTACTGAAAAAGTATGAAAAATAGGAAAAAAAATTGGGTTAAAATACCAACTTAAAGCTCTCTTGTGCATTTTTCAAAGATCGGACAGAAAATATGTTATATCCACGCGAAAGCCTGTGCCAGTAGCTTTCTGTTGACATCAAATCTATTGATATAGCTCAAAATTTCACTCCGTCAGTGGACGAAAATTTGTAATCCGCTCAATTTTTCCAAATCGGAACAAAATCGTGCATAGGTCATGTACACTTTTGGCCATATTTCAGTAAAGCCGCGGCAGTTACCTGACCAACAGATTGATTCTGGCCCCTGAATAGTCCAGCTATGTGAAAATAATAGTGGACTAAATTCCCATTCCGGGTGACAAATTACCCCCAGCCACGTCGGGTCTATGTATACGAAATTTGAGTGTTTCATACCTCAACCGAAGGATCGAGCTAGATGGATACAGCAACCTAACTTCTTCTGATGGACGCTGGACAATACAAATGACTGTCCCTATCTTCTGGTGGCAATAAATTCAATGAAATATTATAAATACATGCAGTGGCAAAGATTAATAAACCTTCTTACCATCGTAACACGTCCAGTATATTTCAAAAGTCAAAGTAATAAAGAAACACGGATAGAGTGCTCCAGTCTGGTAAAGATATATAGCAACTAAACCGTGACAGGATACATGTAGACATTGATTGAGATCGTCACCAAACATTTTTGGCCATGACCGAGTTCGCCCCCTGTGGTATCGGCTGGCCGTGCATGGTAGGCCTAACAGCGTATTTTTGGTCTGGATCACATCACGTGGTTCGACAATCCTCGTGTATCCGGATCAGCCAGCAGTCAGTCTTTTTTATGTGAACCAGCAAGGAGACAACATCTCTCAAAATGATCTCTGAAATGTACTTTCTACCCTCCTATTTTTTACTTTCTGTGTTTACAGGCCCACAAGTAGGCCTACAATTTTGAAATTATTCACCGTAAGACTAAACCTAATAGTAGGCGTAACAATAAATGTTAAATAACCATTACAGAATTTGGCAGTGTTCAGTAGCAATAGCATACAAGTATTCGATTATGTTTTAAATTCTACGACCACGTAATAATGCTACGTGTGCATTATATGCCTACACTAATGTGAGCAACAAGTTAACTATGTCATAGTGTTTATTTTGTTGCCTTATATTTTCAAAATAAGAAATATTTTGACATTTGGAATATTATGTTTGTGACCTTTCTCCATTAGCCTATACCTTTTTTTTCTCGAAATCATTGAAACAGGACAAAATCCTTTTCATTTTTTAGGCCGGCAAGAATAGGTGCTTACATAAAAAATCTCGGACTCGGACTAGCGGTTCATGAGATAACGCGTTAATAAGGTTACAAAATGACCAATATTTTTTATGAAAAATAACTAAATTGTCCATATATACAAAAGATAATGATTGATTGCTATCCTATTGTCAATTTACCATTGGTTATGGCTCCTTATATATATAGAACATCATCATCTCCATTTTAGCTCGACATTGAAGAGCTGGTGATAAATCATTGCATTGATTAGCTATTGGTTTATCTCGGATAACATGCCAACTAAACAGGTAAACACAAAAATAATAACATTTATACAATGTTGGACCAACGTCAAAGACGTTGGGCCGACGTTGTATAGGGCTAAATGTAATAGAAATGTTTCGGGTTTACTGGGTCAGTGCTGGGGCAATGTTGGCCCAACGTCGTAGACGGTGGGACAAAATTGAACCAGCACTGGTGAGCTGGAAAGCGATGCAACAATTGTAAAAAATGCATTCACAACGGTTTACAACCATTTTAAATTTGTTTCATTTCTAGTTGAGGGGGGAGGGGGTGAGTGGTGACGGGATGTATTTTTTTTTAGACATTTTACACTTAGAATTATAACGTTATAGCTTTTTATTACAGTAATAACATTTTAAAATATTTGACCGAATGACGGACTTGTTTCAAATAAAAATTGGGCCGTGTTTAATTATCACAATAACTGCTTTAGCTTTTTAGTGCTATCGCCTCCTTTAGGTTACATACCATAATAATACTGTTCAAATTCCAATTTGAGAAGAGCTCCTTCGTTTTAACTGTATATTGCATATTTTTAGCTGTTGATTGTATTAAACTATCACGTTCAAAAATCAGAAAAAAATGATTTCGATGGGATAATAAGAGTAGGTAGGCCTACACTGTATCTAATAAATATCTTCATAGGTTTTTTAAACAATGTGGAGGACATCTTATGATAGTATAATAACAATATATAGACCTATTCGTTGCTGAAAAGGGGTTTAAGTACCGATGACCGCCAGTACCCCCATTTACTAACCATACCCGATAATATTATCATCTCCACCACGTCTGTCTGTCTGTCTGTCTGTCTGTCTGTCTGTCTGTCTGTCTGTCTGTCTGTCTGTCTGTCTGTCTGTCTGTCTGTCTGTCTGTCTGTCTGTCTGTCTGTCTGTCTGTCTGTCTGTCTGTCTGTCTGTATGTCTGTCTGTCTGTCTGTCTGTCTGTCTGTCTGTCTGTCTGTCTGTCTGTCTGTCTGTCTGTCTGTCTGTCTGTCTGTCTGTCTGTCTGTCTGTCTGTCTGTCTGTCTGTCTGTCTGTCTGTCTGTCTGTCTGTCTGTCTGTCTGTCTGTCTGTCTGTCTGTCTGTCTGTCTGTCTGTCTGTCTGTCTGTCTGTCTGTCTGTCTGTCTGTCTGTCTGTCTGTCTGTCTGTCTGTCTGTCTGTCTGTCTGTCTGTCTGTCTGTCTGTCTGTCTGTCTGTCTGTCTGTCTGTCTGTCTGTCTGTCTGTCTGTCTGTCTGTCTGTCTGTCTGTCTGTCTGTCTGTCTGTCTGTCTGTCTGTCTGTCTGTCTGTCTGTCTGTCTGTCTGTCTGTCTGTCTGTCTGTCTGTCTGTCTGTCTGTCTGTCTGTCTGTCTGTCTGTCTGTCTGTCTGTCTGTCTGTCTGTCTGTCTGTCTGTCTGTCTGTCTGTCTGTCTGTCTGTCTGTCTGTCTGTCTGTCTGTCTGTCTGTCTGTCTGTCTGTCTGTCTGTCTGTCTGTCTGTCTGTCTGTCTGTCTGTCTGTCTGTCTGTCTGTCTGTCTGTCTGTCTGTCTGTCTGTCTGTCTGTCTGTCTGTCTGTCTGTCTGTCTGTCTGTCTGTCTGTCTGTCTGTCTGTCTGTCTGTCTGTCTGTCTGTCTGTCTGTCTGTCTGTCTGTCTGTCTGTCTGTCTGTCTGTCTGTCTGTCTGTCTGTCTGTCTGTCTGTCTGTCTGTCTGTCTGTCTGTCTGTCTGTCTGTCTGTCTGTCTGTCTGTCTGTCTGTCTGTCTGTCTGTCTGTCTGTCTGTCTGTCTGTCTGTCTGTCTGTCTGTCTGTCTGTCTGTCTGTCTGTCTGTCTGTCTGTCTGTCTGTCTGTCTGTCTGTCTGTCTGTCTGTCTGTCTGTCTGTCTGTCTGTCTGTCTGTCTGTCTGTCTGTCTGTCTGTCTGTCTGTCGCGCAGTGATGTTTAAACTGATGTAAAACAATTCTAATCTGATATGATCAGAATCAAGAGTTTGGAAAATAATGCCAAATTATAATTTAAAGCGATCAGTGATAATTAGTATTTGAGTATGATCTGATTACCATAATATTTTGGAGCAGCGTATCACAATGTTAATAGAGACTTTACATATAAACAAAAAAAGATATCGGTTTTCCGTTTTGAATAGAAAAAACAGTTAACGTTTCACCCGCTAATTTATCTGACTTAAATTTGTTTAATTTAAAACCAAACATTTGCCAATTTTGATGTTTAAACACAAATTTCGTTCCAATAATATTGATTTGATCGACTAATGCAACAGATTAAAAATACCGTGCAAGCACTCAAATACCCTTCGGCTGATGCAGTGACTCTAACTGTCCACAAATCTGACACAACTGCTTCATATACGTTATTTCAATAATCGAAGATGAATAATAAAATCAGGTTTCAAGGCATTTAACTGAAAATAATAACGATTTATTAAAATTGATAAAACCAAAATGACCGCCGTAGCCTCGTTTTCGGTCTCACATGAAAACGGAGAATGCCAATGGACTCGCAGAACCCGAAAATCTATATACCAGGTTTCAAGGGAATTCTGAAAACAAAATTAGGTAGAAAAAAAATAGGTGGCGACCATTTTGATTATCGTTGGAAAGCTGACTCATGGCTAACTTCACGTAAAACATTGGGGAGATCCAATAATTATTTTTCAAGTTATCATGATAACAAGGAGTTTTCAAATTAAAAAATCAAGATGGCCGCCATAGCCTCGTTTTCAGTCGCACACGAAAACGGACAATACCAATGGACTCGCAGACCCCGAAATCCTATATTACCAGGTTTCAAGGGAGTTCTAAAAAAAAAATTAGTCAGAAATTTTTTTATCGCAAGGTGGCGGCCACTTTGATTATCGCTGGAAAGCGGAAATACAATCAGGTCATCTCCATACTCATGGGTAACTTCACGTGAAAAATTGGAGAGATCCAATAATTAGTTTTCAAGTTATCACGTTAACAGTAGTTTTTTTCCTTTTACCTTTGACCTTGGGTAAAAAAATTACCGAGAGGGATTTAATGTTTGTATGAATTATGAATTCAATCTGTTGCACCATGTTGGTGTAGTAGCCAACAGGCTGCATGCGGCGGAGGTGGAGACGGCGGCACGAAAGGGGCGACAATACCCCTTTGGGCCCAACGGGCCGAGTAGTAAAAACGATAGTCGTGCATAGCGAGGAAAGGGTTAATGAACCTCTTAACTTAGTGGGAAATATTACAAAAAATAGACTATATGTAATGTGTTTAAATTTACAATGTGCACCTTGGAGTGTACACCTGAAAGTGTACACTCGTCCGCTAAACATATCATAACGCTAAAACGGGAGACCATCATCCCAATATTTCAGGCACATGTTTTATGGTCGCACTTTTCGGCGATATACCAGATTCGTCCAGTGATCACCTCGTCATGTACTTACACTGTCTGGCCTTGCTCGTTCAGGTACTGTGTCCCGTCATGACGACCAATGATGTAATATACACCCAATTGCGTAAAACTCGGGCATGGGCAGGCACTCTTCTTCTGAAATTAAATCTGTTGCCCTTTTCTAATGTCTTGCTCGCCTACAATAAAAAAGATAGACATTCCAGTAACCCACACGCCCACACGGGACACTTTAACCTCTTCAATGTATTTGATGATGGCTCTGATTAGTTTTATTTAATTTTGCACATTTTAAGCAGCAAAAAGTGCATTGCTAGCCAGTTTGTGGACCGCATAATCTTGCATTTCCATTCGAACAGATGTATGAAATATTACATACTCATACACATTGACCGAAATTAGCTTATTAGAAAGAAATGACTTACATTTTGTAGTGAAGTTATCGGCAGTTCATTTAGTAGGCCAAATTACTACTGAACCATCGACTACCAAGCTAGTGGCATTCACAGTTCTACGACATAGGTCTACCTGCATGGAGTTGTTAATGTGACACTTTGATTTAGCTATCTTCGTTTCAAATGCAGTGTCAAACACAGCAGTTGCGAATGGAGCCAGCTCGTATACCGATATATCATTAATATTGATATTGACTTGACTGAAGCCCCAGAAACCGCCCATAAGTTACTGCAGGGTCATACACCGCTTCAGTACCAAGTTTCAACGGTTTTCCAACCCAAGTAGATGTTACAGTCGGATTGGTTATTGGATCGAGTAAGCCTTCTGACCAATTATCTTCTAAAATATGCATGAATGTTATGCCAATTTCTATAGCTCCATCTAAGTTTTTATCATGTAGTGATATTATATTACTGGTGATGTGAGCTGTGATAGGTCGAAAAATAAAAGCATTTTGTTTTCGTGGAACAAACCGGTCTTTAGAGTCATCTAAGCTCCTTGTTGAAAACACTTCTTTGTGTTTATTTCGAGACCATATTCCAGTTTTGCGGAAAAATGTTGGCTAAAACGACCATGTCTTTAAACACTCCCACAGGAATATGTCAGGGTAGAGTGTCAGGGTATAGTGTCAGGGTATAGTGTGGGGGTATGGGGTACAGGGTATAGTGTCAAGGCACAGGATATATAGTATCAGGGTGCCGGGTATAGTGTGAGGGTACAGGGTAAAGTGTCAGGGTATAGTGCCAGGGTAGAGGGTATGGTGTTAGGGTAGAGGGCATAGTGTCAGGCTACAAGGTATAGTGTCAGGGTTCAGGGTATAGTGTCGGGGTATAGGATGTAGTTTCAGGGTATAGTGTCAGGGTATAGTGTCAGGGTACAGGGTATAGTGTCAGGGTATAGTGTCAGGGTATAGGGTATAGTGTCAGGGTATAGTGTCAGGGTATAGGGTGTCAGAGTATAGGGTATGGTGTCAAGGTACAGGGTATAGTGTGATGATATAGGGTATAGTGTGAGGTTATAGGTTATAATGTGAAGGTATAGGGTGGGGCGCTGGTGACAGCATGCTGGGCCATGAGAGTAGGCCTAATTGTGTGAATCAAGGAATGAAACAAGCTGTGGAACAAACTGTAAAGCTAAAATGCTAATACTTGCACACATGTACACATTTAGGCCCAGTCTCCAGCCGCTGTAACGAGGAAGTAAAGACCTGACACTATCTCTCTCTCTCGCTCTCATTGGTTACAAAGCTTGTGGGGATTCCCCGTCATTCAGGATGTGAATAACAAACACGTCCCAGTGCTGGTTTAATGCTGGTCCGCCGTCTGCGACGTCGTTCCAACATTAAACCAGCATTGGGTGGGCGTCTCACTCTGAGCAAGGAGGTTGCTCTGAGGATGTAGACGCCTGGATGGAATCACGGTGACTTGATACAATGCCGCGCGCAGCGCTGTAGTTGTGTTGATATAATAATTAGTATATAAACACAACTGCCGCGCTGCATGTATCAAGTCACCGTGGATGGAATGATGACTGAGCAACACCAGAGTAAACAACCCAGATCCTGGTGTGACAACATTAAACCAGCACTAATCCTCTCGCTCCCACGTCCTCCTCCTCTAACCACAGGTTGCTGGTAATACATTAAAGCTGCATAACTATTTTGTATTTCGATAAAAATAACCTAAAACGTACAAAACAATCATTGCTATTGTTTTAAAGGCTCTATAAATGCACTAAAACTGGGTAAATGTAGCGGAATTAGTTCACCATGCGGTACACCATCTAGTATTATTAAGTAGTGATTCGGTGCGTGTACAATATTCCTGTCATAACGGTATGGTTATGGGCCAATATAATGTTACAGTCATTGGCCAGCACGAAACCACCCCCTTAATAGAAAACACATACGTTGCACTGAATTGGCATAATGACGATGGGCCGACATTATTCTGCCATAAGATCAATGCCTCGTGTTAGCTGAGATACTGGGTCAAATTGGTTACAGTAAAGTCTGATGTTTTTAAATATTATTTTATTTTACCGCATAGCGCGATGTATTTCACTGTATGTGATGATTTACGATAAAATAAAATAAAGTCTGATATTGTCTAGTAGCATTTTGACTATATTTTGAAATGTCCATGAGATACCTAATAAAAAAATGCAAATGTTTTTCAAGAAAGTCACGAAAATCCAAAGAGCGAAAACGATGATTTACATCTGAATTTGATGTTAATTCCGAGTACAATTTCCCAGGTCTGGGGAGAGCGTCTTAATGGCGGGCCAAATGCTCAGATGCTGGCCCACACTTAATAGCACCATACTGAAATAGAGTTCTATTTTTCAAGTGAGTGACGTTTTCCATACCGGTACCGATATTTAACATGACATTACATGCATATATCATCCATATCACACAAAGTGATAGCTTCTAGATATGTCTACCTGATATGAGACAATACACGTTGTACTGTGAAATGTATCTATGATCACTTAAAAAACAACAATAATTATAAAAATCTTTCTCTCTTTTTTCTATGATGACCGTTATCTGCCACTTGGTACTTTTAATGTCATGATTATATAGACAGTATGTCTTACTAGGCTGTGATAAGGTTTGTTTTGGTGGGGCAACAATATTAAAAAACAACAAACTTAAATCCTTAATAGCTCAGTAACGGGAGCAGGAAAATAAAAAAATAAAACACCATTCTCCATGGAATAATCGTTTGAATAAAATAAACAAAACAGTTATGCAGCTTTAATGTCGGCACATGGCATCCTGTCATCTACCCTGAGGACATCGCAAGGCTCTGACACAGTGACCTCCATTTTTAAATGTAATAGTTCTAATACGATCAAAAGTTTACGCCTGCTGAAAATGGCCTAGTTTTTGTAGGCACTTGAAATGGCATCCGAGTTTTCTGGTATGCAGCGCGAGTCCCGTTTTACACAGCTGGCTGTGGAGGAAATTGCCGTCAGTGTGACTGGGCCTCACACAGCAAATGAGTTAGGCGGACCAGTCATACCGGGTACCTGTCATCTAGCAGGGTGTAGGGAAGAGCGGGGCTAGTTGTAGCAATTTCAACATTTTAGTATTTTTACAAGTGATAATTAACTTTATGGATGAAGTCATTTCATCAAGTTAAGGACTACTATTTCCCGTAAAATATAGAATATAATTTAGAGAAATATCATCAATAGTTGTTATGTGGTGCGGTGAAATATGACCACACCTAAAATGTTACAATTTGCCCCAGGTGCGGGTAAGTTGTAACAGCATGGGGGCAAGTTGTAACACAGTTACTGTTCTCATTGGGGCACGTTGTAACACGCCATAGTGCAACACATACATATACAAAATGGAGTTTTAAAGCAAATAATTATTCATTCATGTGATTTTAAGTCTGTAATAGCCTTTAATTCATAGGCTTACATAAATAAAATTGCGACTGTCAAAATGCTAAATCGGATTACTAAATCATCGAAAATGTGCACCTGGTCAATATAATGATCCCACAAAGAGGTAGGCCTAAACATAGCAGATGACTAATACAAGATATTTAAGTGTAGTTTTGGTCTGGATGTACCTATATATATACATATAATACCTATAGGGGCAGGTTGTAACATAGTTCCCATAATCTATTGGGGCAATTTGTAGCACTATGGGGAGATAATGGGGGCAAATTGTAACATTGGTACAACTTGCCCCCACTCATCTGTTACATCTAGCCCCCAAGCACCTGAAAAACATTTGGCAACATATCTCACAAAGCAAAATCTTTTTTAGTCATTTAGTATGTCATCATTAAAGACCTCTCCAAGATGATATATAATCATTCAATTCAAATTTAAAAAAAATTCTTATATTTTTCATTGTCATAAGTGATAATGAATTGGTATTCAAAAAAATACTTTTTGCCTCGTTTTCTGTCCTATATGGTTGTTCTCAGAAAGTCCTGGATATTATGGAATGAAAATACATAATAATAATACATGGCTATAGAAGACATAACTGACATCTAGTGAGTGCAAATTAATCCACAAGAATTTTGTCAAAGTGCATTGTTACAACTTACCCCCGTTACAACTAGCCTCGCTCTCCCCTACATCCCACTACAGAGCGAATAAAACTGAAGACTACAGGATGGGACATGGTGGCTAAACTGTGGGAGGCCTTTGGGCAAATTATTGGTGTTAACAAACGGAGATTAGCCATCCCATCCATCCCACCCCCAGACACCCTTCTCAACAACATGCGTTATCTCTGACAAAATGGTGACTTATTCTGACACTTTATACAAGTAAAAATGTATCCATCCCCGGGAATACATCGCCCAGTTAAGATGTTGTTTAGACTGTGTCTATTTTTTGAGTCGCGGATGATCCTATCTATAAATATACTGATTCATACTTTTGTCTCATGAAATTCAGGGGCTATCTAAAACATGGCACTCGACAGCATTATGACTGGGCATGGGAGTGTTATTATAATCTTTAACCCTTTAACCGCCGGTGCCGCATAGGTTCGAGTTTGCATTTATTATTAGCACATTAAGTACCACTGTAGAATCCTGGATGTGCATCCAATGATTCACATATATAAGAATGTTATATTATTGCTATTATTATGCACCTTTATTGGGGACTCCCGTAGCACGACAAATCAACGACTTGGCGTAAGACAGGACGATCTGTAATCCCCTAGTTTGACAAGTGATTGGATTGTTTGTTACATTTATGACAGCCCTTATAAACCGAGGCGGCTGCCACAGATCGTCACGAACATGGCGAAGTCTATGACGCAACCAGAAGTGCCAATTGCTAAGCCATGCAATCGGCGACAGCCGCAGCGACAGAGGTTAAACCTTCAGCACACAAGCTGGGGGTATCAAAGGCCTGAGTAAACACCGCTGATCGCACCACCTATACTACCGGCGACCCGCCACCAGGAGAGGGCACTGGGAACCACCTCCCAGCCCTATCTTCTCGCCCCGGGACTTCGCCGATAGGCCGCGCCCTGTATGCTATGTAAATGTGATGCTATGAGAGGTTGAATAAAAAGAGGCCATGCTGATGACAGGGGAGATTGGTACGAGATTAAGACTGGAGAGTAACGAGAGTTAGAGTACGAGAGAAGCACTGTCATCAGCCATGCTATATTAAATTTGAATACTTGTTCGAGTTATTACTTTCTGCCAGTACTACGGTACTGGGAATCGGGATCTGATTGAACCAAGTCGAATGCGTTGCTAAGATCAATGAACTGGAATCCCGATCTTACAACCACCTTTTAAACATGTTAAAGATAAAATGTGACATCAATCAGCAATATTTGAAAACAGTTGACCTCCATTTTGTCAAATCTGAATAATTGTCACTCACTTGAAGTTGTGGATCGCATCAGCGAGACACAAAAGTGGGTGAAAATTTAGATTGAATAATTTGGCGGTTAAAAGGTTAATGAAGACATTTAGTGTTACCCCCTAATCATGCTAAAACAATTCCCGGCTTTGAATGGAAATCAGTCATTTGATAATTGAACTCTTTGCTCTGAGTATTTTTTTATATTTGATTAATGTCAGTGACATTTTTCTTGGTGTGATACTACGGGTCTAGCATTAGGCCTACGATGGTTAAAACAGAATTTGGAACCAGTAAACGTCAGCCGGTGATTTTCACTGAGAAATGTACCCCTGTTCTTATAAGAAACAGCATAAATAAAGTTGAAACAGCCGCGCACATCCATCAAGACAACAGAGTTGGTTAACATCATAAACAACACATAGTGGTATGAAGCAGAAGAAAAAGAAGAAGAAAGAAAAAACCCGTTTATTTGACAAATAACTCTGTGAAATAATACAGATTAAATATCCACCTTATTATAAATATTTTAAAAATATATAAACTCCCACCTTATTAAATATAATATAAAATATAAATTACTATATAATATAGTAAATGGAAATACAAACTTATTATACAAAATATAATGCAACTTGTCAAATAAAAAATTAATAGGGACTGTGCAAATGAAAACGTTTGGAAAAATATGGGATATGATCCATAGACTGGAACTGCTAAAGTTTTTTATTTTTTGTGCTGCGCATTCATCAGTTAGGCAGATATAGAGACGAAATTCCTGATTCTTATTATTGACAACCAAGTCAAAAATAAAAAAATAAAGGAATTTCGTCTCTATATCTAGCCTAACTGGTAAGTGCGCAGCACAAAAATCAAAAAACTTTTGCAGTTCTAGTTCTATGGACATGTTTACATCATATGGTCATATTAAGAAGCCAAAATAAAATCACCGATTTTTTTATGATTTTATCCTTGGCCAGTCCCTTTAACTTAAGCCTTGTCCTGCTGAATTGTTTTAAATTATTTTTCATTCATTTGAAGCTGGGATTGCTAACGCAATTTCCAGCTTCAAATGACGAAAAATATTTATATTTATGAAAAATAAACATTACCCAAATTTAAATATTGGACTAGCTGAGTATCTACCACTGAATATTCTATTAATTTCAGTGGCATTTTATTTGGGTTGAAACTGTCTACAAAACGTATATATCCGGGTCCAGCAGGACACGGGTTAACATCAATTTATCAAATCACAATAATCATCACCCATCTGGCCCTGTGAGTCGCGTCAGGGAGACACAGCAACAAATGGGCAAAATCTACAATTAACTAAATTGGCGGTTAAATGGGAAATATTTATAATTATACATAATTATATATATACATAATAAATGAATTAGGTAGGTGTCGTCAAATTACAAACATAACAATTATGAATTAGACAGATGTCAGATACTTCTCTTTTAGAAAGTGTTTAGTATGTTTTCAAAAACCTTTTGAACTATGAGTGAGTACCTTTTCCAATATTGATAAATGTGTGGTATTTAATAAATGTGGCATTTGGTTTCTGATACAGTTACGAGCAAATTCATGTTAAAAATGGGCATTTTTCAGTTTGTTTTCTCCCCTTGAGTTATACTCATGAATGTCGGGGGTCAGAGCGAAAGTGAATTCATAAATATGATCCGCAAGAATGTTGCTAATTAAAACAAAATACAATTTTAGTTCTTGATGAAGCTGCATATCATTTACTGTCTATTTTTTTCCATTTGTTGAAGTCGGGAGTGTGCATAAAAACTACCTTGAGCAATAATTTGAATTGCTTTCTCTTGAAGTTTCAAAATCCGCTTTGAATCATGACCCCATGCTAATATACAATGCCTAAATGTGACCTATCACCCCGTATATGGTATGAATAATTTTGTGACAAATGAATCAAAGTTGCCACAAGATGGGGCACAATTGTTTCCTTATATGGGGTGATTGGCTATCATGTGATCCTTACATAGGTCACGCGATAGCCATGTGAGGGTCACATGATAGCCAATCACCCCATATAAGGAAACAATTGTGCCCGATCTTGTGGTAACTTTAATTTATTTGTCGCAAAATAAGATACCACAATCAAGCTTCTATCTCTATTATTAAACAATATATAACACTTCAAAAAAAGATACGGCTATAAATTTCAATACAAAATGGCGGCTAAAACACAAAACAAGATGTTTAAATCAAGGTAGGGTGAAAACAAGGCCATATTTGAAAAGTCACAAAACACAGGAATCAGCCCAACAATCGAGTTTCTATAAACAATATAATTATGACACTTCAAAAATTAATACGGCGGCCATTTAGAAAAATGGCCGCAGCAGGCAAAACAAGTTAAATTTGGTTTGGTCCCACCTTAAAATAAACGACTACCGGTATATACTACCCTAGCTCTGTGCCAAGTTTCATACTTGCATCACAAAAAGCATAATTCCTCCAAAAATAGAGTGTAGGCCTCTGGGCTAATTACTGCGGTACAATGCCATACCGTGGCATCCGCCATCGGCCAATGATTTTGAACTCCCAATTTTAATTTGCCATGTATTTTCCCCGATCATATTGCCAACAGGCCTACGTTTTCCTTCGGAAAACACCATGACTTATGAGCTACAGCCCTCTGGTGAATACTTGTAGAAATAACAAGCCTTGTTACCGGTTAGGACATTTTCGAACCATCAAGAATATTATATCAAGCAGAAAGTATAGTTTTATGATGACTGCTTGTGAAACAATTCTGAAGATTAAATAAATGTAGGTGCATAATTAAAGGGACTGGCCCAGGCTAAATTTATAAAAAAATCGGTGATTTTATTTTGGCTTCTAAATGTGACCATATGATGTAAACATGTCCATAGACTAGAACTGCAAAAGTTCTTAATTTTTCTGCAGCGCATTCACCAGTTAGGCTAGATATAGAGACGAAATTCCTGATTTCGAATTATGTCAAAAAGAAAAAAAACGGAAATTTCGTCTCTATATCTAGCCTAACTGGTGAATGCGCAGCAGAAAAATTTAAAAACTTTTGCAGTTCTAGTCTATGGACATGTTTACATCATATGGTCATATTAAGAAGCCAAAATAAAATCACCGATTTTTTGATGATTTTAGCCTGGGTCAGTCCCTTTAAATAATAAACATGCAATACTAAATGATGCGTTTTTGTGATAATGTTACATGTCTTTACCACCGTTATGGCTCAACAAACTTGATCATGTCATAACTAT